>OZ012704.1:49839516-50354503 GCA_963942595.1 Cylloceria caligata | reverse complement strand
CTATGCTGATATCCTGAGCGAAGTCAAAAAAGATCCTAAACTCGAAGAAATGGGAAAGAGAGTGAGCAAGATTCGCAAAACAGCGGCTGGGGATCTAATACTCATCCTTGACAAGGCCACCCCGGCACAAGCAGCTGACATGCGCTCAACGATCGAGGAAGTACTTGGTCAGGAGGCCTCTGTCCCGAGCAGGGTTCAGGAAAATCTTATTGAGATCAAGGATCTCGACGAAGTAACAATTAAAGAGGAGATCTGTGAAAGTATTATTAAATACCTCCGCGTCGACAACGGGATAGCCATTGATTCGATCAAAACACTCCGCAAAGCTTATGGGGGTACCCAGACAGCGGTCGTGAGACTACCCGCGGATCTAGCAAAGAAAGCCGTAGAGACAGGAAGGATACGCATTGGCTGGGTAGTGTGCCGCGTTCGCGAGCAGCTGAAACTTACCAAGTGCTATAAGTGCTGGCAGTACGGCCACCTGGCACGGAGCTGCAAAAGAGAGATCGACAGATCCCACGACTGCATGAAATGCGGGAAGAGCGGACATAAGATCGGAAAGTGCAAACGACAGGCACACTGCTTACTCTGCGAGGAAAAAGGTAGTAAGAATTGCGGGCATATAGCCGGTAGCGGCAGATGCCCGGACTATACGCAGGCAATGCAAGTGCTGATCCAAAAACGACGATGAAGCTATTACAACTCAACCTCAACCACTGCGAGGCTGCACAGGATCTGCTCACGCGGACAGTGCAGGGGTTGAAAACAGACGTTGTGATCATATCAGAGCAATATCGACAGCTCGACATACAGCCCGGGGTTGCAGACACAACGGGCAAGGCCGCCATTTGGTCGTGCGGTAAATGCCAAATCCACGAGACGATGGAGAAATCCGAATCGGGTTTCGTGCGTGCTAAGGTAAGCGGCGTACATATATACAGCTGTTATGCCCCACCGAGCCTCAAAATCGGGGAATTCGAGGACTTGCTCGACAGACTTGTCAGAGATGCCCGGGGTTGGTGCCCCGTCGTAATAGCCGGAGACTTCAATGCCTGGGCAGTGGACTGGGGCAGTGTAAGGACGGACAGGAGAGGGCAAGCCCTCATGGAAGCCCTCTCCTCTTTGGACTTGATTCTGTTCAACAGGGGCACATCGCCCATATTCAGCAGGGGTGAGGCAAGCTCTATAGTAAACCTCACATTTGTCGGCAGCTGCCTGGCTAGAGACCGTGCCAGCTGGAAGGTCACAGATCTCTGCACGCTTAGTGATCATCGCGCTATTTCATGGGAAATCCAATGCAAGAATAAGCGGCACGGACTACTGCCGAAGAAATCGAACGCCATTGGCTGGAAACTAGGAAAGTTTGATGAAAACGTGTTTTGCATGGTCATCGAGGACGCGATAATAGAGGAGGCAAATGCATCGAAGAAGATGGAGTCACTCATGGCGAAGGTAAATGACGCATGCGATGCTAGCATGCCCAAGAAACGCGAAAACAACCACCATCCCCCCGTGTACTGGTGGAATGACACAATAGCCATGCTCCGTGCGAAAAGTAATAAGGCACGGAGGCTGGCACAACGAGCCCGCGGTAAAAACTCATATGCAGCACTGGAAAAGAAACACGAGGAAGCACGCTCCAAGCTCAGCAAAGCCATCAAACGGAGCAAAAAGCAGTGTTGGGATGAGCTGCCAAGCATGGTAGACGACGACTCGTGGGGTCGAACATATAAGGTAGTCATGACCCGGCTGAAGAGCCAGCCAATGCCGACACCTTCAGATCCGGTCTTGCTTCGGAAAATAGTTACGACCCTGTTCCCAGAACATGTCTATCAAGTAGATGCTGGAGAAGGGGAAATCATCCCACCGGTCACACTGGAGGAACTGGTCGAGGCTTCGAATAAAGTTAAAACCAGTAAAGCGCCCGGACTAGATGGTATACCGAACGCCGCTCTGAAGACGGCTGTCGGCAAGGTGCCAGAGGTGTTTATAGACGTGTATAATGCGTGTCTTTCCGAGGAAGGAGTCTTTCCTGAGCTGTAGAAACAGCAGAGGCTCGTGCTTCTCCGAAAGGGAAGAAACCGCCGGAAGAACCATCATCCTATCGTCCACTCTGTATGCTGGATACAGCCGGCAAAATCCTGGAACGCATCGTTCATAATAGAATTGAAGCGGCCGTGAGAGCTCACTAGCCAATAATCAATATGGCTTCAGGAAGTCCCGTTCGACACTCGATGCGGTAAACCTAATTGTAAGCACCGCTAGGGAAGCCACATCAGGAGCACGATGGAAAAGGGGAGCGAAGAAGTACTGCTTGGTCGTCACCCTCGACATCAAGAATGCCTTCAACTCGGCAAGGTGGGACTGTATCTGGGATGCGCTAAACAGATTGAGCGTGCCACAGTACCTGAAGAGGATAGTCATGAACTACCAGAGTAACAAGGTCCTGATATATGACACAGAAGGCGGCCCACAAGAGTATAAGGTCACGGGGGGCATCCCCCAAGGCTCAGTACTGGGACCGCTTCTCTGGAACATCATGTATGACGGGCTTCTGAAGCTGAAACTACCGGACGGAGCGGAGCTAGTCGCCTTTGCAGACGACGTAACAGTCATCATCACAGCGAAATACCTGGAGGAAGTGAACATGATCTTCGAGGACACCCTAGGACAGATTCAGCGCTGGATGAGATCAGTCGGCCTCCAATTGGCTGAAAACATTAGAGAAGCGGTCCTAATAACAAGCAGGAAGATCAAGGAAACGATCACACTCGCTGTTGGTGAATACACCGTCACATCGCAACCCTACATCAGGTATCTGGGGGTGATGATAGATGCAGGGCTGAATTTTAAACAACACGTCGAGCACGCTAGTATCAAAGCGGCTAATGTGGCGGTAGTGCTGTCTCGACTTATGCCGAACATAGGAGGCCCGAGACGGAAGAGGAGAACACTACTGGCGTCGGTGATCACTTCGGTGCTCACATATGCCATAGCTATCTGGGCAGATGCAATGACAACGGCGGAGTATCGGAAGAAGGCAGCAGCAGTCCAACGGCTCAGCGCACTGAGGGTATCATGCGCATTTCGCATGGTTTCCGAAGATGCCGTAAGCGTTATCGCAGGAGCTATGCCCATTGAGATACTGGCACAGGAGCGACGGGCTTTGTACCAGCAAAGACGATTGACTCCTTTGGGACCAGAAGATCCAGGAACGCAGTAGAGACAAAGCAGCATTACGCGCTGGCAGACGAAATGGGATACCTCAACCAAAGGAAGATGGACCCATCGGCTGATACCGCAGGTAAAAGATTGGGTGAACCGAGCCCACGGGGAAGTCAACTATTATCTGACACAGCTACTCTCGGGACATGGATGCTTCCGAGCATATCTTCATAAATATAAATATGAGGATTCACCAGACTGCCCGACCTGCCGCGGTCCAGAAGAAGGCGCGGAGCACGTATTTTTCCAATACCCACGATTCAGTACGAGACGTGGCGAGCTAGAAGCTGCTCTGAACTGAATGCTAGCGACGGCTGCGGGTTGGGAGGCAGTTAGTGCCTTCTCTGCAGAAGTCCTGAAGGAGCTGCGAAGAGAAGAGCGAGCGAGAAAAGAAATACGATGAGCGAAGAAGTTGCAAGAACCCTTAATCTTATGTACACCACCACAATGAGGAAGGGAGAAGTACGGTAACTTAAATTCAATCGAGGAAGAGCTACGGGTGAGACTTCCTCTGCAACGTAATACCTAACGCCAGTTCTGCAGGGGGGTAGGTTTCATAGAAAACTAAAAAGGTCAAGGTAAACAAGGAGGTAGGGTTTTAGTCGGGACGGAAAAGGATGGATGAGGAAAGGGATCCAGCCTACACGGGGAACTCCGTTGTTCCCTATGGTGCGTAACGCATTTCCTCCTCGCATAAAAAAAAAAAGTACTCCCTCTCTCTCTCTCTCTCCCTCACTCACTCACTCACTCACTTACCCACACATCAAAAACCGCAGCTACGCGCCCGGGTAATGTGAATTACCTGCACCCATGAAGGGCGGGCACCGTCAGGGTTACGCATGCGTATTCCGATCAGCGTATCATTACCGCACGATTCATCGATACGATCTAGATATCCGTCTTCGTCAATTAAATGTTCGAGGCCGAATACCGTACACTTCACGAGCAATACCGGTAACACACTAATCGGCAGCTCGGGGTGAAATAGCTGCAACCAGTTGATGTATATCCATTCTTCGGAATCGACCAGCAGCACCTCGCAGCACCCGTTATCACTCACGTCGATGATATCCCCGCGCACAGCCCTTTGATTACGCACAACCACACAGTACAATCCAACATACAAGTCATCGATTACAAATTGTCTCCTCTCAGAGCGCTCCTTGATATATAATTTATATAAAGTGTTGTTGGAAAATCAGCTGGCGCACGGCGATCGATAATCGTCGTGCGCCTACCTGTTGCGCTGCTCTACTACGCGTTGTTCGGTTGAGTCGAAGATAGCCGAGGCATGGCCTTCGCGAAACCGAGGATGTGCCTCGTTGGCACGCAGCGTCGAGCGAAAGGATGTCTCTCTCACTTGACTTCGGTTTCGCTTACCGGCTATCTCGCTCAACTGACTCCAGCGCCCAACGAAACTTTCATACTCGCAGCCATCTTGAGAATTTGGCACTTTTGCGACACGCATCCCTTCGGACAGCACGCGCATCTTTGGACTTCTCGGACCTTTTCACCAACCTTCTACATCGGCATCACTCAACAACACTCACCAGGACTCATTGCTCAAGGTAAGAGTGCTCTGGCACAATTATGCGTAATTCAATACCAGTGCGGAGAAAATATGGTACATCAGCACTTGGCCTCACTCGTGGCGTGCGCTGCAGCACATGCTGCACCACGTTTTGCGTCAATTCTTTTGCCAGATAATTAATACAATTATGCTGGTGTTTATATTCACTGTGCTTTCCTCCCGGAAATCTGCTGGGAAAGCACAGTGACTATACCTTGCTCATTTCGTGCACCATCATTCTATGTTGTATTGTGCTACGCAGTGCTGATTGCGTAGCTGGTTTCACACAGGCTTAGCACTCAAGCAAGGTTATTGCAAAAGCTATCATTAATTCACTGCAACCACTTTGCAATACACTGCTGAGTGGTTGCAGTGAATTACACACAAACATTTTCGCACTCAATGGTATCAGCGTGTCGTGCTGCGTAGCTCTCGCTACGTTGCACGCACCGCTGTCTCAAGTTTATATTCAGCACACAATTAATATAATTGTGTGCTGCTCACATTATAATGCCAAATTCTAATTACTAGCTCATTTATGTTTTTGCACTCACCAGTCTGAGCGTGTCGTGCAGCGTAGCTATCACTACGTTGCATGCACCGCTTTCTCATGTCTACACTCAGCGCACAATTAATATAATCGTGTGCTGCTCACATTTGGATTCAAAATTCAATTCACTTGATTTATTTATACATTTGTCAATTCTCTGATTTTTTGGTGTATCTATTTTTATATCATTTTTATTGTTTCTAAATTTAAATAATATTTTGTATACCTAATAATGGAAGGTGTAATAAACCACTTTCTCAACATAACATCTTTGTGTCTGGTTTTATTTTCCTCTTGTCTTGAGTGAGTTTTCATCCCGTTTCAATACATTCACAGATCGGTCAAGTTTCATCCGGACGGATTCTCATCAAGTGTCCTCCAGTCCGCACAATGCCGCGCACATTAGCTCCGACCGCAGGCACAGAGTATTATCATCGGTACTACATATTACCCGACACACAAAAGCTGCCGTTAGATCGTCGCCTAGATTTAGCGGATACATTTTGCGATTTTCTTATTCAGACTTTCGTCGTGCACTGCGAAAGATAGACTGAATGTTCCGGATGATGTTGGCGGGGATCACAGGGCCCTCTGAATCATAACTAGGTGTCCAGAGCTCTGAATGCTATGACAACGGTTTTGCACGTGCGTACCGCTTTGTGCTGTGCTCCTCGCGCAGCGCTTGCTCTGCAGTAGAAGACGCAGAATATGATACCGTACCGCGAGAGAACTCGATTATAATTTATATATAATGATAAAATAGGAGACACAGTAAGACGATGTATTTGTTTTTAATTCATCAATATTTTATTCATATCACTTTACACATATTTACCGTCGCATGCAACATCCCTGCAAACACGGTAATCTTCGCTCGGAGATTCCTTCGCCGTTAAATTTATTTTTATCACTGTCTGATCGCCGAGTAGCAAAAGTATTGTAATATTCAAATACTATTCTGTCATTTTTCATTACATTATCGCTAAAAAGATTATCAAATTGCGTCACGGTGAAGCTGCACGACACAAGATGCAGGAATACGATACAAAATTGTCCACACACATCCGATGTATTGCTCTGTGGCTGCTTGAGACCGTACCGGTAGAATTGGCAGTTTCTTCGTAGTCGTGCGAGATGTTGCGGTATAACCGGTGGTAGCCCGTAGCTATCAAAGTACATCCCTTTTCCATGATTGTTAACGTACATGGCGATCCAATACTCTCTAGGTCCGTCGTGGTTATCCCTATTAACTACGAGTCCGGCCGGTAACGACCATACACGAGGAATTCTTTCAGCTGGGTATACGCCCTCGGTTGAAAGTGGTAGACACTGCAGACTCTCGTAGATTTGTCTAGTGTTCATGCTGAACACTTAGTCAATGATTAAATGATGACCTATACGCTATGAAAGACGTATGCACATGCAAATTTTTTTTCACAGCATCGTCGATCGTGTCACGACTACATGGTGAAGATTTCACCTCTTTCTTATTCTCTTCCTCTTCGTCTGCCGACCAAACATCCATGTATGATTCCTCTTTAAATAGGTGCTCGCAAAGCCAATTTTTTATTTGGACGCTGCTTCGTTTATAATAGCGTGTCTGAAGCATTTTCGCAAAGATTTCGGTATAAATGTGTACGATGGGGCGCCCTCCTCATCGTCCAGGTTGGAAATTTCACGACTCGTGATATCGGAAAGAAATATAGCCTTCTCGTGACTGCGTGTATAGATACGTCTAGATTTTCGCGAAATTTCACGCACGTTAGCGTATGCTTGTTTATAGCTCACATCGCCCTCGTACAATTCAGACCGTGAAAATATTTCGAGAGAAAATTATTCTGGCTTCTCGAATGCTGTGGTAATTCGGCAAAGTGACACGGCGGTGCGACGATCCAATGAGCAGAGTACGGTCTATCAACTGCTACCACGGCAATTTCTTTCGGAATAAATTCCGAGTCTTTACCACGCATTCCCTGTATATCCACGACGATATCCATTTTCACGTCTAATCCGTACAGATGCTCGAGTTTGCCTGATTAGTTACTCACAGAGACGATTCTACGTTTCTTAACACGAAATAATTTTATTCCGACATCAGCACATTTTTCGCTTATCCGGTAAAATCCACCATTACTTGCCGAGTGGCATCGATTTCAAGGATATTGTCATATTCCGCGTAGACTACACAATTTATTGTTGAAGCAAGCGCATCCTCGAATCGTACCTCTATTCTCACACTACCGTGCTTTATTAAATTCCAATGTGAATTGCTGTTCGCCGAAAGATCGGGTGTCAAATCGACAGCAAACAGACAGTATCCATCGCGATAATTATCACGATCGATCGAATAACCGTCGTTCCAGAAATGTATTCCAGTTGCCAAAAACAACGTTTGAAAAGCATCCACATATAGATGATTTTTCGTGAAATCAGGTTGTAACAATTTCGAAGGTATTTGAGCACCATCTACATACAACGAGAGATAATTTATCTTGTAATTTTGGAAATTGAATGGATTCATATTGAAGTCGCCGTTAAACGCTTCGTTATCGACAAAACCGATAATTATACGCTTCGGTGATTGACCTAGCAAGATATTATCGATAGTCTTTCCATGAACACCAGAGTGTATTGAAACGGCCTTTACCTCGACTCTCGTAAGAAGATATTTAGCCGTAGATTTTGCTAGAGTTCTAGCATGGGAGAGCAGCGCACCAGGAGCTATTTTTGTTCTACGAACGAGAAGCGATGCCTCGAGAATCTTTAAGCCGCATTGACCATTATTTGTATCGCCCACCAGACAAAATGAATCTCTAGACCGCATGTAGAAAGGCCATCTAGTTTCAGCTGTCCAAAAATATCTGCAACCGTTCGTTGACGAGTCTTCTTCTTATTATTGTTCTTATTATTCTACTTCTCCTTTATTGCTTTACTTTTTATTACACTTTTATTTTTACGAGATTCGTCGTGGTTTAAGTTCGTTCGATGAATGAGAAGTTCGCGAAATTTTGCGCTTTTTATAACCAGGCCCCCGCATGAGAGTGTCAATTTTTTCAGAGGCTTTGCGTTTGAGATTACTGCCTGATTCTCGCGCTCTCTCGCGAATAGCATCTTTCACAGCTATATTTCCATCGAGGATATCACCGGCTACGTTTACAACAGCGCGCAATGCCTCTTCTCCAACTGCTTTAGCGCCCTTCTTTAAAAGTGGTAACACTCGACGAAACAGGCCCCCCGAGAAAGCTGCCGATACCGTGTCCTCGTTGATTAGGTGTTCCGATATAAACATGACTAATACCGCCGTACCCGCGACTGCTCATCCATGCTGCACACTGTCAATATCATTCATAGCGGCGTAAGCAATGGTGGGATTTTTTCAAATGTAGTGTCACAGTCAACGTTCCCTGTTCGAATGGGATAGGATTTCCAAACTCGTCGCTTATATCGATCTCGATAGTGTTCAACTTGTTGCGCAAGAGAGGTATATATCGTGGCATTGAAAACGATTTAGTTTTTATCGAACCCTACTGACAGTCATCAGTATCAATGGGAACAACTCGTAAGAGGGGTGTTTGTACATCGCCTGTAATATGGCTCTTGCAGATATCTGTGTATAGAAACATGCTGCCCGGTAAAGCACCGGTGAGAGATGCAGGCCTCGACCCTGTGTATTCGCAATGCGGTTCTATCATTACAGACCTACAGGCCTCTTCCGAGAATCGTAGTAGCCTTGCGATAGCGGGCGATACGCGAAAGTCGTAGTATCGTAGGTCGTCGCATACGCGCGCCACTTCGACCTGCCCGCTCGGTAGCGATTTTCAGCGCATATCACCGGTTACGTAAGGTAATTTATTTATACTTTCCAAATGAGCGTCTATAGAGCGATATACACCAGGCGGTACTTGGTCGCTATCAGCGCGTCTCCGTGTTAAAAGATTTAAACCCGATAAATCATAATCACCATCCTCAAAAGTTATGAGATTTCCTACAGTAGTAACATGTAAAAAAGTAATCGGATAAGGAAATCCCACAAGAGAAACAGACCATTCTCCGTGCAAACGTATCTGACACGGTAGTTTTGTAATAAATTTCGTAGTCGTATTATTCGGAAAATACTGCATACTACTGTTGCTCGGTAGTACGACAAAGAAAAAGCTATCCTTGGAGCTCATATTTATCAGGGACGGTGAATCCGAGCGTTTCTTCCACTTTGTCCTCTTTTTCTCTTTCGTCTTCTCAGATGACGGAGGATCTCGTACTCGTAATAATTCTGCCTCGTAGAAAATACCGTCGATAGTCTCGTTATTCAGTAGTGTAAAATATACACGAATGATTCTTGATTCACTGATATTCGTTGAATCTTGAATAATTCGTTACTCCAACCACGCTCATATCCTTTCACGAATGCTGCTTTAGTTGTACTGATACCTACCAAGTCACCGACGCTGTATTTACGCTTTTTGAATTTTCTCGCGTTACGCTCGTAACGCCGTGCTCAATTTTCTCGGGCTATAGAGGCATTTTCGAGGGTTATCTCGCTCAAAGGAATACACGTTCCGCTGTGTTTAGTAAGGTTATAAGCATATAAAAAATTTTGTAAAACATCGATGTAACGGTAATTTCGCGTGTATGTAAAGTAACGCCACATTCGCTCTTTTATTGTGCGATTAAAGCGTTCGGCAATCGAGGCTTTTATCCCAGGGTTACGAGCAGCGCGAAAATCGATATTCTTTTTCTTGAGAATTTGCTGCAATGGAGTGCCGATCAATTCTTTGCCTCCATCAGTTTGCAATTGCTGTGGGCGACAATTGTTACTCCGTCCGAGTATGCGTGTGAGACTGCGGGCCACGTTTGCGCTCGATTTGTCACGCAAAGTCTCGACCCACGCGTATATGCTCAACGCGTCGATAACAACAAGCAGATATGCGTACCCATCGTTGTACGTAGCTATCGAGCGAAGATCAGCTAAATCAGCCTCCCATACATCGTCTTTATTACTCACGTTGTACGTACGACGGGGAAATCGTCGTCGTACGAGATGATGCATGTTATATGGATCCTGTGCCTCGAACCATGGTGAAACGTTTTTTCGCGCTACTCTTCGGTCTACCTGGGCCAAATTTTTTGCTCGAGAATAAGAGGTAGGATGAGCGGTGTCATAATAGATTTTTTAAAGAATTTTCATAATTGTAACGATGACCAGATGAATGGATTCTTTTTCTTTGTCTTTTCAAACTGTGTGGGGGATCGATATTCACTAGGGTGTCATTGGCTCTCTACTTGTCCGATGTTTTGCAATTGTTCGTCCTCTTCTTCACCCCTCCCCCCCCCTTGATGATGTCGTTTTCCGCTGTAAGCATTAATTCTCTGTTTCAGTGCGCGGTCTCGGCCTCGTTGTTGTTGTTGCTACTGTTGCTTCTGTTGCTGCTGTCGCGTGGTAAAATAAGACGTCGCTGCGGTGTCGAGGATGATGTAGGTGTAGGCTCGTGTAGTAATTCGGGATTGCAGATAAATTCGCGTGGCAACTGTATCGCTCGCAGGAGTTTGGCAAAGTGAGATCAACCGATGAGTTTCTCGCGTTTTGTAGCACGCATATCATCGTTAACAAGATCAACGAGAGTGGAATTTGAAATTCTTCTGCCGTCTATGGAAACAATACCGTTACGATCCTATGTAATTTTTTTACCAACGGCGCTGCGATGCAAATTGCGAAGCAACGATATTGCTTTAGATTAACATTTTTTTGGTGCGCTATCGATAATAAGTGTGTTATTGAGACGAGATTAAACGTTGGTCATTAAAACGTTGTCGAATTTATTCTCGTGACTATCAAGTATTGCTATTTTTAGTTTTGATGAAATATTCTGTAATCTATTATCGTACTCGACCATGAGAAGATAACGCTGTAAAACCAGCTGGTAGGCTATTCATTTCTGTCTCTCGCTCTTGTACGAGTGAGAGCTTAGAATTTATCTCAGCTCAGAGTGAAGGCGCGATAAAGGCGTACCGGTAGTCTCTACGGATGTCAACGGGTCTGTAGTAGTAGTAGTAGTAGTAGTAGTAGTAGTAGTAGTAGTAGTAGTAGTTTTTTTTTTTTTTTTTTTTTTTTTGTTCAGAGGTTGAAAAATCTTCGGAAAGACACCAACTTAAGTTGTTGTGTTGTTGGTAGTGTCAGATTTTGACTGACTAAAAACAATCCTCTGCCTCCCTTCACGGTGGTGAAGGTGGTTGGACCGGGAACCGCTTTCGCATTACTTCAGTCCAACCCCTGATGCGCCCCTAAGCGCCCGCCCCGTTTAGTTCTTGCTCAAGCCTCTTGGCCTTCAGCACCTCTTCCGCGAATTTCATAATGGCTTCCCACTTTGGTTTGGAACTGATCATGTGGGAGACCAGGTTCTCAGGGTGTAGGGCTTCTCCGATTGCATCTGTTGCGGCTATTCGTTCCTCCGTCCATCTGTCGCAGTGGAAGAAGGTGTGTTCAGCGTTGTCGAGTTCGGTCAGGCAGTAGCTGCACATTGGGCTGTCGATGAGGCCTATTCGGTGTAGGTAAGCGTTAAAGGCGCCGTGGCCCGTGAGGAGCTGCGTTAGGTAGAAATTAGTGTCTACATGTTCACACTTGATCCAGGTCGTTATGTTGGGTATAAGTTTAGCCGTCCATCTTCCGGTGACGTTATTTTGCCACCTAAGCTCCCATTCTCCAATGGTTTTCGCCCGTTCGAGTTCCCTGGCGCCGTCGACCAGGGGGTTTGCTGTCCGCAACTGATGGAGATTCCTTCGCTCCTTGGCCAAGAGGTCGATGGAGGGCGTCTTAGCAATGACCAGAATCGCCAGTTCCGAGGCCGTGCGATATGCACAAGCAACTCGGAGGGCGGCGCGTCTTTGTGCTGCAGCCAGTTTGCGCCGGTGGCTTTCGTACGCGAGTTGATCTGCCCAGATTTCTGCGCCATACAGGATGATAGAGTTTACGGTGCTCATCAGTAGCCTTCGCTTCGCGTAGCGGGGGCCGCCGACGTTCTTCATAATCCTCGAGAGCTTGGCAGCGGCGCCGTTAGCTTCGTCAGCTGTTCGTTAAATGTGTTCTCCGAAGGTAAGTTTCTCGTCAAGCTGAAGGCCGAGATACCGAACCGATCTCCTGGCCTCGACAAGCGCATCGCCTATGTTTATCGCGAAGGGCTTCTCAAACCATCGTTGTCTCGTGAGGACCACCATCTCAGTCTTGCTAGCTGCTAGCTCGAACCCATGGCCTCCTAGCCAAGCGCCTATTCGTCTGACCAGGTGTCCAATTTTCCGCCATGCGTCGTCGGTGCTGTCCGCTATGACTATGCCGGCAATGTCATCGGCGTATCCGACTAAGTGAGTTTTGCGCATAAAGTTGGTGGCCAGCAGATCGTCGTATCGTATATTCCAGAACTCAGGGCCCAGGACTGCACCCTGCGGGACGCCGGCAGTGACCTCCACCGTTCGGAATCCCTCCGTCGTGTCGTACTCGAGATAGCGATCACGGAAGTAATCGTCCACTATATCGAGGACATACTGGTCGATGCTGAAGTCAGTCTTCAGCGCGTCCAGTATGTCCTCCCAGCCCACGGAGTTAAACGCGTTCTGCACGTCGAAGGTGAGCAGGATGCACGCCTTTCGAGTTTGGTAGCTGCCAGCCCAGGCCCTCTTCACGATGGTGATGGCCTGATCAATCGCGGTGATTGTCGATTTCTTCTTTCGCAAGCCGTGCTGATTGCTCGATAGACCTCCGGCATCGTCTATTGCCTCAGTTAGGCGTCCCTTGATCATCTTTTCTAGCAGCTTGCCTGCGACGTCCAGCAGGCAGAGTGGCCTATACGATGATGACGTCACTGGTGGGCCCTTCCCTTTGTCCAGAAGAACCAGTCGTTGACGCTTCCATCGGCGGCTGAATGTGCCTGTTGCGAGGCAGGCATTATACATAGAAAGAAGTACCTCGGGGTACTCCTTGGATATACACTTGATGGCATTGACAGGGATGCCGTCCGGGCCAGGGGCTCTGCCTGGTTTCAGGGACTTGGCAGCGTCCTGGAGCTCCGTCGTTGTGCAGGGCGGTCCGCGCGTGGTCGTCGAATTTCCTCTAGGTACTTTCCGAGGATGCTTTTTCCGAAGCTCACTGATCTCGTCGTTCCACCAGTAGTTTGCACGCCTTCTCTCGCGGGTGCTCCTGGTTGGCATGGAAGCGTCGCAGGCGGCCGAGATGGCAGCCATCGTTTTTTCCACGAGATTCTCCACGTCTCGTCTCGTGGCGGCCGGTTCGTTGACGTGTTGTTGGACCAGGTTCTTTAGGGAGTTGATGAGCTTTGTCTCATTCAGCTTCCTATCGTTCCATCATCGCCGTTCTTCTTCCTGTCTCGTGCGGTTGGTCAGCCCGTTGCCGGTCGAGAACTGGATGTATTGGTGGTCGCTGGAATTATAATCCTCCAGGACCCTCCAATCTCATACGGTCGCAGCAGTCTCCGCTGAGGCGAAAGTGATGACTCTCGACAGCCCGGTCTTCTAAAGATGGAAACGTAACTCTCGTTGAGCGTGGTCAGGTCGAGTCGTGCGACCATATCTACCAACTCGTTCCCTCTGGTGTCGCTCCACTCCATTCCCCACTCTGTTGACTTGGCATTGAAGTCACCAGCCACGATAACGTAGTAGTAGTAGTAGTAGTAGTAGTAGTAGTAGTAGTAGTAGTAGTAGTAGTAGTAGTAGTAGTAGTAGTAGTAGTAGTAGTAGTAGTAGTAGTAGTAGTAGTAGTAGTAGTAGTAGTAGTAGTAGTAGTAGTAGTAGTAGTAGTAGTAGTAGTAGTAGTAGTAGTAGTAGTAGTAGTAGTAGTAGTAGTAGTAGTAGTAGTAGTAGTAGTAGTAGTAGTAGTAGTAGTAGTAGTAGTAGTAGTAGTAGTAGTAGTAGTAGTAGTAGTAGTAGTAGTAGTAGTAGTAGTAGTAGTAGTAGTAGTAGTAGTAGTAGTAGTAGTAGTAGTAGTAGTAGTAGTAGTAGTAGTAGTAGTAGTAGTAGTAGTAGTAGTAGTAGTAGTAGTAGTAGTAGTAGTAGTAGTAGTAGTAGTAGTAGTAGTAGTAGTAGTAGTAGTAGTAGTAGTAGTAGTAGTAGTAGTAGTAGTAGTAGTAGTAGTAGTAGTAGTAGTAGTAGTAGTAGTAGTAGTAGTAGTAGTAGTAGTAGTAGTAGTAGTAGTAGTAGTAGTAGTAGTAGTAGTAGTAGTAGTAGTAGTAGTAGTAGTAGTAGTAGTAGTAGTAGTAGTAGTAGTAGTAGTAGTAGTAGTAGTAGTAGTAGTAGTAGTAGTAGTAGTAGTAGTAGTAGTAGTAGTAGTAGTAGTAGTAGTAGTAGTAGTAGTAGTAGTAGTAGTAGTAGTAGTAGTAGTAGTAGTAGTAGTAGTAGTAGTAGTAGTAGTAGTAGTAGTAGTAGTAGTAGTAGTAGTAGTAGTAGTAGTAGTAGTAGTAGTAGTAGTAGTAGTAGTAGTAGTAGTAGTAGTAGTAGTAGTAGTAGTAGTAGTAGTAGTAGTAGTAGTAGTAGTAGTAGTAGTAGTAGTAGTAGTAGTAGTAGTAGTAGTAGTAGTAGTAGTAGTAGTAGTAGTAGTAGTAGTAGTAGTAGTAGTAGTAGTAGTAGTAGTAGTAGTAGTAGTAGTAGTAGTAGTAGTAGTAGTAGTAGTAGTAGTAGTAGTAGTAGTAGTAGTAGTAGTAGTAGTAGTAGTAGTAGTAGTAGTAGTAGTAGTAGTAGTAGTAGTAGTAGTAGTAGTAGTAGTAGTAGTAGTAGTAGTAGTAGTAGTAGTAGTAGTAGTAGTAGTAGTAGTAGTAGTAGTAGTAGTAGTAGTAGTAGTAGTAGTAGTAGTAGTAGTAGTAGTAGTAGTAGTAGTAGTAGTAGTAGTAGTAGTAGTAGTAGTAGTAGTAGTAGTAGTAGTAGTAGTAGTAGTAGTAGTAGTAGTAGTAGTAGTAGTAGTAGTAGTAGTAGTAGTAGTAGTAGTAGTAGTAGTAGTAGTAGTAGTAGTAGTAGTAGTAGTAGTAGTAGTAGTAGTAGTAGTAGTAGTAGTAGTAGTAGTAGTAGTAGTAGTAGTAGTAGTAGTAGTAGTAGTAGTAGTAGTAGTAGTAGTAGTAGTAGTAGTAGTAGTAGTAGTAGTAGTAGTAGTAGTAGTAGTAGTAGTAGTAGTAGTAGTAGTAGTAGTAGTAGTAGTAGTAGTAGTAGTAGTAGTAGTAGTAGTAGTAGTAGTAGTAGTAGTAGTAGTAGTAGTAGTAGTAGTAGTAGTAGTAGTAGTAGTAGTAGTAGTAGTAGTAGTAGTAGTAGTAGTAGTAGTAGTAGTAGTAGTAGTAGTAGTAGTAGTAGTAGTAGTAGTAGTAGTAGTAGTAGTAGTAGTAGTAGTAGTAGTAGTAGTAGTAGTAGTAGTAGTAGTAGTAGTAGTAGTAGTAGTAGTAGTAGTAGTAGTAGTAGTAGTAGTAGTAGTAGTAGTAGTAGTAGTAGTAGTAGTAGTAGTAGTAGTAGTAGTAGTAGTAGTAGTAGTAGTAGTAGTAGTAGTAGTAGTAGTAGTAGTAGTAGTAGTAGTAGTAGTAGTAGTAGTAGTAGTAGTAGTAGTAGTAGTAGTAGTAGTAGTAGTAGTAGTAGTAGTAGTAGTAGTAGTAGTAGTAGTAGTAGTAGTAGTAGTAGTAGTAGTAGTAGTAGTAGTAGTAGTAGTAGTAGTAGTAGTAGTAGTAGTAGTAGTAGTAGTAGTAGTAGTAGTAGTAGTAGTAGTAGTAGTAGTAGTAGTAGTAGTAGTAGTAGTAGTAGTAGTAGTAGTAGTAGTAGTAGTAGTAGTAGTAGTAGTAGTAGTAGTAGTAGTAGTAGTAGTAGTAGTAGTAGTAGTAGTAGTAGTAGTAGTAGTAGTAGGAGTAGGAGCAGCAGCAGCAGCAGCTGCAGCAGCAGCAGCAGCAGCACTTGCGAGTCCAGCGAGACGATCTATGTTATGATTAGGAATAAGCACCACCTCCGACACAGTGCTCGACGATATTCTTCCTATTACCGCTCCTATTTCCACTCTAGGCGGTCATTCGTCGAAGAATTGTCGCGTGCCTCCCAACATGATTCTTTTAGATTCGTTTACAATACACTCGCATATACACCGTACGAGCGCTACATCCGCACTGCGCAAAATTGCTTGTCGTTGCTCTTCCGTCAGATAACACAGCGCTTGAAATATAATTATTTGCTTTTTATCGAGAGGTGCGCGCAACGCCATTACAAGCGCATTACTGGTACAACGCGCGTCGTATCGCGAGCCTTTCTTGCTTTTTGAGGCACGTAAATGTAATGGTGTTGGTCATCGAGAAATATACAGGCGCGAAATCGACAATTGTCAGACGTCGATTGTTTCAAGTCCAATAATAGATAGCTGTGCGGTGCAGCTGTTGTATCGAAATATACCACCTGCAAAAATCGCGGATACTCAGGACGCACCTGACGGGATAGATGCTGAATTTGCTCGCGATCTCGCGGATTTTTGAAGATAACAATATAATTAGCGTTTCAGGAGATATCGCGCTGCCCATGACCCTGATGGAAAACATTTTGCGGGATGAATATGACACTAAGATTTTTATGATGGCTTCCTTTGGTGAAAAGATCGACCACGGTATTGTTCGATGCCTCGCGCATTAGATCGTCAATGACCACAAGTTTAGGTCTTGTATCATTCCAGTAATCTGCTGCTTGCGGTAAACCCTCGCGAAATTCGATTTTATCATCGTACTCTGAGTACCCGGACTGCCACTCTGAGTAATAAAAAAGTATACGCTCGAACGGGATATCCGTCATTTTGCGCATGTATTTAAAGAATTTTTTGACAAAATATGTTTCACCACAACCGGTAGGACTGCTTATCACGGCTGTCCATGGATGTTTCCAACATGTATCCATATCGATGAGTGTCTATCAAAATCAATCAGCTGACTCTTAAATAGGCTTATACCGCAACGGTGGCGGCGGCGACCCCGCAGCATCAACTATTTTCGCGGCCTTGACGAGCTGATAAGGCACGGGCTCGCGGTATAAGCTGATGTTTACACCGTATGTAATTTAAATAACGATGGTTTTTATATCTCTTACAAATAAAGCAATATTTTTATTTCACTATGCATACATCTCTATGTGCAAATTTTACGTATCATGTATTTCTAAACATCAATATTATATCCACGGAGCTAGAACAAGAAAATCAGAACATAAGGAAACACTCGATAAGAAAGACGGCACAAAAGGAATCAACTATGAGAAAGTCAGAACAAAACGGAACGGTATAGAGATAGCAGCTACTGCTACGAATAGCAGCACAAACAGAACGAGCAGACAAGACTCTTATTCATAATAAATGAATTTTATAAATGTATTGTGCAGAGTAAATGTGATACATGAAATCAGACAAAAAGATTATTTTAAAATATCGCGAATTCAACCGTAAAACTTAACATTTTTTTGCGTGATACTAATTAGCGTATTTCACAATAGCCGTACGGTGTAGTAGAGTATATCTCTCGCCGCTTTCGCTTCGTGTTGACAGGTTCGCATGATTTCGTTTCTTTACGCGTTATTACATGATAAAATTCTGTACGTCGAATAGCGTCGAATTAAAAAATAATAGGTACGCTCCTTGCTCCTGTCACGAAAGATCGTAATACGTTATAATTTACGTAACGGCTATTCGCAAAGTTTAGCGTGATACTCTTTACTTTACAATTTTCAATAATCGTACCATCGGGTTTATGAACAAGGTATGCGTAAAATGTTGGTCCTCCCGAAACAAACGAAGTTATATAACTACCAGGCCCGTATTCGCTTAATTCATCAGTAAGATATTCTAGAAATTGACTGATGGGCGGCTCATACTCGTTACCACCGGGGCGACTCACGTAAATACAGGAGTCCGTATCGCAGTACAATACTCGTCACCCGAGCTCCGCAAGATAACTGTACAGTTTTAGGCGTGCCTGTACCGTCGTGTATGCTGCAATCACGGCATTGGATGGCGGGGATGGTTGGATAGCATCTCGGTTGCTCACATAGTTTACATACATGATCTTGTGATTAACCGGTAACATTCCCGTCATTCAAGCTCCGGACTCGTTAGTAAATTCATTAGCTCCGCGCTCGTGAAAACGATAACGGTTTGCGTGAGATTCTCACGTTGACCAAACTTTCCCCAGAATGAATTAAGAGCCAATTTTGCGAGCGAACGTAAACCCAGATTTGACTACAAAGCACTTCGCTCGAGATATACACCCTCGACTCCTTGTACAATGCCATAAAACGTGCTATTGCTTCCTCGTCATCGCATCACTCTATTGGCGGTCCACTCGCCTCCGGTTTTATTTTTAGGAGTGTATCGATGTACTCGGCAAAATGACAGCCTCGTTGCGTCATTGAGTCATACTGCGTAACAATGTATTGCCAAATTTTATAGATACGCGTCACCTTATATCCGAGCGACACAGATTTTTTCAGTTCGATCACGACCCATGTGCAGTCAAACGCTCGCTCAGTCGTGTCATCGTGTGTACAGCCCACCGATGTGTCCATATCTATACAGCACGTTCTACACAGGGGGAACAGTAGTTTCCCATGCATGCGAACAGGCAGTACGGGAATATACAAATCGCGCGGTGCTACCACGGTGCTACCACTTCACGAGACCCTCGACGACACTTAGATCGTTTTCAGGTCCTACGAGTTCTCGACACTCGTCACCTACGTACAATTTCGGATGTCCAACGGGATATTTCACATTCTTACACACCCATGGATACAGCGAGCACACATCCACATAGCGTATCTGCTCCCCATTCGCGACGTCGTACAAGCTTACAAAAGTTTCCGTTCGACCGCCAAAGAATGCATCGCGTGGTTCGAGAGGCGCCTGCTTTACCATAGCGTGATTTTTCACGTATAACGACATTTCCTCGTTATTCTCGAGTAATCTGCACAAATCGCCTTCCCATATTTCGGTTAAAGTGTACCCTTTCGATCTGATTCGCCCGAAAATAAGAACGGTACGCTCGTATCGCTCATCCATTGTATTGCCGAATTTAGTTCGAGCATCTCTATTAACGCGATAACAACGCGGACACCCATGCCAAAAGCAACCGTGAAATTGAAGAACGCGATGGACCCCCGCATCCGCGTAGTATCCGTCGACAGCTGGTAGACTGGTCGGCGGGCGATACTCTCTCATGCGTCCAGCATGGGCGATAACGCAATTGCGCTCACGCTCGATCCATACAAGCCATACAACGGCCTTGCGCGACTGCTTATCGCCCCAGCGGTACCCCCCTGGTAGTAACACTGCAATGCGAACTTTCTGTGGAAAATTCTTTCAAAATACTCTCATACATGCTGATGCTATCGTGCATGCTTCTGTAACGTACAAGTAACTCTCGAAAAGCTGAACACGCTCGTCTCAAAACCGTAACATCTGTACGACAATATTGGCAAAATTGCGTCACAAAATCAAATTTATAATCGACACGACTCGATACTTCCGCATACCATGTTAAAAATCGCTCGTGATCCTCTGAGAATATGGTATCGGGTAAGTAAAAATGCAGAGCCAGCAGAATACCTGAGTAATTCTGATATTCCGGTGTGTTGAATAAATGGGGAAATGTACTTTTTGCCACCTTATCAGCGAAACCAAAGACCTTAGGTAAAGCGCTAAGAGCCACGGGTAAATAGTTTAGACTATCGAGAAAAACGACATCGCCAATCTTCATCGAGACAATCTTCGTACCATTCATAATCAGAGAGGGCAACTGTATTTTTTGCACTTCGAATGAATACCGTAGAATAAATTGCGCGTCGAACCCTCTCGCATTATAAGCAATACAGAAGGTCTTCTTGAATTTTTGCGATAATGCCAATTTCACGAGCTCCCCAACAGGATCATCGATAAACACGAATTCACGTTTACCACAGTCAGCACAATCGGTCTCTATATCTGTGATATCCAGACATGTCATACATACGCATTGCGTAACACATAAATTCGGCTCGTGAATTCGTGTCGATTTATCATGAAGCAATTCGTGTTGTTGCGTCTCAGAATCATAAAATAAAAATCTCGTGGAAGACTTGTCTTTTTTCTTCTCCTTTTGCACCTCTGGTTTCTTAAGAGGTGCTAGAAAACACGCATGCGTAGTCGGTTGGGTTTGCTTGTATGTGATACAAAACGATATACCACATACATGCATATTTTTATCTGTGGGTTTAATCATACGCGAGCGGCCTCTACAGATTTTCAATACTTTACAGACGCTGTACCGTCTATATTTACGAAACGTGATACCCGCGAAGCCCTCACCCTTGTGATGAGCGTGGCAAAAAGCACCAAAGAACGAAAGATTACAGTTTGTGCAATACTCAGGCTGAGAGTCTCTATTGCCCTTGTGTTGGATAATCAGCTGGCGCACGGCGATCGATATTCGCCGTGCGTCGACCTGTTGCTGTGCTCTAGCACGCTGCGTTCGGTTGGGCCGGAGATAGCCAAGGCAGGGCTTCGCGGAGGCGAGGCTGTACCTCATAGGCACGCCGCGTTGATCGAGAGGATGTCTCTCTCGCTTGACTTCAGCTTCGCTCACCGGCTATCTCTCTCAATTGACATCAGCGCCCAACGACGCTTTCGTATCCCGCAGCCATATTGGAAAAATCAGACACCTTTTGCAACGCATCCTCTGAACAGCACACGCATCAAAAGACTCTTGACCTTTTCTTTGTCGCAATTCACCGGACTCGCTCAACCTTTCTCGCTCACCAGGACTTAGAACTCAAGGTAAGCGTTCACTGATATAATGCAAAGTAATTCACTGTGAGTGAGGAGGAAAAGAGCCGTACATCAACATTTTTGTCTTGCTTTGTGGCGTGCGCTGCAGCACGTGCTGCACCACGTTCCCCTCACTCTATTTTGCCGGCTTAATTAATATGATTACGCATGTGCTTTATATTCACTGTAGTTTCCCTCAGAAAATCTGCTGGGAAAATACAGTGACTATACTCTGCTCATTTGTGCATCCACAGTCTATGTTGTATTGTGCTACGCAGTGCTGACTGCGTAGCTTTTCTCACATTCACTCAGCACTCAAGCAATTCAATTGCAAGTGCACTCATCTATTCACTGCAACTTCTCTCAGACAAATCTGCTGAGAGCTTGCAGTGAATAATTGACACATCTCACGCACTCATTTATCTCTTGGCGCGGCGTACTCCGTAGCACTGGCTGCAGCACGCGCACCGCTCTCAGTACCTACAGCACACAATTAATATAATTGTGTGCTGGTTCTCAGTCCAGACATTCAATTCAATTCAGTCATTTTATTTACAATTTTAATTCTCAGTTTTTGGTGTATTTATTTTTATATCAATTTCGTGTTTTTTCTAAATTTAACTTATTTGACATTTTCCAAATTATACCGAAAAAACTGTATTTGTATGAGAGCTGACGGAAGGTGGAATAAACCGCTTTCTCAAGATAACAACAATGTGTCTGGTTTATTTATCACCCTGTATCGAGTGAGGCTTCATGACTTTCAATATCTCCACAGATCTGTCAAGCTACATCGGACGGATTCTCAACACGTTGCAATAAGTGGATTAACATCGAGCCCATTGATAGCTACAGCGATGCTCGAGTACTCGAATATACTTAGAATTACACTGTGTGCAGAACCCCCGACTACCTAGCGCATTAGCGAGATTTAATATTGGCTGGTAGTGATGAGAACGCTCGTAATAGAGAATAAAGAGTGTGTGATTAATTTTACCTATTGCAGAGAGTACGGATTTTCGCCCATCGTACAGAGCCGGAACGCGTTTTCCGATGGTGAGAAATTCATAAACAACAATCGCTATACCCTCGTGAACCAAGTACTACTAAAAAAGCTGAATTTCGCGCACACCGCACCCTTCAGACGTTGTCGTTACCCTTGCATTACGCGTGAGCTCTATCGCTGCTGTATATTGCGCTCCTCGAAGCCCGTTCCATATTTGACACCATCGTCTGTGTAGCTCGCTCATACGTATTTGACCGCGTTCGGCATGCGCTCGGGCTGTGACAAGGGATCGTTGTAGACACAAATTATCGCTATTACTTATGCGTAAAATTGACTTTTTTGCTATAGACTCGTGTGTAAGCCTGGCGCCCACACCGATTCCTTCGACGCCTCGTACTACCAGGTGTATGCATAAGTTTTTTCCGGTTTTTTGGTAAAAAAAAACACGTAATTTTCAAGGGAAATTAATTTTTGTTTTATTCAAAATATTGGCCATCGGCTTCTACACATTTCGCCCATCTTTCAGGTAACTTATGAATGCCATGCCAGAAAAACTGCTTGTCTTTTGCGGCAAACCATTTGTCGAGCCATTTTCCAACTTCCTCGAAATTGCTGAAGTGCTGCTCTGGGAGCGCCTGCCCCATTTATGCGAAGAGGTGATAGTCAGATGGCGTCAGGTCTAGCGAATACGGCGGGTGCGGAAGGATGTCCCATCCAAGCGATTTCAAGGTGTCTTTCACTGCTTTTGCTGTGTGAGACGGCGCATTGTCGTGTAACAAAATCACTTTGCCATGTCTTCTAGCCCATTCCGGTCGTCTTTCGATTAATGCGTGGTTTAAATTAATAATTTGTTGGCGATAGCGTTGTGTATTAACGGTTTCGCCGGGCTTCAAGAGTTCATAATACACAATACCGCTCTGGTCCCACCAGACACAGTGGTCAGACCAGCATGGTCTTCTTGCCGAAGCGATTTGGCCTTGGTGTTGAAGGACCGGCTTCGCCAGGTGAAAGCCACGATTTTTTCCGCTTCGGGTTTTCAGTATAAATCCATTTTTCGTCACCCGTCACAATTCGATGCAAAAATGATTTCCTTTCGTGGCGTTGAAGCAGCACTTCAGTGACTTTGCGATTTTCTATTTGACGTTCATTCAAATCGTGTGGGACCCATTTACCGAGTTTATTGATCTTCCGAATTACTCGTAAACGTCTGCTGATTGTTTTTTGTGACACATGTAATGCTTCTGCTAATTGCCGTTGAGTTTCAGTTGGGTCATCATCCAATAACTCCTGCAATTGCTCGTCTTCGCATATTTGTGGTCTACCAGAGCGCTCACTGTCTTTCACATTGAAATCACCACTTTTAAATTGTCGAAACCATGTCTCACATGTTGTAATCGATGGAGCGTGTTCACCATATGTTTCTACCAGCAAACGTTGACTTTCAGCAGCCTTTTTCTTTTGATTGAATAAGAAAAGCAATGCGTGCCGCAAATGTTCTTTTTCAGGCACAAAACTCGACATGATCACTGAACGATAAAACAAAGACGCTAGTTTTTGGCGGACTCAACTTGTGTGTGTTTGTAGGTTAATGTCAGACGAACAAAATGACGTATGTGTCAAATTAATACGCTGCGTACTTTTTGCTGGCGCCATCTCTTAGTTAAACCGGAAAAAACTTATGCATACACCTGGTATACATGTCGTCATTCTACATGTACCAGCGTCTATTCGAAATTCGCGCGCGCTCTGAGCTACACTATTAATTAGTCGTCATATATCGTCAGGAACGATGTCACGAGCTGGTCGAAATGATAATCATACAGGTCCTTGCGCAAAAGATGGTACGCTCAGAGTCATACCCACATAATCATGTCCTTCGCACGATTCTGTAAGACGTGTGAGAACATCAACAACATGATCGATACCGTCCGGTGGCTGACGAAAATAAAAAATCTGTCTCTCGACCCTGCATCTTAAAGCGTAGAAAATATCGGCTCTGCTCATTGTCTATACCGAAGCGTTCACCAGGAGGCAAAATATCACCTCCCCGTATAGCAGTCCTTCCATCGCCAGTCTGTCCACCTGCAAGCATAATTAAACCATTTATTAGAATTTTTATTTTATTTAATTAAATTTTTTGTTTGTCGCTAGCTATATACTATGTATATAAATCGCGTCATGTAAGAATTACAAACTTATATTTGCTTCTAGTCCTCGAATCTGTCGACTGCACTCGAGAACCGCCGACGCATTTCGTAAACTAACTCCGCGGCCTCGGCACAGTGAATCGTGCAAAGCAAAAAACGTTTGGGTCCGAATGGTACCCTGTTTTTTCATTTTACTATTATTATCCCCGTAATTTTTTTATTTTTGTCAGCGTAATTGTATTATTAAAAGTTTACCTGAATCTATCGGGTCCTCCTCCTCCTCGTCGTCATCGTCCTCATCCTGCTCCTCCTCCTCTTCTTCTTCTTCTTCTTCTTATTCTTCCTCGTTATCTGTATTGCTATTGGTATCATCGTTTAAACTGTATTGTCGCGATGGACCTGCGACGGCTCCATCTGGTTCTCTCGCAGAGCTATGAAAAGATCGTTTGTTGGTTTATAACCGCAGAATGGCTGGGTAAAATTTGTCCAACGATCCCCTGCGGAGCTGTCACTATCGTTGTCCCTGCTATGATCATTTGAATCGGTTCTACCCTCCTCATCGAAATCATAGGTGTCGGATCCCATTTCTTCGTCTTCATACCGTCGAACTAAAATAAATTAAATAAATATAATTAACGCAGTATATTACTTACGTCTTTCACTGAGTATGGGCTGCAAAGCAGTCTCATTCAACCAACCGCGTCGACGAATAACACGCACCACCGAATCAATAATTATTCGATTATCAAACAAGCCAATATTATGCGCGTCAACTAAATCGCGCTGATGATACTCGCACAGCATACCGCGAATTTTACGAACACCCGCTTGTGTCGGAAGTTCCCATAGTGTGATCTGTAAATTTCTTCTCCCCCACCGTGAACGCAGTGACGGTCTACGCTTCAATATAAACTCTATCAATTTTCTTATGAATGAGCGCTTTACTACTCTGACCATGATTGTGTTGTTAGAGTAGTAGTAGTAACCACAGTAAATCAGACAATTAACTAGAGATTTTTCAAAGCGGCTCGCTCTTATATATTGGAACATAGTTACAATCACGAGCACATTCTATTATTTTAAACGGCTATAAGAGCCTACTGTATTATTTCGGAACCTCCATTGCGGGCACTAGGCCACCGAACCCAGAGATGTGACAAAAACTAGCTACGTCACACCTCCGGAATTCCCTCGTTGCCGTAAACAGCAGATCAGCGAGCAGCTGGCCTCGCTCGTCCGCGAGGGGAAGGCAGGTAGCGCGGTAGCGACAAGCCGCAAAAGTCTCAAGATGCGTTAAATTCAAAAATTCAAATCGAAAATGAAGAAGAGGGGAATGAAGCAAGGGGAAAGCTATAAAAGGGCCTGCACGGGGGGAAAAAGCTCTCTCAGCCCGAGGCTCGACTACGAAAAGAAGTACATTATAAAAAGTGTTGCAGTAATAAGTTCAGAAATTTTAACTAGCATCTTTCATAGAGACAAGTGGTTTCGTTTTTCTTGGTCGGGAGTTTAAACCAGCAAATCATCAAAAGATTTGTTTTTTGTGAAGATCTGTCAAGAACTGATGCAAGAAGAGGCGGAAGAATAGGCGAGTAAAATTAAGCGAGTACAGAATCGCTTCGAGAAAATTTATATCGAGCGAGTGTCGGATAGGTTTAAGTGAATAAATTTAAGCGAATAGTTCTAAGTGAGTAAAATTAGTTGCATATGGTTAATTAAGTAAAATAAAGCAAGTAATGATAGGCGAATAGAATTAAGTTGCGTGGTATTTAAATTTGTAAGATAGCGAGAAATGTAATATCGCACAAATAAACGTGCGAGTCAAAAGGAGATAGCGAGGAAGTTAAATAAGTAAGAGAAAGACAGAGGCATAGATACAATAGACACATCGGTCCGGAGAGCGAGTGTTAAAAACGTACTTGGCTGTGTGTGCGCGTCGAGCATACAACTAACTACAAACGCAGAAAACAATAACAGACCACCGAGTCAAGTGCACCGAGAGCCTATGTACACGAAACAGCCAAAAAGGATCATAAAAATAATCGCAGAAATTATAGAATTTAAATGAATTGTACCAGTTAGCGGTACCAGAAAACCGAACATTGACATTCTGTTTTTAATTATATGCATAAATAAATCTCACTCTCACCTACCCAGATGTCGACAACTAATTATACCTGTGCCCGAGCTCGAATTTCCCATGGGAAAACAAATTTAATGCTAACGATAAAAATTACCGTTACAATATATTCCTTTAATACGCTCTTTCTCTCTTTCTCTCTCTGAATATACTGCAACGATGTAATGAGTACGACTAACCAACAAGATGGTCGCACACGATCTTTACAAAAGCAGGACCTACGGGAATATTTAGCGATGGTGATGTACTAAGTTATCGAGTTTCGCTGATGAATGTCATATTGTTTTCATCTAATTTCAAGGCACTCGGCCATAAGGAAAATCATCAAATTTCGTCGACGAATATTATTTAGTTTTCATGACACATCTTATCTGTATGTCGAGGTGTGTGTGTGTGTGCACATAGGTGTGCGAGAGTATACAAGAGTTTTGGGATATTTGTTGCTGCTGTTACTAGGCTGTTACACTCTACACGAAACCAATAAAAATGGCACATAATGGTGCTACGTCTCGCGCGATATCGTCATATATAGCGAACCCCGTTATGTACGGTTTAAACAAATCAGTTGGTAAAATAATTGTCGCCGGGCTCGAGTTGAACTCTACGTGTACTCTTATACCAGTGGTGAAAATATTGTCGAATACTTTTACCGGAATTACACTCAGAGCAGACGAGTGGCGAGTGTTTAAAAGTGATTTTTCTCGCGTACAACGATATTTCGAAATGTGTAATACTCGCATAGAGCACACAGCGCATTACATACTTTTAACCTCGTGTTACCAGCACAGAGCTGTCTCAATTAGTAAAATAATCGATAGCGCTAATGAGGAATACGAGAATCAAGAGAAATCTGAAGAATCGAAACGGAAACGCTTCTGAAAATACTCTCCAAACATTGTTCTTCAGCGGCCTACATTTGATATGCTCGTCGAAATAAGTAGAAGAATTGATATTCATATGCAGGATCTAGAGAGCAAAAGTGAAACGATTCAGCGGTGTATGAACGAGGTGGTATCATATATCCGTGAAAAGATAGTTGTCAGTGAAATGCCTCGTGCAACAGCGTATGAGATCATCGGTTTCAAGGAATTCTTTGGAGAAGCGCTCGAACACATTACGACCTTGCTAGCGCCGGAGGATACGGAGCTTATGAAAATTATTTTGTCCGAAATAATTGTGCTGTTTCGTGGTCATATTGCTGATCATGCATTGGGTGTTGCGTTGCGAACGCAATAATTCTCCGTATGTGTAGCTATTTGTGACAAAGACACAGTTGTAAATAATTGTATATAGTGTACATTTCGCTCGAAATATTATAAAGTATGCACTGAGGTTTATCATGGAGAGAGAGAGAGAGAGAGAGAGAGAGAGAGAGAGAGAGAGAGAGAGAGGGAGAGAGAGAGAGAAAATGTGAGTTATCACAGTCCTAAAACCGAAGCATCAGAAATGGTCTGCGACAGAAAGAAGACGGAGCACACGTCTTTGTTTCATTAAGACAGCAGATCATGGAATACGTGCCAATATCGATTAGCAGCGAAGCAACAGAGCTTGGTAAGTAAAAAATATAAAATAATTAAAAAATCGTGTTTTAAAAACATGTAATATTTATTTTTAATTATAAAAAAATAATGTCTTGCAGAGCGAGCAGCCCCTGCATATGAACCGACACCGAGGGTTCGTTATTCGAGTTATGGAGAGCGAGAGGAGGATATATACACTGTACAGATAGATCTAGTTTCGGAAAGGAAAAGTGTCACCCGCCATCCTCATCCGCAGTTGACATTGGTGGTAGCAGATCATCGACGCTGCCAACTTTGTATAATGAGACGATGCATATCAGGTAGGTAAGACAGTATAGAATATTCTGTACACGTTGTTTTTATTGACCAGTACGTTCAATTAAATGCTTGTTTCATTCTTTTTTCAGAAGTACACTGTGATGACAACACCCACAGCGAAAAATAATTTAAAAGCAATATTAAGAGTGATAATACAAATTAATTCCGTTAGCGATAAAAATGAAATTAACGGTGGAGGAATCTCCGAGCGTGGATAACCGTGTTTGCAGAGCTGTTGCATACGACGGTAAATGTGTAAAGTGCTTTCCATAAAATATTGATTAATTTAAAAAATACTTGATCTTACTGTGTCTCTTATTTTTATAGCGTAATAATTAGAGAATTATAATTGAAGTCTCTCTCGATCTGTGAGGGATCATATTCTATATATTTTACTGCAGAGCAAGCGCTTCGCGAGGAACACAGCGCAGGGCTATGCATTCTCGAAAACCGCTTTCGTTGCATTCAAAGTGATGGATACCTAGTTATGATTCATAGGCGGTTATTATCTTTATTCCCGTGATACTCTCTAGCAGCATCTGGAGCATTTAGTCTGTCTTTGGCATCCTACTTGCAAACAATAAAAAGCAATATGTATCCGCGATACGGCAAGGAGATTTTAAGCGACGCGTTTTGGTGCCGAGTAATGTTTGTCGAGAATGTGATGAGCGTGTTCCTGCGTACACAGGAAATGTGCGATGCATACGACGAGCTGGAAGAGCTCCTGCGTAGCGTGTATTTAGTAGAACGTCGAGGAAGACCCGTTGAACTTGGCGAACGGATATATCGGAATGTCCTATATTGTGCCTCGTTTCAATAGAGTTGTCCGCGGCGAAGTGATTTACCCGATTTACTGCGAGGTATTGTTAGTCGATTTCGGCGAGACCATTTACATCGACTGGTCTCACCTATTTCATCCGGAGCCTCTAGCAATATACAGACTCGAATGCGTGGATGTTGCAGATATTGAGCATCTCGTCGAAGAAGCGTGCGGTAGAGATGCCTTGATCGCTGTCATGATGCAAACTCTTGCCGGCGATGACGTTCCGCGGGTTCGATTATCGAACGGGGAACGCGCGGACGTGATAGCGGTTATTATAGAGGCCCTCGGTGATGAGATAGATATCGGCTACGATATCGATGCCGTGGACGAGGGCTTTGACGAGGGAATAGTAATAACTTAAAGACACGGTGCTACGTATGTGCATGTGTGTGTATGTGTGCGTGTGCGTGTGTGAGAGAGTACATTCGAGAGACAGGAGTTTAAAATCGCTTTGGCAGGAGGGTAGATGCCTACAACAGCTGTGGTGGTGAGTACATAATTTTATTCATTTTTCTAAGTATGTGTACACTTTTGCTCCATTCTGCTCTCTCTCTCTACTCTTACTTATTCACCAGAGTACCCACACGACCCCCCTTTACCATCTCCACGTTACCGACACTGGTTAAGCAGAGTGGGTAGCGCGGCGGTGGAAAAGTGAGGTGATGGGGGTAGTCGCATGGTGGGGGAAGGAGTGGGGATAGGAGTGGGATGTAGTAAAGGTGTACACATACTACTCTCGATGCATAATATCAAATAATAACTGGAAAATGGAATCAAATGTTTGGAAGCCAGCTATGTGACGGTGTAGCCCCGTGATGACACAATACAGTATGATAAACGCCCACTTAGGGTAGAAGGGGAGGGGGGCCAGCTCGCGGGGTGACACAAGATATTTCCTCAACGGTGTCGATTCCCCAACACGGCGGCTACTTATTTATTACCTCGGTGTAGAGCCTTCACTAATATTTACTGATTCGTAATCGATATAATTTCTAAGTCTTAGCAAAACACGATGGAAAACTTTACGGCTGGTAGCTCGGCAGCTCTTGATTAGACCTTTTGCACGAAAACGCTTCGTATCTGGCTAATTAATGGACGGGGGTGGGTAGCAGTATACACACGATACATTTTTCTGTAACGTAAATTTGCACCTCAACGCACCACGTTACCTATACCTGGCGCGAGCTATTTTTCTTCCCTTTTATTTTTACTTTTTCGAGCTGGGCGCCAGAAGGAAAAATAACGACGTAGTTGACCGGACTCAGCCCAGGCTAGCTACAGCTGTTCAAGGCAGAGTAGTGGTTCGAACTGTCAAGGTGGGTATAAGTCCATTCCATAAATAAAGTTAATAGACAAATTCCCTAAATAAAATCAATAAACAAAAACAATAAATAAAATCGATGAATAAAATCAATAAATAAAATTAATAAGTAAAATCCATAAATAAATCAATAAATAAAACAAACAACAATTCAAATACGGGATTCACAAATGCTACTGGGGCAGATCGTTTCTTCAATTAAAGTGATTACTGGTTTGGCAACATATCACAATAACAAAAAAAAATATGAAAGAAAATATCTCGCAAATTAACTCTGGCTTTTTAACATCTCATAAACTTAATTATTTCGGCAGCATAAATTATCACGGCATTCGCTCCTACTCCTACACTCTTCCGCGCAGCCTATATCACGATCGACAATTCAAATTAATTCTCGTCTAACGGAATTCCAAAGAACAGGGAGAACAAACAACATAAAGTCAAACAAAGTCAAATACTGATTCTTCACGCAAATTTAGCTTGCAATACGGCCTATACCGAACTTATACCACACACACACACACAATAACTCCATAATCACGGGACGCTGGAAGGTCACGTACGCGAAATATCTACTTGGTCGAGTCTCTTAACTTAAGAATCGCAGGCAGGCCAAACCGAGAATGAATCGAGAACGAAGTAATGATTAACGAACCCCAATTATATAAAATAAAATAACAAAACCATAATTAAATAATCGACGTCAAAATAATAATAACGATCCCTAAATTATTCAAATAAAAGATAACAAAACTAACGAACGATTTATCAAAGCGAGATACGCTTCGAATCGTACTAATCCCTCGCGACCAAATAAAGGGTGGTTAAATTTTAAGGGCCGATGTTGATTTTGAATAAAACACAAATTATTTAGGAAATTATTGTCAATTCTTTTTATTATGATAATATGGTATGGTTCAATTATGTATGGAACAAAATATCGGCCAAATGGCCGCCGCGACCTCGGCGGCACACCTACATCCGATGGTCCAAATTTTCAATGACGCTTAGGCATAATTGAGGTTCTATGCCGTTAATGTGCCGAATTATCTCATCCTTTAGCTCTTGAATTGTTGCTGGCTTATCGACGTACACCTTTTCTTTCAAATAACCCCAAAGAAGGAAGTCCAACGGTGTCAAATCACATGATCTTGGCGGCCAATTGACATCGCTACCACGTGAGATAACACGGCCATTGAATTTGTCGCGCAAAAGAGCCATTGTTTCGTTAGCTGTGTGGCAAGTGGCGCCGTCCTGTTGAATCCACATATCGCCCACATCCATATCTTCCAATTCGGGCCATAAAAAGTTCGTTATCATCTCACGATAGCGAACACCATTCACAGTAACTGCCTGACCGGCCTCATTTTGGAAAAAATACGGCCCGATGATGCCGCCAGCCCATAAACCGCACCAAACAGTCACTCTTTGTGGGTGCATTGGTTTTTCGACAATCACTCTTGGATTATGATTCGCATAAATGCGGCAATTCTGCTTATTGACGAATCCACTGAGGTGAAAATGTGCCTCATCACTGAAGATGATTTTCTTCGAAAATTGATCATCCACTGTTGCCATTTCTTGCCACCATTCCGACCATTGACGACGTTTGGAATGGTCAAGAGGCTTTAGTTCTTGAGTCAATTGCACCTTATAAGCGTGTAAATGCAAGTCTTTATGCATAATGTTCATCGACAACGAGCGTGAGAGGTGCAATTGTTTGGCACGACGACGAGTTGAGGTGGACGGCTCTTCAGCCACACTATCGCGAACAGCAGCAATATTTTCTGCAGTACGAGCTGTACGAGCATGCACTGGTGTTTTAATATCTCCTACAGACCCGGTTTGCTCAAATTTTTGCACGATTTTTCCGATTGTACGCACATTTGGACGATTAAATTGACCGAAAAAATCACGAAGTGCACGATATGCATTTCGATTCGAACGCCCATTTTCATAATAAGCCTGAATAACATTAACGCGTTGCTCGATTGTGTATCTTTCCATGGTTCAAATTGAGTTAGTCTGAAATTGAGAAATGTCAAATGAAATGCAGAAAAAAACTTGACGTTTAGGTGTGGTTCACATTCAACATCGGCCCTTAAAATTTAACCACCCTTTACAAAAGACGGGACGACGGCCGAGCACGCACTGCATAAGCTTACAAATGAAATGAAATTCAATATAATTAAATAAGCGAAAATAATTAAATGAGGTTCAATATAATAAAATAAACAAAAGGAAATAAATAACATAATATAAATCATTAAAAAGTCGATTGTTCTGGAAAATCTGCGACGCGGTCTATAACGTTCAAGTCCGTCTCATACGTACATACCACGGGATAACGTATTAACTAGCGCGCGATTTAACAGTCAGCAAATACGAAAAAAAAAACGACCAAGAAATGAAATGACTTCTTTCCGGCTCTAACCACCAATCGATTTCGATATTACACTTTAACAGACGCAGTCGGTCCCGATACAAATATATACACTGTGCGCGGCATACAGAAGTCAAAGGTATGACCAAGCTCGAATAGACTTATCCGTCAATAAAAATAAAATAATGGCGAAAGACCGTGGAAGGAAAGAGCGATTTTCCTTGTAAATCCAGGAAAACTCGAATATCGGTGGACTTCTCGCTACTCCCAGCGGCAAATAGATATTACTGATACGCCGACTTAGAGTTGCAAATGGAGAGCGATCGCGTTCTTCGTCTTTCTCTTTGAATCACGCCAATGGTAGAACGGGATAAAAGATATGCTCGACAGTAATCGGGAAAAAGCCCTGGGGTCCTGCCGGCACGCGCGTCCGTGATCTATCCCCTCCTAACGAGTCAGACTCGGTTAATCGGGAGAATCGGTGTGCTGGATGACCGCAACTAGCACCTCAGCAGGACAATGCATATATTAGCAACATATAATAACGATGCGTAGCTCCGCCCTGCAGATGAACCCCATAAGATAGATGGATTACTGCAAGAAGATGATAGCTGAAGATAGATAGCAGCGTATCGTTTATAGATGAACGTCGAGCGAGACAGCTGTATATCCCGACACAGAAAGGTGTAAAATGTCTGTCTATGTAAAAGGTCGGATCCCGAAGCCAGCAATCGATGGATGTGGTGCGCTCATTCTCATCCTCTCTCTCCGTCCACCCAGTCGTATGAATTGAAATATAAAAATACAAAAAAAATATAAACAATTAAATAAAGTACGGCGATCGTTCCCTAAAGTTCTGTGAGATCGTGCTGGCAGCCGTCGTGCGAGAAGGACCCAGCGCTCGAATATCTTGCTACGTTACACTTCATAACAAGAGTATATGCTTTATTCTCTAAATGACACGATTAACGGTTACACTGTGCTACGCGAACACCACTCACTGAACAAATATTTTCAACGAGAGCCGCGAGGCTTCGATAATGGCGGACTTCCACTATACGCGGCCAAATAATCTAATGCTCTAATAAATTCGCGCTAATACTCTTAATTTGAGGGTGGGGTATGGATTTGGAAGGGAGCAATTCACACTCTACTCACTCAGTTGCGTACTTAATCTTTAACTCTCGTACTCGACTCGCGATTAACTCTCAGTTCTTCCTTTGTAATTTTCGATTATATTCATTTTCTTTCGATTGACCATGCGTCTCGCTCGCTGCCTGGACGTCGCAGTAGCGTGGAGCATGTGTAGCACGAGTGTGTAGCGAGGTGGCCGTTGTGCAGCGTCGGTGTGGCGTGGAAAGCGGTGTGCGTGGCCAGGTAACGGTGCTGCTACCAATGTGGTAGCGGAAGCACGGAATGTTGCGGGGTAGCAGTGCGAGTTTGGCGGTGGCGGGAGTATGGAGTGTAGCAGGATAACAGTGCAGGTTTGCTGACGGCGGGAGTGCGGAGCATAGCAGGGTAGCCTCGATCCAGCTCGATGTACTGTTGCGGCGGGTTTGGTGGCGTGCCGCTCAAAAGAAGATAACCACGCCCAGTGTGATTTGACAGGTGAGTAATATGGCCTGAGGCGGGAAGTCTTCATTGGGTATATAGCGATTGAAAAAGAGTGCTGGTTGCGTTTTGATGGTCGTTTTATTTTTTCGCAGGGCTGACGCCTTCCTCCAACCACGACCACGCCCTACGGTTTGGCTATGCTGCATCCTGGGGAGATCCTCTAGCTCTTTGTGGCTACTCAGTCATTTCAGGATGGGACTTCATGGGAAGCTTGGCGGTAGGGTAATAACGGTAATCTTACTAACTAATCTATGGATGATAATAAGAAAAACTTCGCCTAATAGTATGCTTTTTTGTTGCAGGTGAGTGGTGACTCCAAGCCACCCAGCAAGGGACACAGCGTAACATATTTTTGTCACAGTATACCAAATATTTATAAAGGGTGGTTAAATTGTAAGGGCCGATGTTGAATGTGAACCACACCTAAACGTCAAGTTTTTTTCTGCATTTCATTTGACATTTCTCAATTTCAGACTAACTCAATTTGAACCATGGAAAGGTACACAATCGAGCAACGCGTTAATGTTATTCAGGCTTATTATGAAAATGGGCGTTCGAATCGAAATGCATATCGTGCACTTCGTGATTTTTTCGGTCAATTTAATCGTCCAAATGTGCGTACAATCGGAAAAATCGTGCAAAAATTTGAGCAAACCGGGTCTGTAGGAGATATTAAAACACCAGTGCATGCTCGTACAGCTCGTACTGCAGAAAATATTGCTGCTGTTCGCGATAGTGTGGCTGAAGAGCCGTCCACCTCAAAATGAGGCCGGTCAGGCAGTTACTGTGAATGGTGTTCGCTATCGTGAGATGATAACGAACTTTTTATGGCCCGAATTGGAAGATATGGATGTGGGCGATATGTGGTTTCAACAGGACGGCGCCACTTGCCACACAGCTAACGAAACAATGGCTCTTTTGCGCGACAAATTCAATGGCCGTGTTATCTCACGTGGTGGTGATGTCAATTGGCCGCCAAGATCATGTGATTTGACACCGTTGGACTTCTTTCTTTGGGGTTATTTGAAAGAAAAGGTGTACGTCGATAAGCCAGCAACAATTCAAGAGCTAAAGGATGAGATAATTCGGCACATTAACGGCATAGAACCTCAATTATGCCTAAGCGTCATCGAAAATTTGGACCATCGGATGGAGGTGTGCCGCCGAGGTCGCGGCGGCCATTTGGCCGATATTTTGTTCCATACATAATTGAACCATACCATATTATCATAATAAAAAGAATTGACAATAATTTCCTAAATAATTTGTGTTTTATTCAAAATCAACATCGGCCCTTAAAATTTAACCACCCTTTATATATAAAATAAAATATAAAATAAATATAAAATAAAACAATAATCAATAGGATAAAAATTAGGTGAAAAGCGAAACAGAAAGGGGATAGGATTTACAGGAGGTAGAAAATATTTCGGTCACGAGTAAGGAAAAATAAGAATTAGCAAGCAAATGAATATAAGACATAAAATATATGCGATAGAGAAAATAGTGAGAAATAAGATTCAAACGAGAACGAAATTGAAATAAATAGAAATGAAAGGAATGAGAATAAAAGACGAATAGAAACTGTTGCCAACAAAGACGGCAACGAGAGGGAAAGAAACAGAATAACAACATCGCGGGGATCCTTGGTTCGAAGGTTCACCTCGGATCCGGGGGACAATGGGACGATAGGTGCAACTCATGCACGCGAGGTGGGCATCACCGACACTGAGAGGACCAGCAAGTCGAAAAGACAACTACCATTACTCGAGCAAGAGAAGCGCAACAGTTACCTGAAACGAAAAGAAAATTTGAAGACGAGACGCTAGATCGCGACAGAAGCTTGGAAAAATCAAGTCCATCGATGGGCTACAGGAGATGGGTTAAGGGACTGTAACCAACTATAGTTATACTATGAGATGCAGGCATGACGTAGAAGAAAAAAGGGGATGTCAGTATAAAACGGCAAAAATGCAACAGTCGAGAACATTTTGTTCAGAGATACCCGCCGATGTCGAAGCTCTGCTAATAAAAAGGAAAACCAGATGAGCTATCGCTAAAAAGCATTGTATTTGCTGTAAAAGGAGCCAAGTCGTAACGTCAACCTCATATCTGACGTCTCGCTGCCGAGCCCTCGCTGCGTTCAATCTGACAGTGCGACAGCTGAGCATAACAGCCCGGGCGTTTCGAAGCAGTTGACGCGGGCAATTCGCCTGATTATCATTGCGCCATGCAAATCTGAGTGGATTAGTTACTCCTACCTCATAGAGGATAATATAATTAACATGGCGGCAGAACATAGGAAATAAGATTATAAAACTAGAAAATGTTATATAGCGGCGGGTCCACTAAAAAAGCGTACCAGCATATCAGCTAGGGATACCCCTGCCTCCGTGACTATGCGCAGATGCCCCGAAAAGTGCACCGCACTGACGCCTAACCGCAACGATGGTCGAACAAGCGAGCGGCAAAGCGAGCGAAGGGAGCTCGACCGAGAGCTCCGACCCCTCCACAGAGCCGAGTGTCGTAGGTAAAGGGTGATTTTTTAAGAGCTTGAGAACTTTTTTTTAAAAAAAAACGCATAAAATTTGCAAAATCTCATCGGTTCTTTATTTGAAACGTTAGATTGGTCCATGACATTTACTTTTTGAAGATAATTTCATTTAAATGTTGACCGCGGCTGCGTCTTAGGTGGTCCATTCGGAAAGTCCAATTTTGGGCAACTTTTTCGAGCATTTCGGCCGGAATAGCCCGAATTTCTTCGGAAATGTTGTCTTCCAAAACTGGAATAGTTGCTGGCTTATTTCTGTAGACTTTAGACTTGACGTAGCCCCACAAAAAATAGTCTAAAGGCGTCAAATCGCATGATCTTGGTGGCCAACTTACCGGGCCATTTCTTGAGATGAATTGTTCTCCGAAGTTTTCGCTCAAAATGGCCATAGAATCGCGAGCTGTGTGGCATGTAGCGCCATCTTGTTGAAACCACATGTCAACTAAGTTCAGTTCTTCCATTTTTGGCAACAAAAAGTTTGTTAGCATCGAACGATAGCGATCGCCATTCACCGTAACGTTGCGTCCAACAGCATCTTTGAAAAAATACGGTCCAATGATTCCACCAGCGTACAAACCACACCAAACAGTGCATTTTTCGGGATGCATGGGCAGTTCTTGAACGGCTTCTGGTTGCTCTTCACTCCAAATGCGGCAATTTTGCCTATTTACGTAGCCATTCAACCAGAAATGAGCCTCATCGCTGAACAAAATTTGTCGATAAAAAAGCGGATTTTCTGCCAACTTTTCTAGGGCCCATTCACTGAAAATTCGACGTTGTGGCAGATCGTTCGGCTTCAGTTGTTGCAGGAGCTGTATTTTATACGGTTTTACACCAAGATCTTTGCGTAAAATCTTCCATGTCGTCGAATAACACAAACCCAATTGCTGCGAACGGCGACGAATCGACATTTCACGGTCTTCAGCAACACTCTCAGAAACAGACGCAATATTCTCTTCTGTACGCACTGTACGCATTCGTGTGGTTGGTTTAATGTCCAATAAAGTAAACTGAGTGCGAAACTTGGTCACAATCGCATTAATTGTTTGCTCACTTGGTCGATTATGTAGACCATAAATCGGACGTAAATCGCGAAACACTTTTCGAACCGAACACTGATTTTTGTAATAAAATTCAATTATTTGCAAGCGTTGCTCGTTAGTAAGTCTATTCATTATGAAATGTCAAAGCATACTGAGCATCTTTCTCTTTGACACCTTGTCTGAAATCCCGCGTGATCTGTCAAATACTAATGCATGAAAATCCTAACCTCAAAAAAATCACCCTTTAGTAGTGTAACCGTAGAACAGATCGCAAATCGAGCGATCAACGAATGATAATAGATCTACGGTCGCGAGTACTATAGCATAGGCGGATGTTCTAAACTACAGAGGGCGCGAGTAGACATATCATGGTAATATCCCCGAGGGTCAGGCTGGTATATCAGTCACAAATAATCTTGTAAGTATAATATCATTTGAAAAATCACAACACTATTCTCAATTTCATCACGGATACGATTATACAGACCTGGGTGAATCCCGGAATTACATTTGTAATTCGCATGGTAGCCGAAGACCAAAGGATAAAAGTCATAAATTTATTCAATTCTTCTTTTTTTCTTGAATAAACCCTACTGCTATCTACTATTGAAGTCTAAATTAATTTCCTCCTTGCTCGAGTCGATACTCAACCCCTTCAGCGTATAAAAAATATTATGATAATGTCCAATACCGTTACAACATTTAGGCGCTGCGCTCAATTATAGTACGTCACACGTCTAGTGCTGCTTCAGCGTTGGCATTTCACGGTGTGAAGTGTGCTGCTTGCGTATTCTACTTATATACGTATAATATAAGTAGCTTCGATCGCGATGAAAAAACACTCGACGTGTTGGGATGCTAATAAAAGCTATAAATCCGACCTTTAAGTAGCCATTCTTGAAGTAAACGCATTACGACTGGAATGCGTTTACCAGTCGTTTTATTCCAATCGTAATGCGTTTACTTACGACTGGTACTTATATCAACGAGCGAAAATGGAAAAGGATAGAAAATTATGTAAGTACTCGTACCATCTCATGTAATTTATCTTCATATTAGCTGCAAGATAATTTATCAGCTATTTAGCTGCGAATAGTAGATCAAGACAGGGATTTGAGTAATTTCCGAGGAGAAGTTATAATAATATAACAACAACAACAACAACAACAACAACAACAACAACAACAACAACAACAACAACAACAACAACAACAACAACAACAACAACAACAACAACAACAACAACAACAACAACAACAACAACAATAATAATAATAATAATAATAATAATAATAATAATAATAATAATAATAATAATAATAATAATAATAATAATAATAATAATAATAATAATAATAATAATAATAATAATAATAATAATAATAATAATAATAATAATAATAATAATAATAATAATAATAATAATAATAATAATAATAATAATAATAATAATAATAATAATAATAATAATAATAATAATAATAATAATAATAATAATAATAATAATAATAATAATAATAATAATAATAATAATAATAATAATAATAATAATAATAATAATAATAATAATAATAATAATAATAATAATAATAATAATAATAATAATAATAATAATAATAATAATAATAATAATAATAATAATAATAATAATACTTTTTAATACAAGGCCTAGCGGTTATACGTTATTGTGTGTGAATCAAATCTGTCACCGACTAGCTCTCAAGGTGTTAACGCACCAGAATGCACAATTTCTAAAGAATCTAGGGTTTGAAGTCAGGCGAGACAGAAAAAAATGATCACATAATATTAGTCCACGTACTTTGAATCTATTGCTGCATAAGATCGAAGAAGAAATAACGAATATTCAAACCCCTATCATCTTCGATGAATCTATAATTCACAGCAAGATTCACGCCCATCAACCTTATACCTCATCAAGTTTCAACAACGGTAATGAAATACAAATTGCGGTTCAACATGCAGATCTTAGCTTACTACCTACAAAGAGTTCGCTTCAAATAAGTGGAAAACCCGTCAAAGGAGATGGAACTACAGCTGTTGCTACCACAATCCTCGTCAACAATGCAATTTCTCCTATGTTTCAGGAAGCTCGTTATGAGCTCAACAGTATAAAAATCGGCCGAAACAAAATACGATCTCACAAGTCTCATGAAACGATATATAATATATCTCTTAATCTCAATCAAAGTTTATTAATCGAAGATACTGGTTGGCTAGATGTCCAAGAAAGTAAAACATTAACCAGTGCAGGTTACTTTGATGTATGCATTGAGACGATGGGTTCGTCTCACATGCGCAAGACATACGCTCCTAAGCGCCGGCACCACGCAATTAGCCGAGGTACACGCAGGACAAATATAGCGAAGCGCCGGCATCACGCATTACAAAATCTACAGAGAACAACAAGCATATACAGGGTGGCCGATTTATCTGAAGACATTGAAATATTTCGAAAACTACGCATCGGATCAAAAAAAGTTTTGAATAAAATTTGTTCGCTTGGAAGGGGGTCATCCAATGATACCAAAGTCGACACCTCACCCCTACCCCCTGGAGTAGGGGTGGGGGCAACTTTGAAATCGTGAACAAGAACCCCTATTTTTTATTGCAGATTCAGATTCCCCATAAAAAAATAAGTAACTTTTATCTGAAAATTTTTTTTTCAATTCATGATAGATGACGCTGTAATTACAAGGGACCGGATTTTTGCGAATATCTCGAGAAATTACACATCGGATCGAAAAAAAGAACAAACACATGTTTAATTTTTCAAAAAGCTATTCAGCGATACGAAACTCGATCCACCCTTCCCCCTATCTCTACCCCCTGTGGTGGAGGTGGGGGCAACTTTGAAATCGTAAATGGGAACCCCTATTTTTATTGCAGATTCGGATTCCCCATAAAAAAATAAGTAACTTTTATCTGAAACATTTTTTTTCGATTCGTGATTCCTATGCCAGTACCGAGTAATTGGATTATTCGGTAGTCGGTATAATATTAAAAGTTATTATTTTTTTGGGATCGTTTGCCGATAAGGAGATGGATCTCGAGTAAAAGATGGAAACGCGAATTTATATAAAAGGAAGTATTTATTATAAGCAACGGTAACTTTCCGTTGCCTATTTATATATCAAAGTAAGAAGTACAATAATGCGTTGTTTCGAGTATTAAACGAGGAATCAACCGTTCTCTTTTCAATCTAATTTAATACTGTCTTTCCGTAAAGCAGTTGCTAACTGTCTTCACGAAAATCCCTTAGCTTGCGTTTTTAGTGTTAGCCTATCGTCGAACGCCAAGCGAGTCGCCTCATGCTGCGTCGGCGTTCCTGGTGTCGATCGTACGATCGGGCATTGGACTTCGTTTCCTGTCTTGAACGAATTCCAATGTTACTTTGCTATGTAATATTCCCGAATATACGAAGTACGAATATTCCGCGGCACAACATCCCTCCCCCCTTAAAAGGAAAAATTTTTTCTCTAAAAATTTTTTCTGCGATTGGTTTCCCGTATTTCCTCTTACAAGTTGTTACGGTTTGATGTTATGACAATACAATAAAAATTTTCATTTTTTCATTTGTAACGATGAAGTTTTTCCTTTTGCTTCTTATCGTTTTTCGTGCCGAGCGAGTCGTTCTCGGTTGGGGGGACGGGTGCATAACCTGGCCAGCTCGGATCGCGGTTGCTCTTCTGGCTGTTGTCGTCCGATCGGCTCGAGGTTGATGTTTACCTCGGCTGTTGCCGGGGTCGTTGCCTCGCTTGTCCTTGTTGGTGTTCGGTTTCGTTGATACCTATAACCTTTAAACAGAACATAGCCAACCAAGGCTATTGGCGCTACTGCACCCAGTGAGTAAAAACTCAGATTATAGATGTGTTGCATCCCGTCTCCGTCTGTATTGAGGCCGTCCATGATTTGGTCGGCTCGAGCTCCGAGCTTTTGAAGCTCTTCTGGGTCTCGCAGCACGCTCTGTAATGGAATTGTCCTCTCTGTCTGCGTAGGGGGCGCCTGGGCTTCAATTTCCGTTAACGTTAAATTGAACGATGGGAGATAGTTTTCCCGGATGATCTGTGAGGTCCGCCCGATGGTTTTTATGCTGAAATCTTGGGCGGTTACTATACATACGCCTACCAAAGCCAGTATGCCTGAATTTTTCTAAATTACCATTACTATGTATGACATGTTTTCCTTCGTGCTTTTTCAATTAAACAAGTTTTCATTTTACCTTGTTTCTCTTATTGGAGTTCCTTACCTTGCGCTTTGTGGAGCTCCCTACCCGCCTTTATTTAGCTTTTATTTCATTTTAGTGCTCTATAAAGAGCTTCAGGCGGTTTGCATGCACTGCCTGAGTTTTTCGTCCCTTTCGGATGACGTAATTGACGGGGGCCTCTTTTCTACTATTTCGTGAGGTCCCGTCCACTTCGGGGTCAGCTTGGCTGACCGCCCCCCGCGCACTGTCTCGTCGCGGAGGAGTACGCGTTCGCCGACGCGGTACTCCTGCACCTGTGCGCCTTGGTCGTATGTAGTCTTCGACCGTCTTTTCGCGCCTTCCAGGTTCTCTCGTACTACAGTCCATGCGGCGCGTAGTCGTTCGCGTAACTCTTGGACGTAGTCGTCGTACGCATAGGTGCGGCGGGGCTCCTGCTTTACGGCAGTCGGTAACTCCGCTTTGCGTCCGTATACCAATACATGGGGTGACAATCCGGTCCCCGTATGTAGAGTGGTGTTGTACGTGAACATCGCGTACGGCAGCCACTCGTCCCAATTACCTTGATCCTCATTTATGAAATTTTTCAGATATTCAGCGAGGGTGCGATGCGATCTTTCTAGCGCGTTATTTGATTCCGGATGGTAGGCCGTCGTTTGTATCTTCTTGATTCGGAGCAGTCAACATATCTCTTTGAAGGTCGAGCTGAGGAAGTTCGTGCCTTGATTCGATAATATTATTTCCGGTGTCCCGTGCCGGCAAATCAATTCTTCTACGAGCGCCTTTGCTACTGTCGGAGCCTCTTGGTTCGGCAGTGGAATCGCTGAGCTGTATTTGGTAAGTGCGTCTTGGATCGTAAGTATATATTTTTTTCCGTTGACGCTTTCCGGTAGCGGTCCTACGATGTCGACCGCAACTTTTTCAAACGACCTCGATGGGGTGTCAGTTACCACCATCGGTACTCGTTCCCTTTTCTCGATTTTATTTTTCTGGCAGGATTCGCAGGATGCTATATATTTTTCCAAGTCCCTTCTTATGCCGGGCCAGTCGTACTTGGTCCGGACCCGATGCAGCGTACGCCTGATACCCTGATGCCCTCCTATGGGGGTGTCGTGGTATTCCTTTATGATTTTCATGCGATCTTCAAGGAAGGGAATGGCTACGCCACTGCGGCAGTCGCTGCGCTCTTTCGTAACACTGTCTCCGTCTGTGCTGCCGGAGGTTCGCGGGCTGTGGCCCCCGCCTTGCCTCACTTACTCAGCAGGCTTGTGCGATGCTCGGCCCGCAGTTTCTGCACTCGGTGTGCCCACCGGTGGCTCCGCCGTTGGGTCGCTCTCTCTCTCTCGAGCGGCCTTGCAACGTTTGCCTTTCGCGGCCTTCCGCGCTTCGCGGGTCCGCCATGCTGTGCTGGGCCCGCTCCATCCTTGTTAGCGGTGCTCGCAGTCTTACCAGTGGCTTGCGTTGCTTGCTTGCGTGGTCTGCGCCTTCCCCGACCGCACGGCTTTTCGGCGGGGCTGTGGGGTTCAGTAGAGCGTTCTGCAGGCACGCTGCGAATCTCTCTATCCTCTTCTGGCGCATTGGCCAGCGCGGCCTCTCTCTCTCTGCCGCGTTGGTAGTCTGGCCCGGGGTATTCTCGGCTCTCCGCTTTGTGCGGCTGTCCGTACCCGGGCGCTTACTGTCCTCGTCTCTCTTGCGGGCGGGCTCGATCTCTCGCTCCAGCGAGCTACTATGGCTATACGGGGTATCTTCGGCCGTCCGCTTTGTGCGGTCATTCATTGTGCCGAGTTGCCCCATCGTGCTGTCCTCTTCCGACTCACGGACTTCGTTCCTAGCTCTCGCTTGGGTCCTCGTAGTAGCGAATATACGACTTAACGCATCGGCGTTTGTATTACGCTTTCCGGCCTTATATTCAACGTTAAATTCGTGTTCGGCCAATTTAATTTTCCAACGCATTAATCTCGAACCTGGGTCCTTTACTCCGAACAGCCAGGTGAGCGGTTGGTGGTCCGTCACTACCGTAAAACGTGTACCATAAATATATGGTCGAAATTGAGCGAGAGCCCAAACTATGGCGAGTAGCTCTTTTTCCGTTGTTGTATAATTGAGCTCGGCCTTTGACATGGTGCGGCTCGCGTAACATATGGGCAAATCGTCCCCGATCTTGCCTTGCGATAAGATTGCGCCGAGCGCCCTGTCCGAGGCATCTGTCGTTACAACAAACGGCTTCGTGAAGTCTGGATACTGCAGTATCGGTGCTGTGGTAAGGGCTGTCTTCAGTTCTTCGAAGGCAGCATCTCTTACTGCGGTCCACTCGAATTCAACCCCTTTCTGGGTTAATTCTGTGAGTGGCTTCGCGGTTCTCGAGAAATCTTTGATGAATTTCCGATAGTAGCCAGCTAGTCCGAAGAAAGATTGTACTCCTTTTATATTTCTCAGTACTGGAAATTCCCTTACTGCTTACAGTTTCTGCGGATCAGCACGTACGCCCTCTTCGGATATGATGTGGCCAAGGTACTGCGTTTCCTTGCGCAGGAACTGGCATTTGCTCGGTTGCACTGCTAATCTGGCTGCTCTTAGCCGCTGCAGTACCTCTCGCAGCCTGTCATTGTGCTCCTTGAAGGTCTTGCCGTGAATTACTATGTCGTCTAAGTACACATAGCATTTGACGCCCTGTAGTCCTGCCAGCGCGGAGTTCATCAACCTCTGGAAAGTCGGTGGAGCGTTTTTGAGTCCGAAAGGCATTCGGTTATACTCAAAATGGCCCTGTGGTGTGGAAAATGCGGTCTTTTCCTTGTCTTGCTTTGCCATCGGGATTTGATGAAATCCAGAGGCGAGATCCAAGGTCGTATAGTATCGGGCCCTTCCCAGCTGGTCCAATATCTCGGTGATATTAGGCAGTGGGTACGAGTCTCCGATGGTGGCTTCGTTCAGCTTCCGAAAGTCCACTACTACGCGCATTTTTCTCACTCCCGCTGCGTCAGGTTTCTTTGCTACAACCAGCAGGGGGGCGTTCCATCGACTCCGGCTAGGTTGGACAATGCCTTCCTCAAGCATTTCGCGGGTCTGCCTTTCCACTTCTCTCTTGTGGGTCTCGGGCAGCCTGTATGGGTGCACCTTAATGGGCTGCACCCCATCCTTAAGGGGTATCACATGTTCTACCATGGGCGTGCACGGCAGCCTATCCCCTGGTAGGTGGAACACATCTTCGTATTCCCTCGTAATCTCATCGAGCGCTTCGCGCTCTTCCCTATTGAGATTTCGCGTGTCTAGCTCTTGAGCTAGTCGTGCGAGGCGGTCTGCCCCTCGCTCTGCGCTGACGGTGCATACTTCGGTCGTCGCGGCTTCGAGACCGTGACCCACTGCCGTTATCTCTAGCGGCTCAAGCTCCACCACGGGGCGTTGCACCTCGACTGTCTGCTCGCTGGTGTTTATAAGACTTACTGCACAGCTACTACCGTGCGGCGGCGTGATGCAGGCACCCATTATCACTCCGTTTCCGAGTTCCCTTTTTGCGAGTAGCCCAACGAATTTGCTCGTTGTTGCGGCATACGTGACTGTCTCACTGCGTGGCGGCAGGGATACTCTCATCGTGCCGTCTAGCAACGGCATGCAATGCCCGTACAGTTTCAGCGTTTCTCCGTGCAGGATGTCGGCCTTGTGATATTTGATAAAGTCCATGCCCAGCAGTCCATTGACCCCTAGCGGCACGTTATTCGGGACTATGTAGAACCAATGTTCCACGTTTAGCGCCGGTGTCTCCAACACAATTTTTGCTATGCCAAGGGGGGTGAATTTTTCACCTGCAACACCCTGCAGTTCCACGGAGCACCTGCTCACCGTGGTTCCGGCCTTGAGACAGCCTTCCTTTATTATGCTGCACTGCGCTCCGGTGTCCGCCTTGAGGGTGAGTACCCCGGTTGTGGCCAACGGTGCAATTATGCGAAAGTCGCTGGGCCGCGAGCGTGTTTATCCTCATGGTTCCCAGCGGGCTGGCATCGGTCTCTGGTCGACTCGTTCCGGAATTGACCGTAGACTTTTCACTCTGACCTCCGGAGTTCCTTGGACGTCGATTATGCTGTGGCGTCTGTGCTGGCTCGTTCTTATTTTGCGACAGTCTTTTCCGGCAGTCCTTCCACATGTGGCCTTTCTTCTGGCAGTAATTGCAGGTTATTTCCACATTGTGGATTGACTTGTTTTCACTGGGTACTGGTAGGCTTACTCGTTCCGATCTGCGGGTGCAGTCTCGAGCCATGTGTCCAGTGTTTCCACAGGTGAAACAATTTTCGCTCTGCCGGGATGATGCGCCTTGGGACCTTCTGGGGTGGCTTAATACTCCACCTACCCCTCCCTTTAGCTGCACCATATTCGTGATCTCGATAGCTCCTGTAACGGACTCGTGGAGGGTGGCGTAATTACGAGATCTCACCAGAATTTGGACCTGCCCATGCAGTCCATTTTCGAAGTTGGCTTGGGCGCTCTTCCGTGTTATTTTTTCGACGATGCGCATCTCCAACATCGAGGTGGCTTTCTCGCAGAGTTTTTCTATTATATCGACGGTGATACGCTCAGTCCTGGCGGCGTATACCGCGATGTCCTCACCCTGGCCCTGCCGGAGGGAGTTGAACTCTACTTGTAACGCAGGCAACGACTTCCGCTTTCCGTACAGGGCCTCCAGCTCGGTTTTAAGCTGCGCTACCGAGAGGATGACTTTATGCTTCATCTCTCTGGACGCCCTTCCCTCAAGCTTGCTGCTGAGCACCGGTTCCAACAGGATGTCTTGATCCTGGGGCGCTACTCTCTTGAAAACTGTCTCGCACGATCGCAAGAAGGCATCTAGTTCGTCAGCGTTGCTGCCGTCGAAGCGCTTTATATTTTTCAAGGCCAGCCCCAGGTCGAGTGTCCGACTCGGTGTTTCCGACACCCTTCGTTGTTCCCTCTGGAACACGGGATCCGCAGGGGGATAATCCGATTCTTCAAATCGGGTTTGCCTCGACCGCGGACGTGGTATTGGACGTTTTTCCAACCCTGTATTTCCCAGCCTCCGCGATAGTTCGGCGTTTTGCTCTCGTAGGGACCGGATGAGTTCGTACTCGTCCGCACCTACCTCGTTGAGCGTGTCCGCCAAGTTCCGTCTCGCCGACGGTGTTTCGGCCTCCCTGAGTTCGCGATCGAGTTCGCGTTGGCCTCTATCGTGCTCGCGCTGCAGCCTCTCGCACTGGCTTCGCGCTCTTTCCAGTTCGCGTTGGCTTCGGTCGACCGCTTCCAACCGATCGCGTACTCTCGCTGGTACCGACCGGGCTGTCGTACCGGTAGCTGCTGAAAAACCTACACGATCTATGGTTCGCATGTTTTCTATTTCCCGCTCAACTATTACCTCGGTGATGTGCTCGGGAGTTCGCTCGCCAGTAGCCATATTAAACACGTCGTCGCTACCGTCGCTGTCGAAATCCCCGAACGACGCACCTCTACGTGGGTTTACGCCGAACTGGGCCGTTAGTCGGTCTGCAAGGACCTCTTGTCTCGTCGAAGGGATTCGCCCCGACGGCGAGAGCTCGAATAGCGCCCTGCGCGCTTCATAAACGATGTCTCTTACTGCCGCAGCTAAACCGGCTGTAGGGGCTACCCCTGCGCCAGGCAACGTTGTCTCTAGCGAGTTGCCCCTATGCCTTGATCGGGCTCCTCTCGATTGTGACATGTTTGCTAATTTCTCGGCGAACTCTACTTTAAAATATTCCCACAAAATCTCAACAGAAATATATATCTAGTGGAATAATTTATATATTTTTCCAAATATCGGTTCTACGCTGGCTTTGGCAAAATTATTAATTTTGTTTTCAAAATTTTAAAATATTTGTCCTATCTGGCTTCAGTTTATCGGCTATATGTATAAGTATAATGTAACCGCCACTTACAGATAGATGATCTGGAAGAATGTCCTTTCCATACTGTTGTTCTCGGGTGCCGTTCCTCCGGTGCTGTAGACCTGTTGTCTCGTAGCTTCCCTCGAAGGCTGGTCCAGTTATCCTCCCTGGTACCGTTGACCCGTATCTTCGTTGGTTCCTGGGTTCGTCCTTGGTGCGTCGCCAACGGTTGCGCGACGGCTTCTTTTCGAGTAGCTGCTGTGCGTACTCGGTTGCACACTTTGTGCGGTTTTCCGCGCCTTGACGTGACACCGTCAATCGGGAGTTTAAACGGTTGACCGATACGTCACCCCGCACCGACGTTCACTTTGCGTCTTCGCGTTAGATTAGTCGGGTTTTCACGAACTACACTGGTGTCCTTGCACGCGTCGTAGTCGTCACTTCAAAGTATTCTCAACTTTGTCCAAAACACTTTTGTCCTAATAAATCACGAATCTCTTAACTTCGGCAGATCCCACCGCTGCCACCAAATGTTATGCCGGTACCGAGTAATTGGATTATTCGGTAGTCGGTATAATATTAAAAGTTATTATTTTTTTGGGATCGTTTGCCGATAAGGAGATGGATCTCGAGTAAAAGATGGAAACGCGAATTTATATAAAAGGAAGTATTTATTATAAGCAATGGTAACTTTCCGTTGCCTATTTATATATCAAAGTAAGAAGTACAATAATGCGTTGTTTCGAGTATTAAACGAGGAACCAACCGTTCTCTTTTCAATCTAATTTAATACTGTCTTTTCGTAAAGCAGTTGCTAACTGTCTTCACGAAAATCCCTTAGTTTGCGTTTTTAGTGTTAGCCTATCGTCGAACGCCAAGCGAGTCGCCTCATGCTGCGTCGGCGTTCCTGGTGTCGATCGTACGATCGGGCATTGGACTTCGTTTCCTGTCTTGAACGAATTCCAATGTTACTTTGCTATGGAATATTCCTGAATATACGAAGTACGAATATTCCGCGGCACAACATGATAGATGACGCTGTAATCGCAAGGGACCTGATTTTTGCGAATATCTCGAGAAATTACAAATCGGATCGAAAAAAAGAAAAAACACATGTTTAATTTTTCAAAAAGCTATTCAGCAATACGAAACTCGATCCACCCTCCCCACAATCCCTACTCCCTGGGGTGGGAGTGAGGGCAACTTTGAAATCGCAAATAGGAACCCCTATTTTTTATTGCAGATTCGGATTCCCCATAAAAAAATAAGTAACTTTTATCTGAAACATTTTTTTTCGATTCGTGATAGATGGCGCTGTAATCGCAAGAAATCTGATTTTTGCGAATATCTCCCAACCCCAAGGGGTAGGGATGGGGGGGGGGGGGGGAGGGTGAATCGAGTTTCGTATCGCTGAATAGCTTTTTGAAAAAATCAACATGTTTTTTCTTTTTTCGATCCGATGTGTAATTTCTCGAGATATTCGCAAAAATCCGGTCCCTTGCGATTACAGCGTCATCTGTCACGAATCGAAAAAAAATATTTCACACAAAAGTTACTTTTTTTCTTATGGGGAATCCGAATCTGCAATAAAAAATAGCGGTTCCCATTTACGATTTCAAAGTTGCCCCCACCCCCACTCTAGGGGCTAGGAGTGAGGGGTCGACTTTGGTATCATTGGAAAACCCTCTTCCAGGCGAACAAATTTTATTCAGAACTTTTTTTGATCCGATGCGTAGTTTTCGGAATATTTCAATGTCTTCAGATAAATCGGCTACCCTGTATATACCAGATACATACAACTAGAGGGACCTGTACTACGCACTCCCAACACCATGAAGAACAGCGTACCGAGAAATGAACTACTGTTACTCAAGCAAAGATAGCACAAACCACTAGAGTACTAAATAATGTATGGAAAGGATTCAACAAGGGACACGTTAATTACAATAATCGAATATAAGAAATTCAATTAATACCTTTTTACAGGCAGAACCTGGAAGAAGAGCGGGAAAACCAGTATAAAAGAGTACGAAATGTGACAATCGGAGAGCATTTGTTCACAGGTACTCGCCAATGCCTAGGACCTGATAGTCAACCAGAATGAAGACCAGATGACCAACCAGAAGGAGGACCAGCTAGCCAACCGAAGTAGGATCATATTGCCAACACCACTCTAAAGACCAAGCCGGATACCAAGGGGCAAAGAGGAACATCTCCAAAGACATCAAAGTCCAGTCACTGAGCCGCAGGAACATCCGAACTAGCTGCACAGCATTTCAGGCGACGATACCTCATGGTATAAGGATACCGAGGGGTATGAAAATAAAAAGATCCAACAAAATAATCTGTAGAAAACAGGGTACTAAAAACACTTACTACTGTGTTCAAAAAGTAAGGTGAATTTTGTTTTAAAATAAAATTTTTTTATTTATTCTTCCAAATCGATTTCGTCCCCCTCAAAATAATCCCTCCTAGCTACAATACACTTATGCCAACGTTTTTTCCAATCTTTGAAGCACGCTAAAAAGTCGTCCTCAGGTATAGCCTTCAATGCACGTAGCGATTCACGTTTGATCTCTTCAATCGACTCAAAACGATTTCCCCGGAGTGGTCTCTTGAACTTTGGGAACAGCCAGAAGTCACACGGTGCTAAATCAGGCGAATACGGTGGTTGTGGAGCGACATGAGTGGAGTTTTTGACGAAAAACTCACGAAGAACCAGTGCTGTGTGCGACGGTGCATTATCGTGGTGCAAAATCCAAGTGTTGTCTTTCCATAATTCTGGCCTTTTCTTGCGAATAGCTTCACGCAAACGACGCATAACACTTAAATAATATTCCTTGTTGACAGTTTGGCCAGTGGGAAGGAATTCGTAATGCACCACACCACGATAATCGAAGAAAACTGTCAACATGACCTTGATTTTTGAGCGACTTTGGCATGGATTTTTCGGTCTCGGTTCACCTTTGGCACGATATTCGCTCGATTGATCGGTTGTTTCCGGATCATAGGCATAAATCCAAGTCTCATCGCCCGTAATAATTTGTTTGTAGACGTCCTGATAGTCAGAAATCATTGATTCACATGCTTGAACGCGACACTCTTTTTCGAAAAAATTGAGAAATTTTGGCAGCAAACGCGATTTGACTCTTCTGAGGCACAAATGATCCTTCAAAATTGCTTGCACTGATCCAATTGATATTGCAAGCATGTCGGCAAGGTCTCGAATTGTTAATCGACGATTTTCGAGCACCAATTCCTTGATTTTCTTTATGTGTTGCTCATCAATTGACGTCGATGGTCGTCCAGAGCGTTCCAAATCATCAACACGTTCTCTGCCTTCTTTGAAGTCTTTGTACCACTTGTAAACATTTTTCTGTGACATAGTCTCGTCACCGAAGGCCTTTTGTAACATTCGATACGTTTCAGCGGCGGACATTTCATTCCGCAGGCAAAATTTAATAGCACTTCTTTGCTCAACAAAATTCGACATCGTAAAAATCGCCAAATTCACTTTTCTTTGTTCACAAAACCAAGCGTAAACTAAAAACCAATGATGATATTGACATGTAATTTGTCACAGATGTCACTAACAGTCCTACCAACTTGAAAAAAAAATTCATTTGTCCGATTCGGTTAACGCGGGAAGTTTAAATTAAAAATTCACCTTACTTTTTGAACACAGTAGTATAAAAATAGCTAGGAACGCCTCTGTCGTCATCGCGATGCACCGACGCATCGAGAATGCATCTCGCTGACGCCTCCACCGCAGCGGCGGCCGGACAAACTAGCAACTAGCGTAGCCAGGGGAGCTCAAGCGAGAGCTATATCTCCACGACAGACCCAGGTGACTGACTCTAGATTCACAATCGATGAGTGGTAATAGACCACATTTCCACATCGTGTAGTTATTGACGTAGGATTTTGGACGCGATGATAAATTTTCGAGGATAGGGTCAGTATAACAACTTTCCTTCCTACCATCTCTAGAATTTCACTCAAATTCGGTGATAACCAATGCCTCAAAGACTTAATCTTTCCAATTACATTTTGCTGAATTGAATCAGTTATTCCTGTCGATCAAAAGCTATTCGAGAGATTGAGTCTCCGAGACATTGGTTGCCACCCCTCAAATCAACCAGAACGGTATCAAACCAATTGAGGGATATTCTCTTAAGTTAAAATTCACATATCTTTGCGGACACTATTATATAGGCCTGTGTGAGACCGGGAAAAGCTTTCTGTAAGGCGCATGGTTACCAAAAATCATTTAAACAGGATTCAAAATCATGTTTACTAACGATATTCCATTTTTCTTTGCATCGCAATATTACTTATTATAACTTTTTGAATAAACCCTAATTTTACCCAATATTGAAGCTTGAATTCATTTCCTCCCTGCTCGAGTTCGAACTAAACCCTTTTCAGGGCAATGTGAACGTGAAATACCGTTACAGCATAACACTGAGCCTGATATCCGGATTAGCAGAAGTTGATCATAAAATTGTTGTCAGTCACAAACATGAACTAATTTTATTGCGATCAAAGAGTTACGTGAATGCAGTTGTATAGTTAACTGCTGAGGAATAAAAAAATTCTTACACATAAAGTAGAATGGCTTATATATGTAAAAATCTCTACATAGCAGAAAAATACGACTACTTAATTTTATTGCCGAGGATACGCCAATTTGCATGAGTTTTCGTACTTGGGAATTGTACGAGTATCCGTTACTCTCCACAACAACGAAAAATGTGTGGACTATCAGGACATATTCTCAGCTGGGAAATCCTCGATATGTAATTCTACGATTTTAAACGAACAGGAAAAATAAGGATGACAAATATGTGAGTCATTTCGATCATTGTAACGTTAGTGACATGAATTTGTATCTAAATTCACAGTGTTATTCATATGGAAATTTGAATCTTAATATTGATCAAAACCAATACGCTTTGATATATGAAATGTATGCCAATTTATAATCGAGATATTACTATAAAAAAGCCGAGCCACTATCAACGTTTCATGTAGCAGATGACTCCATAGTCAGACTGTTTCACAGATGTGTGAATTCAACACTATTATATTTTCCAATATAATTATTCATGTAGAGTTGACCACTGTACGATGATGTGACCATGTGCTGAAACAGATATTTATCACCATCGAAAACTTTCACAAGTTTGGCAGGTAGGAAGACAGCGAATTTGTTGCGCACATCAACAACGATGTTCTTGCTGAACCTCGTCTGCGCGAATTTAATATCAGTGATGAGATGATCTTGCTGAAGTTCCACATCGACTAACTTCTTCGTTGGAAGGAATTCGGTCATCTTGCCCGCCTTGTTGATTACTGAGAGAACAATTTTTAGGGTGTTCGAAGAGTTTTAATTTTTTTGGGGTATTCGAGTCTTTCAATAATAAGACTTAGATCTGATCTTGTACGAATCAGATTTTTCACTTCCTGCATTACGTTTTCGACTGATGTAATTGATACTTGTACCATAACACTCTGCAGCATCGATTTTTCTTTTCTTCACTCCTCCAAATCCTCATTGTTGTAGACTCAGCCTTTTTTCTTTGATATGTAGAATAACCAGCTTATTCAGCAAGCCTTATTTTTCTTTTCCATCAACACTTTGAGACTCACTATTTATATAGTCGCTAGAAATTTGTTTATTTCAAAGCGGCTATGACATATTTTCTTGACGATATTAGAAACTTCTAGACCGAGATACTAAAACATCGGCCATTACACAAAGTATTTGCTTACAGTCTGACGTCAGCTAAGCTGTTTATGTCGCACATTTCGAATTAAAAGGTCTTCCAGCAATACTTATCACATTCTCAGTTATGCGAAGCTGGACCACCGTTGCAACATTTTTTAACTTTGCATTCGTTCATTATCATGAATATTTAATATTAGGAACCTTGAATATACCAACGATTGCTTTCATCTTGCTTCTCGTGAAAGAAATCGCGTGAGTGCGAGAAAGAATGCACCAAGTGCCACATGCTACATTGTGAGACGATTCTTTAGGCTTGTCTGAAGAAATATGCTTCAAGCGTTATGACTTCGAATACAACAAAGCAACAGTTGTACAATATCGGAGTACTTGAAAGGAGTTCGACTACTACCCAGCGATCACCACCACTCTACAACCCCGAATGGTTTGAGTCTCGGCTAGGCGGTTCATGCCTGAGCTTAAAAATGTCGGTGTATGTCGGCGCGGATCCCTAGAATGAGAGCCCTCTTTGTACATCTACTGATACCAGAAACTCTTTAAGTGAGAATTCCAATTTTTCAAAACCACTATTTTTTATCTTAAAATTATTAGCTACATGTGGTAGGTTGCTCTCAGATCGCTAAAGGCGCGAGACAGCAGAGTTTTTGTTTTACAAGCATCTCCGTCACGATTAATCTCTCGGGTAAAAGATCGGAACGGTTAATGTAGAAAAGATTGGACGTAGTTCACTATTCATGGCTGTATGATAATGAGTGTTAGTAAATTAGAAATGGTTGATGACGTTTCACAAGAAAATGATTAAGAATTCTGTTGGATAATCAGCTGGCGCACGGCGATCGATATTCACCGTGCGTCGACCTGTTGCTGCTGTGTAGCACGCTGCGCTCGGCTATGCCGGAGATAGCCGAGGCAGGGCCTCGCAGAGCCGAGTCTGTGCCGCGCAGGCATGCCGCGTTGAGCGAGAAGTTATCTCTCTCGCTTGACTTCGGCTTCGCTTACCACCTATCTCACTTATTTGACTCCAGCGCTCAACGACGCTTTTGTATCACGCAGCCATATTGCAAAATTAGACACTTTTGTGAAAACCCGCTGAACAGCGCACATCCTTCATCGGCACTCTCGGACTTTTCCATTGCTTTCACCGGAACTTCTCAACCTTCTGTGCTCACCAGGACTCAATCAACGGTAGGCGTTCACCGTCATAATTTAGTATAATTCAATAACGGTGAGGAGGGTAATTCTCAATCGTGCATTCTCATAAAGGTCTCACCCGTTGACGTGATCTGAAGCGCGGGCTACACCACGTTTTCTCGCATCGCTTTTGTCTGCTCGATTAATATAATTGCGCATGTGCTTTCTATTCACTGTATTTCCCCCCAGTAAACCTGCTGGGAAAATACTGGGAATATTTATACTCAGTTGTGCATCCTCATCTTTTTACTTGTCGTGTTCTGCAGCGCTGACTGTGTCACACTGGCTCACATCACATTCCAGCACTCAAGCAGTACAACTGCATCTGCTCTCATTTATTCAATATATTGCCTCATATATTTGCACAGAGAATTTATTAACAATAATTTAGATTTTTTACTTATATATTTGCACAGAGAATTTATTAACAATAATTTAGATTTTTTACACGCTCACATTTCTCACTTCGTTGCATGCTCCGCAGCACTGGCTGCGGCATGCTCACTCTCAAGCGTACATACCACACAATTATATTAATTGTGTGCTGGTTCTCATGCAATAAAAGACAGCGCACAATTAATACAATTGTGTGCTGGTCTCTCATCTCGAATTCAATTGAATTTATTTTTGTATTTGATTTTTATAATTTTTGAGAGTGGAAGAAGATTAAACCACTTTCTCTATATATCATCTTTGTGCCTGGCTTTTTTTTCCCTGTCTTGAGTGAAGCTTCATAATTTTCAATACATTCGCAGATTCACTCAACTTCAATCAGGAGGAATTCCGCAACAAATTCTAAGATGAAAACTAACTGATGCGACAAAGCACTATGAGAGAAATTGACAAGTGAGCAGAGTGGGCGCCTAGTCAGACTGAGTAAAACATAATAAATAGCAATGAATATAGTGCTCTGTGCAGTGAATATGTATCACTTGAGCATTACTATGCTGTCGACGGATAGCGGGTCGATGCATTCGCACTTAGTATGTCGAGTGACAGCTGCGAATATTAATATGAAGGATCCTTGTGACAAGCATGCTAAATTAAATGTACTCAGTAGTTAACCATAATAAATCAACGTTCATTTAATTAATTCACAATGGTTGCATGAATACATGTTAAATACACAAAAAATGTAATTTGATTTGGTCTGGTCTGTGTGATGATGTACTGATGTTGAGTGGGTTCTCAGGCTGATGAGTTGACTCGTTGATTCGTGTGGATGATCCTGGTGAGGTGGTCTGACTGTAGAGCTCTGTATTGAAGCCACACGACGGGCTGGTGAGTGAGCTATAGCCAACGTGTCATGCGAGGCTGCGTGGCGTCTATGCTGCCAATGACGCACCACGCCGTTGACTTTTATGTGAACGTTTCTATAGTTCTGGTGATCTGCTGTGATTTGCACTTACACTGATTTGAAATAAGGGTGATTTGACAATAAATGTAATACACTACACTACTGAGTAGACAAAATATGAGTGGAACTAATGAATAGGTAAGTAAGATGACGCGGGAACGTCCAGCGCGAACGACTCTAACGAGAACAATGGCTACATCCGTCGACCACGAGGCAGAGTATCATGAGGGCGGACGTGCGTCATAGCTTGCTTGAGTTATTATTCGCCGCCAGTGATGGAAAGTGAGTCCTATGAGTGGTCTTGCCGCTGGGACCACGCTAGGAGCGTTCGCCGCTTGAGTGAGCTTCGATCGAGGATGCGAGCTGATGGACAATGCGCTTGAGTGTGCTGGGTCGATAAATCGATATAGTATGTCTGTGAGCGATATCACATGACGCGAAGCGTCAAATGGTTGCGAGTGTAGTACGTGCATGAGTTGAGTGTGTGCGTGATAGGTGCGAAAACTGAACAATGGCTTTTATCTGAAATTCAAAGGCAGTCGAGAAATTAAAATGTTCTTATCGCAAGTTCCTCCACCACAATTATTCTTTCGATTAAAAAAGGATATGGTCAACTGAGTCCTGCAGCTCTATAAATTTACAGGAAGCGCCAAAACGATGGCGCGAAAACGTACTGCTCGCAACATCACCGTCCTCATCTTCGGACGCCCAAGGTAAGTCCCAAGGAGTCATACCCAAAAAATCACCTACACTCACTTCACAACCTTAACGCAACCAACCATAAAAAGTAAGGAACAGGAATCATTCCAATTTTTGTTCTTTATAAACTCAACTTGAATCACACCCAGAGTCGGAATGGCCCAGCACTTTGCGCAAATATCATCTACCTCGTATGACATACCAGGTGTACAAGTATGAAATGCAGATTTCAGACAACAGATGGCGCACGAAGGCAGATTGTGCTATAAAGTTTTGACACTGCGCCATTTTGTTGTGTCATCAACAAGTGTCAGACGCGCACGAGTGATAAATTGGAAAAGTGTGTGCATAGCGTTGTGTTGTTGTGTGCAATATGTCGAAATTTATACGGAACAAAGAGCATTCGCGGACAGCATTAATTTTTTGTTTTCATTTAAAGAAAACTGCTGCTGAATCATACCGATTATTTCGAGAAGCTTATGGTGAATATGCTCCATCGCAAGATACGTGTGAACGATGGTTGCAGCCCGCACTGCAGAGCACGCCACAATGTGAGACATTTATGAAGATGCATCAATGAGTTTTACACTCCTCAAGCGGGTTCTCACGAGTGTCTAATTTTTCAAGATGGCTGCGCTTTCAAAAATCGTCGTTGTGCGACGCTGAAGTCAAGCGAGCGAGATAGCTGGTGAGCGACGCCGAAGTCAAGCGAGAGAGATAGCCTCTCGCTTCAAGCAGCATGCCTGCGAGGCACTGCCTCGAGTGTCTCCGTTTTAGCCGAGCGCAGCATGCTACCCAGCAGCAACTGGTCGACGTACGGCGAATGTCGATCGCCGTGCGCCAGTTGATTGTCCAACGGGATGAAAAGTGAATTTATTTTGAGAATCCCAAGCGTAAAAAATTATGAGTAGACCCAGGCGCACCATCCACATCAACTGCAACACCGAATCGCTTTGATAGAAAGACGATGCTTTGTGTTTGGTGGGACCAAACAGGCGTGGTGTATTATGAGCTGTTAAAACCTGGGGAAACGGTTAATACTAAACATTACTAACAACAATTGACCGATTTGAACCGTTCGCTGCTTGAAAAAAAGGCCAGAATACCGAAAGAGGCAACAGAAAGTCATTTTTCTTCATGACAAGACTCTACCAAAGTTCTACCCCATGCGGCTTACTCACCAGACTTGGCTCCATCCGATTACCACTTGTTTATATCGATGGATCACGCAGATACTGAGCAGCGCTTTGGTTCGTACAAAGATGTGAAAAAATGGCTCAATGAATGGTTCGCAGCAAAAGGGGAAGATTTTTACTGGCGTGGTATTCACAAATTTACCGAAAGATGGGAAAAATGTATAATAATCGATGGAGCATACTTTGAATAAAGCACTTTTCATCATTTTTCCGAATTTAACATGTTTTTTTATAATAGAAAAAAATCCGCATTTCATACTTGTACACCTGGTAATTCCGCAAACCATTATAAGGGTTTCTTGCTCAAACCGAACACGTCAAAAGAACGTTTAACGTTTATACTAAAGAAAATGAAGGAGAAAAAAACCATCGACAACTTTTCTAAAACTACCGGCCGCACGAACCATCGGCAGCCCGCCTCGCCCCCAGAGACTTTCGCCACACTCATTATACAAGTAGACTTTGAAATCGACGATATAACGATCAGCGAGGCTCTGACAAACAACAACATCACGCGTCGGTATTGTGAACGGTTTATATTCCAGGCCCCTTCCAAACTCACAACACTTGTCAGAGTAATAACAAGTCAAGGCAACGCATTCGACAAATTAAGGAACGAATGCATATAACTCCTTAGCAAACACTTCCGCGCCTCGTCAAGCTCTCCACTCCCGTCGATACCGCAATCATGTTCAAAATGCCCCGAATTCACACACACCACCGAAAACTACCCGAACAATGCTCTCTGCAGTAAATGCGAAGGGGACTATCGCACACAGAAAGGCACAAAAATCTCCCAATTATATGCACGACTTGCTATACTACGGACCATTTGGCATATAGTCGATCAAATACCCTAAAAGACTCACAAAACCAATTTCTGGCACCACAAACACTTAGATTAAACCCCTAAACAAAAGTAGTAAAGAAATTGACCCGATGAAGACTAATAACAATCGCATTGACAAACCCATGATCCTAACAACAGCACACGATACCATCATCAACACCTACACAAGAAAAATGAATAATCCAACGACGGCCAACAAAAAACAGTTAATCCAAAATCAAAGACAGCGATTTATCAAAGAGCTCAATAGGGACACGACAGTGGCATTCGCGGGAAATTGTATGTATATCCTCATGATCGACCGCGACCGACCTAAGGCCCCTTCAACGACTCAATCAATCGGAGGTTCGTGCTGCGCTGTAACAAACACTGACTTTTAAATTGCTATATGCAAATATCAACTTCTAGAAAAACAAGAGCCACCGCATCAAAATTCTAATCGAAGAAAACCAAGTTAACTATACAGCCTTTGTAGAAAGAAACGAACCACAATCTCTCCACCAGCATAAGATATAGAGACTGGGTGGTTATAGCACACTACGAACTTGTAATTAACACAAGCGTTGGAGGAGAATCACTGTTTTAATTGAGGTCAAGTATAGGAGTAAGTAAAGAAAATCCACCAAGTATTAACGACGCTAGGAACGACGCTATCCATGCCTCATCCCGTGTTTGGAGGACAGGCTGCACATTATTTTGGTATACGTTCATAGATCTTATATTCTGCACATAAAACATCAAGAACAACATTACAGTCATTGAAATCACCCCAGACAGCGGATCCGATCATCTGTCGATACTTTCATCGTTCGATACAAACGCGCCGATTGAACAAGCACCCCGAACGGAAAAACTTAATTTTGCAAAAGCAGACCTAAAGAAGATAAACCAAGAAATCAACATCTTTTTAGATACGTATTCTAGTAACCCGATCAAAGAAGAACTCATTGAGGCATTCAATAACCAACTGGCTGAGTCAACTGCGAAAAACACACCGAAATTGAAAACCCAATTTTTTCAACACACACTCCCGACATTCATTCTCAGGCAAATAAAAATAAAACGACAACTATACAGAGAATACCAGATAAATCAAAGCCGTGAGGTTCAAACCAAACTCAACTCATTTAATAAAAATATTCAAACAATGATCCTACACTTCAAGACTCACTTCTGGTTAAACGCGTGTGACGAAATCAGACAGGCACAGGGTAAGAACTACTGGCAAATAATACAGAAACTCACCAAGTAGCGAACATCAAGGTTAACGGCAGATCACTGTCGTTGAGTACCAACCGAGAAAAAGCCTTCACAGCGCAATTTAGACAAACCTACAGAATAGACAACGATCTCAACTTCAGCGAAGAAAACCTCAGAATAGTGACCAACTAGTACGAGGAATGTACCAACCGTCCAGTAACTCAAGACCACCTAACTGTTATGTCGGTGAAGCTTGAAACATTTCAAAGCTGCAACGAATTCTTAGCAGACAGCTGTCATAGCTTCAAGACCGTTACTGCTGATGCTTTTAATTCATTTCTTTAGGAAAGAAAGTTCTCTGTCTTCCAGTTAAAGTGTTTCCTGAAAGAAGAGATTCTGCTTGATATTTTAAGTTCATAGATCCCCCGGATGGGCGTTGTTTTGGAAAAAATTCAATACAAAAATGATGGCCTCGGCTGCGTCTGCCACAGGTATCTAATTTTAAAGATTTTTTTCAAGATTTTACACCCTCTGGAAGAACTTTGTTGCAAGACAAAACCACAGACATGGGAGTTCTTGACCTCTTCTTCCAGAATTTTCAAACGCAGTTCGAGCGCGGAGAGTCGGGTTATGGCATTGAAGCATTCATTGATGGAATATTATTTCATTGTGAGGGAGAATGCTTTGCCATTCAACTTCAGCGTTTCTTTAAAGAAAAAAGTCTTGCGCACATTTTAAGATATGTTTCTACATTATAGAGCCGTCGGAAGAACTTCATTTCATAATGAAATTGTAGCCCTCGTCTCAGGTTTAACATTTTTTTTCTATATTAAGACGACACCTCTATCATCTCATTCCGGCGTTTTCTTGAAGAAAAATGTCTTGCTCACATTATAATAGATTTTCTAAGCTTTTACAGGCCCCGGAAGTCCTTTGTTTTATAATAAAATTGCAGCTCTGCAGCTTTCTTAGTACCATAACATTACCGTCGACCGGAAAACTTTTTGAGAGACTAGTCAAATCTAAATTAGAAAAAGCAATAGGCGACAATATCCCGAACTACCAATTCGCATTCAGAAACAGACTATCTACACTAAATGCATTCATCTTCTCCAGTGTCCTCACTACACAATCCACCTAGTAAAAAAATTTCTTGAAACTCGACCACTAGCAATCAAAATAAAATCAGAAATATCCACACCATTTTCGCCAGAACAAGGTGCACCTCGCCACTGATATAATATTCATTGTTACGACATGTATAACTACAACTTAATCAGCAAGGAGTGAATTGACCCAAACCAATAAACAGGGTGGGCCATTTTAATCTATGCACCCAAATTTCTTTGTACTTAAGACAGATACGAAAAAATGGTTCAGACAAAAGTTGTTCAAGATAATGGGGGTCACCTATCTGTGTAACTAGCTTTGACCTTGAGACTACTTGTCAAGGTTATTTAGAGATCAGAGTGGTTTTTTTAAATGGGAACCCCTATTTTTGACACCGGATTCAAAAAGAGCGGACAATTTTACGTCTGACATGATATTTTGAAGTTTTTTTTCGTGACCTTGAGAAGGTCAATTTAAGGTCAAATGCTAAATAACTGCTTGGTAGCTGTTTATTTAGCTGTTTAAATTTTCTGGCGGAATAAACGTTGTGAAGGTATCTTTATAAGTAAGATCGAACTGGAATGTGACAACAACCTCAACGTTTATTTCGCCAGAAAATTTAAACAGCTAAATAAACAGCTACCAGGCAGTTATTTAACATTTCACCTTAAATTGACCTTCTTAAGGTCACGAAAAAAAACTTCAAAATATCATTTCAGACGTAAAATTTTCCGCTCTCTTCGAATCCGGTGTAAAAAATAGGGGTTCCCATTTAAAAAAACCACTCTGACCTTCGAATAATCTTGACAAGTAGTCTCAAGGTAAAAGCTACTTACACAGATAGGTGACCCCTATTATCTTGAACAACTTTTGTCTGAACCATTTTTTCGTATCTGTCTTAGGTACAAAGAAATTTGGGTGCATAGAATAAAATGGCCCACCCTGTATACCTAAAAACCACAACTGCTAATCTTCAAACATAAAATATATCAATCGTCACCGAAAATTCACATGCTTACTCTGGAAATCCCTCTTCTCTATTAAGCTAAATAGCTCAAAATATATGTTAACCAAAAATTGAACTGTAACTACCACCTCAAACAACGGAAAATGAATTGCAGTACAAGAGCTTCACATTTTAGAAGAATCACATTTTACAACCGCTACCTCGATATAAAACACCTGATCAGAATATACAAAGGCATATGCTGACCCCTAATCGAATACGGCCATCTCATCTTTCTTAACTGCAAAGAAAAAGCACTGAAAAAAAATAAAAACCACCGGAACTGGCGCAGTTCAGCGCCTTACGCACATTTGCAATCCTGCCAACTCCAGTAACACCTTCCTCTACGAGATATCATACATCACTCCAATAATACTCAAATCCAAACAGCTTATCAGATAATTTGCTCTTAACCAACTCGGAAATATTTAGCCACCACATACCAACTCCTGGAAATTATAAACAACGACGAAAACGAATAAAAAACAAATTTGTATGAACTGTTAATTGTTACCTAAATTAAAAATATATTCCTCCCTTGAAATAAAATTTAAAAAAAAAACAACAAAAAAAACTCCAACCGAATTCCAAAGAGCGCCTGGATTGAAAGACGATGGCCGGTTGGCAATGCATTTGAAAACTACAATTATAAAGACCAATGCATGTAAATCTATTTTGTTGTGTATTGTCAATAAATTTTCATTTACTACTACTAAAAAAATATCCATCGCGCGTTTGCAAGAAATTGCAATTAAAAAATCCCTTATTTTTATTAATTTGAAATATTCTGGCTATCGAAAATGATTTATATTGTGTCAGCCTTTCCATTCTTTTCATGTAAGGAACTGTCGCGGCCAGCGCAACGTCGATATACAGGGTGGCCGATTTATCTGAAGACATTGAAATATATCGAAAACTACGCATCGGATAATAAAAAGTTCTGAATAAAATTTGTTTGCCTGGAAGAGGGTCATCCAATGATACCAAAGTCGATCCCCACACCCTCTGGGGTGGGGGTGAGGGCAACTTTGAAATTGTAAATGGGAACCCCCATTTTTTATTGCAGATTCGGATTCTCCATAAAAAATAAGTAATTTTTATCTGAAACATTTTTTTTCGATTCGCGATAGATGGTGCTGTAATCGCAAGAAACCTGATGAAGACCCCAGGGGGTGGGGGTGGGGGGTCGACTTTGGTATCATTGGATGACCCTCTTCCAGGCGAACAAATTTTATTCAGAACTTTTTTTGATCCGATGCGTAGTTTTCGAAATATTTCAATGTCTTCAGATAAATCGGCCACCCTGTATACGACAAAAGATTGCAAAATTTTCCAGGCAAGGACTTTCCCGCATACTCCTTGCAGATGTAAGATAATTCCCGTAAACTGCTTCCAGCTGTGGGAGAACGAAAAAACTAGAAAATTTCTCAATCCAACAGCACGCTCGAAAATGCGTGATGCGCTCGTCCAGAACGTTTTAATAGATGATTGGCGTGCCCGCATAATTCTTTGCGAAGACCGCACGCGCTCGCCCTGGAGGACCAATTTGTATGCCAAGTTTCGGTTTGGTAAGTGAAAATCAACAAAAGTTAAAACAAATAGATTTATATTTAGGACTTAGATTTTTTTAATTAAAAAAACTTCTAATTCTATCAAATCTATCAAAGAATCGGTCAAGGCCGAACGCCTTGTTTGATTCTTGCCAAACTGAAAACCAAACAACCTTATCCTCGGATAACTCAGAGTTTACGAAAGTTAGTTCGAGAAATCACAGCCTTTTTTCGATAAATTCAAACGACCATAAAATGAAATATTCCTTAGCGATTTGGGCGAAAAATGAAGTATAGTGACTGGGGTTGAGTCTCGACACGTGCGCATCATTTTAGAAAGATCGATCGATCTGTTTCAAGATATAGGCATTTCAATTTTCTAAGCTAATCACATATATGCACGGACATCTTTTCTAAATAAGATTTCTCGAAGTTTTGAACATCTTTAAGTACGTTTGCATCAAAGACTCGAAACTTTTTTTTACGGTAGCAAAACTTCAAAAGTACTTAGCAAACAGTTCGTCTTCTAACAGACCATCTACCCATCAAAACCCAAACACACAGTTCTTCATAATATACTGAGAAAAAAAAATCACTAAGTACTATTTTATCAGGGGTACAAATTGAAAATGCGGGTTTGATAACAGATGGCGTTACTAACGCTATACGCATCAGGCAGTACTGTGACTATGTTCATGTCAAAGCTACGTCTTATAGCTTTAATTTTCAGTATGTGTCAATTTGTCGCAGTGTCAAATTCATAGTTTTTTTGAGCTCTCAATATGTCGAGTTTCGTGCCAACAAAACAGCATTTGCGGGAAGTTTTAATTTACTTCTTTAATTTGAAGAAAAGTGCTGCTGAAGCACATCGATTGGTCTCCGAGGCTTATCCGAGTCATGTTCCATCGGTTTCAACGTGCGAGAGATGGTTTGTGCGGTTTAGAAGTGGTGATTTTGACGTTGAGGACAAAGAGCGGCCGGGCCAAGTGAAAAAGTTTGAGAATGCTGAATTGGAGGCAATACTCAATGAAGACTCGTGTCAAACTCAACAAGAGCTCGCAGATTCATTGGGAGTGACACAACAAGCCATTTCCCATCGTATAAAAGCCCTCGGAATGATCCAAAAGCAAGGACATTGGGTGCCGTATGAGCTGAAGCCGAGAGACGTCGAGCGCCGTTTTTTTGCATGCGAACTGCTGCTCGAACGGCAAAAACGGAAGGGTTTTTTGCATCGCATTGTCACTGGTGATGAAAAGTGGATCCATTACGATAACCCGAAGCGCAAAAAATCATATGGTTACCCCGGCCATGCATCATCATCGACGGCCAAACCAAATATTCACGGCGCCAAGCTCATGCTCTGTATTTGGTGGGACCAGCTGGGTGTGGTGTATTATGAGCTATTGAAATCGAACGAAACCATCACAGGAGCACTATACCGAACTCAATTGATGCGTTTGAGCCGCGCACTCAAAGAAAAACGGCCACAATACGAGCAAAGACACGACAAAGTAATTTTGCAACATGACAACGCTCGGCCACATGTTGCAGCGCCGGTCAAAACATACCTACAAACGCTGAAATGGGAAGTCTTACCCCACCCGCCGTATAGCCCAGATATTGCTCCTTCCGATTACCACCTTTTCCGATCGATGACACATGGCCTAGCTGACCAGCGCTTCCATTCTTACGAAGAAGCCCAAAAATGGGTCGATGACTGGATAGCAGCCAAGCCGGCCGAATTTTTTCGCGACGGTATCCGTAAATTGCCAGAAAGATGGGAAAAAGTTGTGGCTAGCGATGGACAATACTTTGAATAATTCATTTGTTACCATTTTTTCAGAATAAACGTTCAAAAATAGAAAAAAATCCCGCATTTTCAATTTGTACTCCTGATATTATTTTCGAAATATTTTATATTATTTAGATTTTTCTTTACATTTTTTATATGGAATATGTTTCGATGACTGAATTTCGGCTCCTAACCTAAATAATCACTGCATGATTGAAAATTAACAACATGACATTGAGAAACTACATGCATGTACTTGACAATACGTGCTCTGAATGTTATTTTTATATTTTACATCTTTTTAAAAGAATAACTACACCTACAGATAGTTATGTAAATGAACTTGTCTCCCATTTTCGTTCATCATATTTGATGTTTTTTTGCGGATTTGATTTTAACTGACAATGAGTCAAATGGGCGATTAGAAATCCCGGCACGCTTCACGTAGCGCGACTACGTTCAATAATTTTGATAATATTGTATCCCAAAACCATGCCATGCTGATCGTCGTCGTTAACACAGTTGTATAAGCATATAGCTACATGCTTGCTCCATTTTCATAGTATATTTTTTTCATTAATCTATTTTGGCCTTCAATGTCGCTTGAACAGCCGCACACAGACCTCTTGCACAAACAAAATTGTTCACTAACGCGAATCCATTATCTTCTGGTATTTGTGTCACATAAGACGTTACACCGTCAGAATTCCCCCCTCCCCTCTTTGTAGCTGGCATCTGCTCATTTTCAGCTTCAAGGAATTATTGCCGAGCGCTAATGGACTCACCGCAACACGACATGTCATCTCTCTTATTTCTCACCTGCCCTGTGTACAGGTTTATATACTCAGCCAAATCACTGTCTACCATACACATGAACTGTATGAAGCGACTTTATAAAACGGTAGAGAATGATTTTCTGTGAATTTATGTTATTTTTCATTAGTGTTATAAAATATCATTTACCCTACTGGAAAAGCTTTACGGCCGGCTGGACAGACAAGATAGTCAATTCTCACCTGCTCTCAGTACAGGTTTATGTACTCAGTAAATTCATCGTGTGGCATACGCGTAAAATTTAATAAGGTATCTCATAAAACTGTAAAGATCAGTTTCCTGTAGATTTGATGTTATTTCAATTTCATTATGCAAATATTATTTACCTCACTATTAAAGCTTTTTGACTGACAGGGCCAGGTGCTTATGGTAGCAGGAAAGACTGCCCCATCGGTTTTCCTGTTTATTTGTCTCCTCTGAGCCGACGTAAAGCCGCAAATAGCCAACAGCGTCAAAATCTTGATTCCTTTCAGCATTATATCACTGGATTTTATCACTCACGATTATTTTCATGCAAATTTTTTGTAGGAACGTTTCAATGAGTTGTGATTCAAAGCTGATAATATAAGATTATGATTTAGTAATTTAGAATTAACTAATTACAATAATTAATGAAGGGAAATGCAAAGATAAGATTGGCTGCCAACATTTGAAGAGTTCTACTACCGACACGTCGTGCGCGGTACGTGTACCGATCACGAAACTCAACTATATGACTCTACAGCGCAACGAGGAATTTGTAGCTGCCGTCATCGCACGAGGACACGTAAGCATATGTGCACGCAGATGAGAAGTGAGGTGTAACAGTAGATGTTATACCGCAGAGTGCGTACGAGCAGGGAGCTGCGTTAAGTACACACATAGGCGATAACAAAGTGTAAGTTTGAAGTAATCAAGAAATTTGTCTAACAAGCAAAAAATTCTTAAATATCTGGTCTTAATTTCGTTTATCTTGACATATACTCAGTATAATGAGGAACTCCTTATGAGTAGTCATAAGATTTTAGTAAATATCTCAACATTTGGAAGGGATATACCTCCCTGTAAACGATGATCGTGACTGACCAGAAAACATACGATGTCTCTTGGGCTTTTTGCCCTGACAGCAGTTCACTCAAGAACAAAATTAACACAGTAGGCCAATCAAATTCCTTTTATAAATTCCACTAATTAATCACCAGATGAACAAATATGGAAAATGCACGAGACGATATACATAATAAGGAGCTGAGTTGTTAGGATTGTAACAGCAGTCATTTTTGCAAAAAAAAAAAACACCGCGATTTTCTTCGGTTTTCATACTTTCATGGCTTACGCTCCCAAAATGGTGACAATTACGACCAAAATGTATAGGATCAATCTCAGAATTTTTTGTTTTCTGTCGACGCGGGCATTGTTGATAACTTTTTCGATGTTTTCGTCAGTCACAGAGGTGGATGGACGACCGGAACGAGGCAAATCATCAACCACCGTACGGCCCGCTTTAAACTCTTTGTACTACTCGTATGCTTGTGTTTTCGACATTGTCGAATCCGCGTAGGCTACCGTTAACATTTTCAACGCTTCCACACATGATATTCTGTTAGAAACACAAAATTTCAGGCACACTCTTTGCTCAACTAAATTCGACATAGCGAAATTCATACCATACACAAAACAATGACTTGTTTACAAAGCTATTACCCACAAACTATCTGACACATTGCGCTTAAAAGTGACATGTAAACTGATAGATGTATCAACCTAGAAAAAAAATATTTTCACAATATCTCAAGGGTCTAAATGAGAAATTCCTGGTACTTTTCGATCAGAGTATGCGATTGATGAAGCACGGTGGCGGTCTCACTTATGGCCGAGCAGTCTCATCAAGTGTTCTCGCTCGTTAAAGCCCAGGAATGCCGCGAGCTTATAGTGTAATGGAGCCACTGGAAGCTTTTTGCCAAACACGATCGGAGTCAGTTGACCAACATACTGACTGAAGAGGAAAAAAGCTATACTCACACTTTTACAATAAAGAATCAATCTGGGGGAAGCTGTGAGAACCTTCTATAACCCTGCGAGTACTTCAAATGACAGCCAATCAAGTAGAACGAATTATGTTGGCTCTTTACGGGGCTCCGAACCTAGTTGCCATTTTAATAATGTATGTAGGACAAAAGCCATATGCGATTGAATGTATGTAGGGATGGGCGATGTTCTGAATTAAATCGATGTTTCAAAAATCGATTTAAAAAAAAAGTATCGATGTTGGAAATCGATTATTTTCTTAAAAACATCGACGAATCGATTAATCGAAAAAAGCGGGTAGAATACTACGGGTGCACTGTCATCGACTATGTTTTCACCGAACGGGGCTCTGCGTGAGTGCGAGAGAAAGGTCCACTTGTATGTCCCTCTCGCACTCACGACGAACCCCAAATTGACCCTATCGGTATCGGTGGAAACATAGTGTATAATTTGTACGATTACGGTAATAGGAAAAAGGGTGGCTGGCGATAAGGAACGAACTTTTACTGGAGACGAAAGGGAGCCAATTTTTCGTACAAAGATTGGAGATGAACAAAGTTGCGAAAAAAGCGTAGAATTTAATGTCATTACAGCTTTATTATCATAAAAACGCTCCATCGTCATCATTTATAGGTTCAATGCAGTATTATGTTCTGTCCAAAGTGTGTGTACCTGAAAAAAATAATAAACTGTTATCGAAGCATGAGTATTTATACCAATACTAAAAATGGAAGATTTCTTAATACAAGATCTTTCAATACGAAATTTATATTGCCATTGATAACAAAATGAGGAATGAGATGAAAATGAATAAAAAGGAAAATAAATGAGAGGTTCCGGGTATAACAAAATAATCATTTTTAGCTGTAACACGTCTATATACTTTACCACATATTTTTTCTAGAAACATATTAACATATATTATATTACAAAAGAGGAGTTACAGTACGGAGTTACAGGCTTCGATTACGTAAATATAGGAATATATAATACACCAGGAAAGAGGAACCAAGACGGTTCGAAACTCCAATCTTCACGCGAGAGCGAGCTGAGAAACAGCAGCTTGTTTAAATGCTCACCGGATAGTCTGCTTCGATTGTCCGTTTTTATGTCGCCAGCTTGAGAAAAAAGCCGTTCAGACGGTACGGACGTTCCGACAATGCTGATATATTTCACTGCCAACTTGTAGAGAGACGGAAATGCGAGCTTTCCGATCGATGACCAATACTGAAAAGAGTCTTCATGGCGCTTGATATTTGGCTGACTCAAATACTGACGTATTTCGAGACTGAAATCTTCGCTATGCCTGTTAGAGTCAGCTTTGGACGCAATCAAGTGGTCATGATGACTCCAGAGACTATGCTGTTCAGTCGGTTCCTCGAGTACTCTTGCTGTAGTATTCGTAATTTGAACTTCGTCGTTCTTGATAAAATTATTGATCCAAGTTATTGCAGTTGAAGCAGCCAGGGCACTCTGGAAGTGGATCTTCTTAAATCTCGGATCCAGTAAGCTCGATATAGCCAATATTTTGTTGAACTTGAAGTCCTTGAATCGCCAATCAATCGTTGCTAGGAGTTTTTCTTGGAACTCGTTTCCGCACTGTGTCAAAGGCTTGTATCTTCGGATACTGTCTTTGAGGCAGTGTACCAATGAGATGATGATGCTGCATGTTGGATACAACGCTCCACTGACTTCAGTAATGGCGAGCTCTACTAACTTCATAAGCGAGACTACATCTCTCAGCATCTGCATCTCGTCGCGTCTCAACATGTCGGGTGCATTCGGGCACTTCGACACGACCGGATAAACATATTCCTCGAGAGTGAGGAATCTCTGCAGCATGCATAGCGTCGAGTTCCATCTTGTAGGGACATCTTGAGTAAATTTCAATGCAGTTCCGTGGGTTTTACCATCTCGCATTTGTAACTTCTTCAATTCGTCGGAAGCTACAACACTCCTCCGGGTAATTGTGACGACGGCCTTCACTTTCGCAATCGTGTCCTGCACGGCGGGCATCTTCGCAAGAACATCTGGGACGAGATGTGATAGGGTGTGCGCGACGCAAACCAATTGTTTGTCTTGCCCCAGTAAGTCACGCATAGCTTTTTTGATGTTGGCCGCACTGTCTGTAATTACTGCCGTGATTTTCGACAATTCCAGCTTGAAGTCCTCGATCACCGATTTCAAGCAATCGGTAAGATGCTTTGATGTATGACTTTCATTCATAGGAAAAACTCCGATACATCCGTTCTTCATTTTCATCTCCTTGGTAAGGTAATGAATCGTAACGCCAAGGTAACTTTGGTTGCTGACGTCCGTCCAATTATCGCAAGTAATTGAATACCACTGAGCTTCGTGAAGTTTGGCTACGAAGCGTTCTTTTAAATCATCGTACCGAGCGTCTATCAATCTCGTGATAGTTTTTCGGCTGGGCACAGTGTACCGCGGAGAGACTGTTCTCATCAGCAATTCGAAGCCTTCGTTATGCACAGTGGATAGTGGCATTTTGTCATGCGCGATCATATACAAAATAGCGTTGGTTATTTTATCCGAGGCCTCCCCGCCCTCTGTAACGAAAAAAAGATATTTCGCAAAATGACAAGAAGTCTAAATAAAACAATTTACTCTAAGGTCTGCATGGCTCGGAACGAATTCGTACGCTCGAATGCCTCGTCGATTCTTGTCAACTTCCCCTGCAATAATAAGTTCTAGTCATTTGCGTTTTTTTTTTGTTAGATTTATATATTATTCGCATTTATTTATGATTATTATTATTATTATTGTTGTTGTTGTTGTTGTTGTTGTTGTTGTTATCAACATCATCATTATTAATTTATTTATTTGCTTTTTATACTTAGTTATTCATTTTCGTACCTGTTGCTTCATTTTCATGCGTTTTCGCTGCGGAGAGTTTTTATCATTAATCGATTCGTCGCTAGATTCGGAAGTTGCACTCCATTTATGTTTTTGTGCGATCAATGCAGAGCAAACCACTGCATGGCATCGTTTGAGATGCTGAATCAAGTTCGTTGTGTTACCACTGTGTTTGCATACTTTGTTCCATATCGTACAACACGCTGTAACATGACTCTTTCGTTCAAAGTATTTCCACGCAATACTTGATTGCTTTGAACTGTGAAATAGAAATCAATGAGTGAGAAAATGTTTTAGGCGACCTTTTGAAAAAGTAAGTTTGTAAAAAATGTCAAAATAAACTCACTTTGTTACACTCTTTGTTGTGTTCAAATCATTTGGCAAAGACGAAGATCGCTGATCCTGAACTCGGGGTTCCAGTTGTGAATCTCGAGCACTCTCCATAGTACCTTTGTGTACGAAAGTACAGGGTGCGCCATCTCAATCTGGTCGATGGAAGTATTGAATAACTTAGAGAATTTTCAACAGATTTCACAAAGTCGTATTTTTTTATTAAATTTGATTCATTACAATTTATTTTGATTAGTTTCCAAAAACCACATCGATCAAATGTCCGCTTTTATTACTGAGACAAAAATGAGCTCTTTTTTCGGCATTTTCCATTGTATTTGCCAGCGTCTCGGGCGATATCGCTGCGATTTCGGCTCGAATGTTGTTTTTTAGCTCCTCTATGATCTTCGGCTTGTTGGCATAGACTTTACTTTTCAAAAATCCCCACAAGAAGAAGTCCGGTGCAGTCAAATCCGGCGATCTTGGTGGCCAGTCAATATTACCTTTCTTTGATATCACACGTTCTGGGAACTTCCGACGCAAATAGTCCATTGTTGAGCGCGCAGTGTGACATGTCGCACCATCTTGTTGGAACCAAAATTTCTTAAGACCTTTTTCACGCATTTGTGGTAAAACAAAGTGTGCCAACATCCACCGATATCGATCCCCATTGACAGTTTCACCAGCTCTGAAGAAAAATGGTCCAATGGTGGTTTTTGAGCAAACACCGGCCCAAACTGTCACTTTCTCATCGTGCAATGGAGTTTCGTGAATAATATGAGGATTATCGGTGCCCCACATGCGACAGTTTTGTTTGTTGACAGCGCCAGAGAGGGTGAAATGAGCCTCGTCGGTCATCAGAATTCGCTCCCAAAAATCCGGCTCAGCTTCCTTCATTCGACTAACGTTATTAGCGTAAGCCAAGCGCGTTCTTTCGGCGTATAGCGATACATGATTGAAATTGTACTGAAATAACCTATACGAAACGTGTTTTACGACACTGGTCGGTTAAAATCTGTCAGAGTTATTCAATACTTCTATCGACCAGATTGAGATAGCGCACCCTGTATAAACGAGCGCATGCAATTTTATGTGGTCGAGGTTATGATATATACTCGACGAATATATACATCTTATTACTTACCTTCATCAGCATTCATTTCGGCTTTTTTATTCGTGTGTTCTTGGTCTCGATTCTATAATTTCTCGCGCACGAGCCGGGCGTAATTATATATATTTTTTTATTTTCACTTCAAATAAGTTGCTAGATGCCGGCCGGTCCACCAGAATTTCAATTTACGATACGCAATATGACGCAATAATACGTGGTCTCTTACGTGAAAACGACAATATGGCGTTATCGATGTCACCGAAAAAAAATCGAAAATCGATTAATCGACTGACTAAAACATCGAAAAAATATAATCGATTAATCGAGCCAAAACATCGGCTGCTTCGATTAATCGAAAAACATCGCCCATCCCTAAATGTATGACATATTCAACTTTAGAGTAAAATATTTGGTTAACGCTTTTTTTCGCGGTATCTGCAAAATCCGACAACTTCAGGAAATATTTTAGTGTATTGATTATGGATTAGTATGTTAGTATCTTGAATTTTCCCGTAAGAAGCTTCATTAATACTCGTAACTTTCATCCACTTATGTCTTGTAAAGTGCTAGTCAACTCACCTGTTTTATCTTGAACATGTCCCTTATTACTGTGTATTCAATATCTAACAAGTTCAGGTACCCATTTCATACTCGTTCTCATGAAAATGGTACATATAAAGTAGGAACTTACGTGTAACTTTTAAAAGGTCAAGGGAGGGAGGGACTACAACTGTTTGCGTATCTACTGGTAATAACCACGGAAGGCTTACCGATTTTCCTCAGCCATTGTTTATGTCAGTAAATTGCTGAAACAAACCTAAATTCAGCTCAAAATGTGAAAAGCTGTAAGAGGAATTTAACTGTAAATAATGGGGCAAAGAATTTTATTACATTTTTATCGCACAATTTTGTGTAGAAAAATATAGCAACTCTGTGCCATGATTATTGCTGCTAGGTATTTTCAAGGTTGGGGCGTTCTTTAATCTAAAAAAGAATGCGCCGGAGTGAATGAGCTGATAAACATTGCGTATCAGATATGCTTTTAGGTTTTATTCGGAAAATTATGATACTACGAACTCTGGAAATACTAATAAATGAAATAGTCAACAATCCTAGCATTCTGTATCAACAATTGTTTTTCCATATAATCTCTGGCAATATCACGCAACTGAATATCATCGTGAATGGATGTTTACCGCGAGTTCACATTCCGTCAAGAGCCACGTTAATAAGGGGTAAGACAACAAATTCAGAGCGTCTGAATTTTTTGGGTAATATAAGTGTAGGACGCTACAATCTTGTATGGCTCTTGGAAACCGTTGATTTCTTGCCACTCCTCTGGTATGATTCGCATACGCAGAATGTATATACTAGAATCCCCTAGAATTCGTCGGTCCTCCGCGCTAACCGCATGTATCACGCTCACGTCGTTGAAACTGAAAAAATTGAATGGACATTTATTTATCAATTAAACAAAAAATCGGTTTCCTCATTATTTTCTATCTTTGACATAATCGCATCTCTGAGGTAGTATATTAATCGGCTGTGGTTTCCTCCTAGAAAAAGCTTTGTCAAAGGTGGAAAATCATTTTTTTTAATTGAGTAAACAAGGTTACAGAGTAGAACCTTGCACAAAGTATGTTGATCGACTTTGGCTTCCTCAGAGAGTAAGCTTTGTCAAAAGTAGAAACTTTTAAAAAAATAAGTAAAAAATTGAGTAACTTTGCACATTCAATAAAATTTAAACCTCTTAACCGATTTTCACCAAATTCAAGATCAAATATCCTTGTTCTATAGCCAATTTGTATGTCAAGCTTTGGTTTGATAGATGAACACTTACGAAAGTTAGAGCGTAAATAGATTTTTTTTGCAAAGTTATAAAAATGATAAATTTTGTAAAATCTGAACACCTTGATAGATTTATGCCAAGCTCAATACGGTACAACCTTGTTCCCTTGGCTATTGTTGTAGAAAGTTGTAGCTCGATAGCTGAAAATGTTCAAAAGTGAAAGAGATCACCTTTTCGAAAAATTCAGGCAACCTTAAAATAAAATGCCCGTTAGCGATTTGGGCGAAAATTGCAGCATACCAATCAACCCGTTCTTCAGATATAGCTATTTCAATTTTTTAAGCTCATTTCACACACACACACACATAGACACAATTTTTCTAAATATGGTATCTCCACGTTTTAGACATTTTAACTACTCTGACATCAAAATCATGAAAAAAAAATTTCCACGAAAACAACCATGAAGCAAAAAAACAGTTGAATATTTACGCTACCACATAATATTGGCTATATTTGGGCTGAGCAGAATTTGGGAGTCCGGTTAATATAATTTACTAATCTGTTCAATAGACCCTACTATTTATATAAAATAAATAACACTCTCTAATGCGTTATTTTATTAAGACTCCATATTTTTTTTTGTTTCCCCGTTTTTAAATTAAGGTTGCTCCACAGTAATACATTCATACTTTACCCTTTGTTTTTTTAATTTGATATCAAAAGTATAAATCTTGTTATGTTGATTAAAAAAAAAGGATTTACTGTGTCATTACTAAAATGTCAGACACCACAATTTGGTTGTTTTAGATGCGGTCTTATTAGGAAACAGATATCCACATGCCAATAAAGTTAGATTGCAGAAAACCCGCATATTTAACCTTACAAAAATTGTATTTGTTATATTTTAACGTATATCATTTTGTGTTTTTACGAAGCTTTGCTTCCACTTTTCACTTCACTGTACTATTTTCTCTGATCCTACCTAGTGATTCATCCGCAGCTGACTTATGCCCCATCACTGTAACACATTCAATATATGATAGTCAATCCTTTCCACAGTCCTGTGTTTTTATAGTTTCATCAGACCCCAGATAAATAGCCTTTTGCTTAGCTACACAATGCGGTGGTCAGGGCAAAGCTAAGCGATCATTAATATGAATACTGGTAGCATAAAATGTTACTCAACTCAAGGAACTGCCAGGGTCACTATTGTAGGTTATGTGTGGATTTGGAAGGGTCCGTAAAAATAATAAACTCTTCTTGTACGATTAAATGATGAATATATTGAAGAATGGGTAATTTGAAAGGCGCCTTTCTAATCACAGTCGCTATACCTGCTTCTTCGTAATGTCTAATGCTCAATATTTATGGCAGCTACAGTAATGTATTTCACATTCTTCTTAAAAATAAAATCGTTTCAACAAGAGATTTACACATGTCGGACAGATTTTTCCTTCGAGCATGAACCAGCAAAATGTTATATCCAACTCCAGAAGTAGAGTGTACAAATAAAGACTAGGCACTTTATGACTGATTTACATGAGCTTTGACACATGATCAACTTGACAGTATAAAATAGTTACATCTCAAAAGTCGCACACAGACCATATATACTGAAATAAATATACCAACAGAAACTATGTACAAATGAAGTATATACACAAACTTTTATACGATTTACGATATAGAATCTGAGGTATTATCACATAAAGTGAAATCTACCCATTCTAGTCTGCCTTTTAGTGCAGTATGTGCAGGGGCAGAGTGCACACAATTTGCATACACTACCTTCGGTGACTATCGGAACAAAAAGGTGTTTCTTTGTATAGTGCTATATCATATATAAAAATTGTGTGGCTGTGACTCAACGTTACTCAAACTATTAACGATTTAGTTTAAAGGAATTTAAGTATTTTTTACAAATGATTTCCATTTATAGCACATTTTATGGTGAACTTCTTACCAGCATTTAGCATCAATGAGTCAGTAGTACAAAGGCTGATTTTTTAAATTGGTAAACACAATTTGACCAGTGCTACAAATAGATATATGCGTGGACTCTAGAGATCCTTTTAACTCAGGTATTTTTTATACATCTTCGAGTTAGAATGCATTCTTAGTTTCCTCTCTATTGGGCATTTTGATCAATGTTGGCAGGTGTTTGTTTTGTACCCATGATAGCTTGGTAACGTATCTTGTGAACAGTGGATTTGTGAATTCCAACCATGCCAGATGACAGAATACTCTGTCGACTTCACAATCTTGTGGAGCATTATAGCTATTTGTTTCAATATGCTAACACCTTTGAGCATGTGTCTAGGGCAGGCACCTAATCTGGGCCTTACGTGAGATCTCACAGCTTTTACCACGTAGATATAAGTTGTTCTTGAGCATTGTAGAAATTCAAGACAGTACTTTATGGAATAATATTCGTTAAATAAGATAGACGTACATACAAGAACTGGCTCTGTGTTAAAATTTGATATGGTATTTTGGGGTACAAAAATGTAATATGTACCCCAGCCATAGGATCGCGTGACACGCGAATTTATATGCATGCGACCGTACGCACGAGCTATGCAAGCTATGTGAAACTGGCCACTCGATTTTGACTTTCTCAACTTTTTGTTGTTGTAAGCAATTGTGGGTAGTTTGTAGGTGTTCGTTAGATCAATTAAAACTTCTGTAGGTTCATAGTGTTTTCAGAAAATGAAAAACAAAATATAGCGTCAACTTAGGCGGAATTTTTTTTTAATCGAACGAATGTTCTTCCGGACGTTAATCGATGCGGAATCGCTTGCAGGTCTCGAATAAAGTGATTGGAACGATTGTTAGATCGTAGTTTTCTTAAAAGAAGCTAAAAACTACATTCGATTAATTCTACGTTGGAAGGTCAGGTGGTCATATAACCGTTGTTAGGTCCGGATAACAAAACACGTAAGAAATTACCGTAGATCGGGCTAACGATTCGTAATAACGCAGCGACCCCTCGGCTGAACGATGCAGTGACGTCAAAAGGATTGCATTTTTGAGGACGTAACACCTCCCTGCTGATTAATGTCGGCGTAGAAAAAATGTTCACCTTTATGTGACATTGGATAAAAGGGTGAAATGATATAAAGCAAGTAGAATATCTTAATTAAATTAAGTTTGGTAATGAAATGCATATTTTTGATCAAATCTAAGAGGTTTACAAAAATAGCTTGTTTTCTTAAAAGGGTATCTCGAACTTTTTTGACGTAGCTGATCCTGTAGACTGTTTATAGTTCCTTAATGAAAAAGTCCTGGTGATTTGTACTGTTGTTGGCTGGTACTTCGTCTTGGGTGATCGGCGCACGAATTTCAGTGAGTTCTTGTGAATCTACAATGTCCTTTTCTCCAGTTAGCATTTTATTTGCGTTTCTCCTCAAGTGTAGAAGGAGATGCGTGACTGAATCCCAGATGGCCCCGAGTAGAGGTAAGGACCATCCGTATACAATATGTAAAGCATAATCATGAATAATTGCATTCACGATGAGTTTGATTGTTCCGATTAGACCTATTATCGCGATGATGCCAACGCTTGCAGTTCTAAAGAACACTAATCGACCCTACATGTTGTTCCATACGGAGGCTGCGAGGTCTTGTAGCCCATCTGTACCCATTATATTGGAAAATGCTAGGTCTTGAGACTAAACTGGTTGACCAGAAACTCCTTGCGTAATCGTATTCAAAACAGCAGGTTTTTCGACAGGAAACATGATATGGTCTCTGAGTTTATCGAGATCCTCCTTCGTATATATTCCACTTATTGCCGAAGATGCTAGATTGGTATACTTCCAAGTAGGTTTGGTCATTGTCTTGATGACTGTTGGTGGCAGACTCTGTATTGGCCCTAGTAGCATTTTATACCAAGAGTCAGACAAGAGATACTGCAACGGAAGTAATGCGTCACAGGTAATTTCCGCTCCTGTTTGCGTCCTGCATGCGTTCGTGGTGACAGAAACAAGCTTTGATTCCCTCTGTATACCGGAAGTTGATGATAACAATTCCCCGTTCGTCGTAACCTCACGTCGATTGGGATACATTTGATAATGTGAACGACCTCATCCTCGACTACTGCCATGTATCCGGATCCCTTCATCAGGTGGTAGGCGAATTCATCAGGTGACTGAGTTGCGATGACGAGTGCGTTTTTCAGTACTTGCTGTTCGAGGTTGCATCGTTGAATGAAAACGTCGAGATATAATTGATTGATTTGATTTCGAATATATATATCGACAAAAATGTATTTTGAGTTTGTATATGGAAATATATCTAGAATCTTTACAGCTATTGACCTGGACTTTGTGAACGTTTCTTCTTTTTTAGTCTCGAATGTAAGTAATTTCGGATGTTCTGGGCGGTATAACTGCCAAACAATTGTTCTGATTTCTTTGTTAATGTAAACTTTGTATCTTGAGTGGAAAAAGTGTAGACTACTTGGGGGTAAATGTGACCCATATCTTTTATACTTTTTGCTGTCGTTTGTACAGTACATGGTACCTATCGAATTAAGTGGAAACCAGATGTAAGATTGAATACTGAGGAATATTTAGCTGTACCAAATTGATCCACAATCTGTGATATTTGGCAAAGGATATAAATCCCCGATTATTTTTTCGCTGAGTTCGCAAATATCGAGTAGTGTCCTCCAACATTAATTATATTTGGATTTCTTTGTAACAATTCATACAGGACTGAGATATGGCGACCGAAAGTTTTAATTATGCCTCCGTCATACAATTCGTTTACTTATCGCGTGATTTCATCCTTATGTATTTGTTGTGTAACGTAAATTTTCGCTTCAACGCACCACCGTTACCTATAGTCGGTCTGGGCTAATTTTCCTCCCTGTATTTTTTTCTCTTTCAAGTTGGGCGCCAGGCGCTTACGCGCCAGGAGTAAAAATAACGAGGCTGGTGACCAGACTCAGCCCAGGCTGGCTGCAGCTGTTTAAGACAGAGTGGGTGGTTCGGACTGTCAAGGTGGTAATAAATAAATTCAGTAAATAAAATCAATAAATAAAGTCAATAAATAAATTAATAAAATGAATTAATAAATAAAGTTGATGAATAAATCAATACATAACTCAGACAACAATTGTTTGAGAATGCTTGAACGTTCTGCCAAGCGTAGCGAGACTGCGCACTGCAGGCTAGCATGGGCAACTGCTTGCTGTTGCCACTCAGCGGCAGCACCATGCAGGACCAGTAAATCCTGCACTAGGTCTGCGTGCCGAGCAACGGGTCGCTGCGCGCAAGCGCTCTTCGGCTTGGTTCGACAACGGCTGCTTCGTATAACGCAGCCATCTTGCGTTTTTGCTCTCGTACAGCTCCCACCGTCATCGAGTTTCATGTGTTCTCTCGACGATTAAGTGCCTAAAATTCAGACTCAACGACCAGCTCAGCCGACCTATAGTCTACAAAACCCAGCCATCAAATCTGCATTGATATATTGACGTCGGCACACTGGTACATCATCATTGGACTCATCTTGTCACGCAACCAGTGTCAGCTTCACCGCAAGGCCCGGTCGTGACAGATCTCCTCATCACTTGCACACGATTAATATAATCGTACTTCTGAAAAAAAAAATGCAACAAGTATTTAATTGAACGCATTGGTCAATAAAAACATCGTGTACAGAATAATCGATACTGTCTTACCTGATATGCCACGACTCATTATACAAAGTTGGCAGCGTTAATGATCTTCTGCCACCGACAACAACTGTGGATGAGAATGGCGGGTGACACTTTTCTATTCCGAAGTTAGTCCTATCTGTACAGTATATGTATCCTCCTCTCGCTCTCCATAACACGAATAACGAACCCTCGGTGTCGGTTCATATGCAGGGGCTGCTCGCTCTGCAAGACATTATTTTTTATAATAAAAAATAAATATTACATGATTTTAAATCACGATTTCAGAATTATTTTATATTATTTACTTACCAAGCTCTGCTGCTTTGCTGCTAATCAACATTGGCACGTATTCCATCATCTGCTGTGTTAATGAAACAAAGACGTGCGCTCCGTCTTCTTTCTATCGCAGACCATTGCTGACGCTTCGGTTTTAGGACTCTCTCTCTCCGTGACTGACCTCGGTGTATACTTTATAATATTTCGAGCGAAATGTACACTATATACAATTATTTACAACAGTCTCTTTATCACAAATAGCTGCACATGCGGAGAATTATTGCGTTCGCAACGCAACACCCGATGCATGATCAGCGATATCACCACGAAGCAGTAGAATTATTTCGGACAAAATAATTTTCATAAACTCCGTATCCTCCGTCATTAGCAAGATCGCGATGTGCTCGAGCGCTTCTTCAAAGAATTCCTTGGAACCGATGATCTCATACGCTGCTGCACGGGCCATTTCACTGACACCTATCTTTTCACGGACATATGATACCACCTCGTTCATACACCGCTGAATTGTTTCACTTTTGCTCTCTAGAGCCTGCATATGAATATCAATTCTTCTACTTATTTCGACAAGCATATCAAATGTAGGCCGCTGAAGAACAATGTTTGGAGAGTATTTTCGGAAGCGTTTCCGTTTCGATTCTCCAGATTCCTCTTGATTCTCGTATTCCTCATTAGCGCCTCCACTTATTTTACCAAATGAGACAGCTATATGCTGGTAACACGAGGTTAAAAGTGTGTAATGCGTTGTGTGCTGTATGCGGGTATTACACATTGTTTCGGCATCAGCCCCATGAGCTTCAAAATATTGTTATACGCGAGAAAAATCACTTTTAAACACTCGCCACTCGCCCGCACTGAGTGTAATTCCGGTAAAAGTATTCGACAATATTTTCACTACTGGTGTATGAGTACACGTAGAGTTCAACTCGATCCCGGCGACGATTATTTTACCAAATGATTTATTTAAACCCTACATAACGGGGTTCGCTATATATGGCGATATCGCGTGAGACGAAGCGCCGTTATTTGCCATTTTTATTGCTTTCGTGTAGACTGTAACTTTTCGAATGAATCGTCGGTGGTGTTCATACTCCGTTTTATACAGATTTCCGCCACTATCTAGCTGCATCACCTCTTCTTTTGATACTGCAAATCATACGACTGAAAATAGCTTACCAATATCCCTTGAAATTTGTCGCGTTCTCCTCAACAGCCTAGTAACAGCAGCAGCAAATATATCCCAAAACTCTTGCATACTCTCGCACACCTATGTGCACACGCACACCTCGACATACAGCTAAGATGTGTCATGAAAACTAAATAATATTCGTCGACGAAATTCGATGATTTTCCTCATGGCCGAGTGCCTTGAAAATAGATGAAAACGATATGACTTTAATCAGCAAAACTCGATAACTAAGTACATCACCATCGCTAAATATTTTCCTAGGTCTTGCTTTTGTAAAGTGATCGCGTGCGGCTATCTTCTGGGTTAGTCGTATTCATTACATCGCTGCAGTATATTCAAAGAGAGAGAGAGAGAGAAAAAGAGAAAGAGCTTGTTAAAAAAATATATATAAAAGTGAGCCGCTTTGAAAATTCTCTAGTTAATTGTCTGATTTACTGTGGTTACTACTACCACTACTCTAACAGCACAATCATGGTCAGAGTGGTAAAGCGCTCATTGATAAGAAAATTCATAGAGTTTATATTGAAGCGTAGACCGTCGCTGCGTTCGCGGTGGGGGAGAAGAAATTTACAGATCACCCTATGGGAACTTCCGACACAGGCGGTTGTTCGTAAAATTCGCGGTATGCTGTGCGAGTGTCATCAGCGCGATTTAGTTGACGCGTATAATATTGGATTGTTCGATAATCAAATAATTATTGATTCGGTGGTGCGTGTTATTTGTCGACGCGGTTGGCTGAATGAGCCTGCTCTGCAGCCTATACTCAATGAAAGACGTAAGTAATGTACAGCGTTAATTACTTTTATTTTATTTCCTTTATTTCATAAAATTTTTATATAGTTAGACGGTATGAAGACGAAGAAATGGGATCCGACACCTATGATTTCGATGAGGAGGGTAAAACCGATTCAGATGATAATAGCAGGGACAACGATGGCGACAGCTCCGCAGGGAATCGTTGGATAAATTTTACCCAGCCATTCTGCGGCTATAAACCAACAAACGATCTTTTCATGGCCCCGCGAGAGAACCAGATGAAGCCATCGCAGGTCCATCGCGACAATACAGTTCAAACGATGATACCAACAGCAATACAGACAACGAGGAAGAAGAATAAGAAGAAGAAGAAGAAGAAGAGGAGGAGGAGGAGAAGGAGGAGGAGGAGGAGGAGGAGGAAGAGGAGGAGGAGGACCCGGTAGATTCAGGTAAGCTTTTAATAATACAACTACGCTGACAAAAAAAAAATTACGCGGATAATAATAGTAAAATGAAAAAACAGGGTACGAGTCGGACCCAAACGTTTTTCGCTTTGCACGATTCACTGTGCCGAGACCGCCGATAATCGAGTTGGTTTACGAAATGCGTCAGCGGTTCCCGGGTGCAGTCGACGGATTCAAGGACTAGAAGCAAATATAAGTTTGTAATTCTTACGTTACACGAATTATATACATAGTATATAGCTAGCGACGAACAAAAATTTGTATTAAATGAAATAAAAATTCTAATAAATGGTTTAATTATGCTTGCAGGTGGACAGACTGACGATGGAAGGACTGCTGCACGGGGTGGTGATATTTTGCGTCCTGGTGAACGATTCGGTATCGACAATGAGCAGAGACGATATTTTCCACGCTTTAGGATGCAGGGTCGAGAGACAGATTTTTATTTCCGTCAGCCACCGGACGGTATCGATCATCTGACATGGTTCGAGGGCGGTGTACGAGATGTTCTCACACGCCTTACAGAATCGTGCGAAGGACATGATTATGTGGGTATGACTCTGAGCGTACCGTCTTTCGCGCAAGGACCTGTATGGTTATCATTTCGACCAGCTCGTGACATTGTTCCTGACGGTATATGGCGACTAATTAATAGTGTAGCTCAGAGCGCGCGCGAATTTCGAATAGACGCTGGTACATGTGGAATGATGACATGTATAGTACGAGACGTCGAAGGATCCGGTGTGGGCGCTAGGCTTACACACGAGTCTATAGCAATAAAGTCAATTTTACGCATAAGTAATCGCGATAATTTGTGTCTACAACGATCCCTTGTCACAGCCCGAGCGCATGCCGAACGCGGTCAAATACGTACGGGTGAGCTACACAGACGATGGTGTCAAATTCGGAACGGGCTTCGAGGTGCGCAATATATAGCAGCGATAGAGCTCACGCGTAATGCAGGGGTAACGACACCGTCTAGAGGATGTGGTGCCCGCGAAATTCAGTTCTTTCAGGAGTACTTGGTTCACGAGGGTATAGCGATTGTTGTTTATAAATTTCTCATCTTCGGAAAACGCGTTTCGGCTCTGTACGATAGGCGAAAATACGTACTCACTGCAACAGGTCAAATTAATCATACACTCTTTATTCTCTATTACGAGCGTTCTCATCACTACCAGCCAATATTAAATCTCGCTGGTGCGCTAGGTAGTCGGGGGTTCTGCGCACAATGTAATTTCAAGTATATTCGAGTACTCGAACATCGCTGTAGCTATCAATGTGCTCGATGTAAATCCACTGATTGCAACGGCAATAGAGACTCTCAGCCTGAGTATTGCGCAGACTGTAATCGTTCGTTCTTTGGTGCTTTTTGCCTCGCTCATCACAAGGGTGAGAGCTCCGCGGGTATCACGTCTCGTATAAATAGACGGTACAGCGTCTGTAACGCATTGAAAATCTGTAGAGGCTGCTCGCGTATGATTAAAACCACAGATAAAACGATGCATGTATGTGGTATATCGTTTTGTATTACATGCAAGCAAACGCGACCGACTACGCATGCGTGTTTTATAGCACCTCTTAAGAAACCAGAGGTGCAAAAGGAGAAGAAAAAAAACAAGTCTTCCACGAGATTTTTATTTTATGATTTTGAGACGCAACAACACGAACAATTGCTTGATGATAAATCGACACGAATTCACGAGCCGAATTTATGTGTTACGCAATGCGTATGTATGACATGTCTGGATATCACAGATATAGAGAACGATTGTGCTGACTGTGGTAAACGTGAATTCGTGTTTATCGATGATCTTGTTGGGGAGCTCGTGAAATTGGCATTATCGCAAAAATTTAAAAAGACCATCTTCATTGCCCATAATGCTAGAGGTTTCGCCGCACAATTTATTCTACGGTATTTAATCGAAGTGCAAAAAACACAGCTGCCCTCTCTGATTATGGATGGTACGAATATTGTCTCGATAAAAATTGGCGATGGCGTTTTTCTCGAAAGTCTAAACTATTTACCCATGGCTCTTAGCGCTTTACCTAAGGCGTTTGGTTTCGCTGATGAGGTGGCAAAAGGTACATTTCCCTATTTATTCAACACACCGGAATATCAGAATTACTCAGGTCCTCTGCCGGCTATGCATTTTTACTCATCCGATACCATGTTCTCAGCGGATCGCGAGCGATTTTTAAAATAGTATGAGGAAGAATCGAGTCGCGTAGATTATAAATTTGATTTTGCGTTGCAATTTGTGCAATATTGTCGTACAGATGTTACGGTTTTGAGCCGAGCGTGTTGGGCTACAAGATAGTTACTTATACGTTGCGAGAGCGTGTGCCCCTTTACAGAGGCATGCACGATAGCATCAGCATGTATGAGAGTATTTCGAAAGAATTTTCTACAGAAAGATCGCATTGCGGTGTTACCACCAGGGGGGTATCGCTGGGGCGATAAGCAGTCGCGCAAGGCCGTCGTATGGCTCGTATGGCTCGTACCGGCTGTCGACGGATACTACGTGGATGCAGGGGTCCATCACGTTCTGCAATTTGACGACTGCATTTGGCATGGTTGGCATCGCGTGAGATGCTCGAACTAAATTCGGCGATACAATGGATGAGCGATACGAGCGTACCGTTCTTATTTCCGGGCGAATCGAAAGCAGATCGAAAGGGTACACTCTAACCGAAATATGGGAATGCGATTTTGACAGATTACTCGAGAATAACGAGGAAATTTCGTTATACGTGAAAAGTCACGCCATGGTCAAGCAGGCGCCTCTCGAACCACGCGATGCATTCTTTGGCGGTTGAACGGAAAACTTTGTAAGCTTGTACGACGTCGCGAATGGGGAGCAGATACGCTATGTGGATGTTTGCTCGCTGTATCCATGGGTGTGTAAGAATGGAAAATATCCCGTTGGACACGCGAAATTGTACGTAGGTGACGAGTGTCGAGAACTCGTAGGACTTGAAAACGATCTAAGTGTCGTCGAGGGTCTCGTGAAGTGTACCGTGGTGGCACCGCGCGATTTTCATATCCCCGTACTGCCTGTTTGCATGCATGAGAAACTACTGTTCCCCCTGTGTAGAACGTGCTGTATAGATATGGACACATCCGAGGGTTGTAAACACGATGACACGACTGAGCGAGCGTTTGACGGCACGTGGGTCGTGGACGAACTGAGAAAAGCTGTGTCGCTCGGATTTAAGGTGACGCGTATCAATGAAATTTGGTAATATGTTGTTACGCAGTATGACTTGACAACGAGACGAGGCGGTCATTTTGCCGAGTACATCGCCACATTCTTAAAAATAAAACAGGCGGCTTGTGGACCATCGGCAGAGCGTAACGATGACGAGGAAGCAATTTCATAACGTTTCAAGATGAGCGTTTCATAACGTTGTGCGAAGAGTCTGAGGGTATATATCTTGAGCGAAGTGCTCTGCAGTCAAATTCCGGTTTACGATCGCTCGCAAAAATGACGCTTAATTCATTCTCGCAAAAATTTGGTCAACGCGTAGCTCTCACGAAAACCGTTATCGTTTTCACGTCCTCGGAGCTAATGAATTTACTAACGAGTCCGGAGATTGAGGCGACGGGCATGTTACCGGTTAATCACAACATCATAAATGTGAACTATGTAAACAATGTAGTTAACTTGAGGGGCTCGGGAGGCGAATATTGTACTGGAATATGGTCTCCTGTATTCCCAATCGGTCAATTTCTGGAAGATCTCACGGATGAATTAAGCGAATATGGGCCAGATAGTTATACAAGTTCGTTTGTTTCGCGATGACCAAAATTTTACGCATACCTTGTTCGTAAACCCGACGGTACGACTATTGAAAAATATAAAGTAAAGGATATCACCCTAAACTTTACGAATAGTTGTCACGTAAATGATGACGCAATACGCTCCGCCGTGATGGGAGCTAGGAGCGTACCTATTATTTAAAAATTCGACACAATTCGACAAACGGAATTTCATCAGGTAATAACGTGTAAAGAAACGAAATCATGCGAACCTGTTAACACGGTGCGAAGGCGGTAGGGGAAGTATTCTACTATTCCTTATGGCTATTGTGAAATACGCTAATTAGTACAGGAAAAAGTATATGGTTTTTTGTCTTATGGGCGAATTCGCGGTAGTTTAAAATAAAATACAATAATTTGAAATACGTAAAAAGAATAGGAATATTGATTTATTATATATAAAACCGTTGTCGGCTCGTTCTTTTTGTGCTGCTATTCGTAGTAATAGCTGCTATTTCTTTACCGTGCTCTTTTGTTCTGACTTTCTTATTGTTGATTCCTTTTGTCCCGTCTTTTCTATCGAGTGTTTCCTTTTGTTCCGACTTTCTTGACCTATCCCCGTGGATATAATACTGCTGTTTAGAATTATATGATTCGTAACTTTTGCATGTAGAGCTGTATGCATACCATAGTGAAATAAAGATATTGATTTATTTGTGAGAAAGTAAAAACTATCGTTATTTAATTTACATAAGGAGTAAACATTAGCTTATACCGTGGGCACGCGTCTCATCAACTAGAACACGCGCTCGCACCTTATCAGCACGTCAAGACCGCAAAAATAGCTGATGCCACGGGGCCGCCACCGCGGTATAAGCTTATTTAAGAGTCAGCTGATTGGTTTTGATTAACACTCATCGATATAAATACACGTTGGAAATATCCATGGACAGCCGTGATAAGCGGTCCAACGGGCTGTGGTATAATATATTTTGTCAAAAAATTCTCTAAATACATGCACGAAATGTCCAACGTCCCGTTTGAGCGTATACTTTTTAATTACTCATAGTGGTAATACGGGTATTCAGAGTACGGTGATAAAATCGAATTTCGCGAGGGTTTACCGCAAGCAGTAATGTACTCGAATGATACGAGCCCTAATGCGCGAGGCATCGATCAATACCGTGGTCGATCTTTCCATCAAGGGTAGCCATCATAAAAATCTTAGTTTCATCTTCATCACGCAAAATCTCTTCCATCAGGGCCATAGGCAGCGCGATATCTATTTAAATGTTAATTATGTCGTTTTCTTCAAAAATCCGCGACATCGAGCGCGATTTAAACATCTAGCACGCCAAGTATTTCCCGAGAATCCGAGATATTTGCAGGAGGTATAATTCGATGCAACAGCTGCACAGCACGGCTATCTGTTATTAAACTTGAAACAATCGACGTCTGATCAGTGTCGATTTCGCGACTGTATATTTTCCGATGAGCAATACAATTACGTTTACGTGCGTCAAAAAGTAATAAAGATTCGTGTTACGACGCGTGAAGTACCAGTAATGCGCTTGTAATGGCGTTGCACGGATCTCTCGATAAAAAGCAAATACTCGTACCGTGTATATGCGAGTGTGCTCTATACGTTTTACAGGGAAACGTGAGTCTGAACAACGTGCAAAAGAATCATCTTCGGAGGCACGCGACAATTCTTCAATGACTCGCTGCCACGCGGGGAAATTGAAGTGGCAAGAGGTAGATCATCGTCGATCACTGTGTCGGATTTCTCAAGTTACTTCTTGTGCCTGTCTTGGCCTATACGAGCCACGGAATATGATAGAAAGATGGTGCTTATTCCTCTTGATAACATACATCGACTCACGGGTCTCGCTACTACTGCTACTACTACACTACTACTACTACAGAGCCGTCGCGTCGCCCTCCGTACAGATCACTGATACACCGTTATCGCGCCTTGACTCTGACCTGAGTGAAATTCTAAACTCTCACTCATACAAGAGCGAGACAGAGAGAAATGGACAGCGTGCCAGCAGATTCCACAACGTTATTTTCATTTGGTCGAGTACGATAATACAGTACCGAGTATTCTGTCAAAACGAAAAATAGCAGTACTCGATAGTGTTACGTCGTGACGTAACATCGCATTAATATTTTTTGATTTCAATTACGTTGAACTTCTTCTGTTTTAGTTTCGCTACAGCAAGAGTAACTTTTTACATTTTTCTTTTATTTTCCAATTTCTTAAGAGAATAGGAGAGCGATTTTAACAACAGAAAGTGGAGCAATGTGGAGGAGCGGCTCTACCGTCCGTCTCCCGGGAAAGTTAATCTTGTAAAGATGGCATTTTTTCAGCGCTCCCGGTCAAACGGCAAACTTTCAAAGTATGGGATCTACTGCGTAGACCCGGTGATCGATTGCCATTTATGGATCTATGATTCAGCGCAGCCTTTGTTGGTCATAAGGGAGCGGTTGGAGGGAACGCGATCACGTGACCAGGTGACCGCACGCTTTCTTTTCGCTTTTGCCTGAAATCTTCTGTCTCTCTCTCTCTCTCTCTTTACAAAGATGATGAAATAATGGATAATTATTATCTGAACGAAACAATCAACAGAAGTGGAGAAACTATTGATTTAAACGAAAGATTTATGAACAATGAAGTGTTCGTTTAAGTAAATTATCAGCAGCAAAGAGAGCAATTATGCTTCCATATGGAAACTACCCAGGGCTGTCACTCGAAAACGAGTACAATCCGCATTGAATTAGAGATCTTCCCAGTTGTAACCGAGTAATAGAAAAAAAGATCAGTACATCAGGACTAATTTCCCTTTTCTTCTGAAATTATTGATATATCTCTCGTCTAATATTGGAATCTATAGTAAAAATACCATCCTATATACATAGTGCGTCTGCGAAAAAATTCGTGGCATTTTTCAGTAAAATTCAACTGGTTTTCTTATAGTGTGAAAATGAATTTATTCAAATCAAATATGGTCTATTATTATCGGGGTCTATCATGCTTTTCACGCTCAACTCATGAGGAACCCATACATCGAGCTTCTTTTTGTAGCCAGCTTTGTGTAAATTATTCAAATCAGTTTTGTGGTCAATGCCTAGCTCCATACCAATATCGACACTGCTGATATGTTTATCTTGCTGGACTTTTTCAAGAATTTCATCAGCTTTTTCAGTGATTGGACAACCAGAGCGCGACTCATTTTTCACATGAAAATTACCAGAACGAAAGCGAGCGAACCATATTCGCGCATCAAATTTTGATAAAGTACCTTCACCGTACACAGCACAAATTTGTTCACAAGCCTGCGCAGCGTTCTGCCCTTTGTCGTAATAATATTGCAAAATATAGCGCAATTTTTCATTACTTTTCTCCATTTTCAAACGCAAACAACTTTCCAACCACTGCACCAATTTCGATGTTTATACACTCAAAGTAACGCTCGAAGTGTCAGCTTTTCAACGAGCGTTTAGTGGTGTCACAGCGATCTGTGTATGCTGACTTATTTGCAATTGATGCCATCTATCGGGAAAAACGCCACGAACTTTTTCCCAGATCCAATATACATAGAACATGTTATGCTTATATAGAAAGGATAAAGGAAATATTAGGATTATTTGACAGTAAAATAGCGAAAATGGACGAAACGAGAAAGAGAGGAAACTCTAACATGTTTCAATAAAGCTTTTTCTGCAGGAAAACGAGGATGGCCGACTCTCCACGTAGCGATAAACGCCTTGGCGCGGGGTCTGGACAGCGATCTAGCTGACTCGCGTACGAACGAAATATACTAGTAACCAAGTCGGGCTGGTCGCTCTCACGGAAAAATTCTCTCTCTCACTCGTTTCTATGACACGAGAATAATATCATACTAACAAGTTATTTAAGAAAAAGGGCGTAACTATAAGCACAATAACTACTAATTAAACGAACAACCAATAACAACTAGAATAAGCCATAATTCACCAAAAATATCCATACTAATAAGAGATTAACGCAAAAATCAGCTTGCGTATGATAAGGCGAGTTATCTACAGAACCGGTAACAAAATTATTAGTAGCGGTTTCATGCGAAGGATTTAATAAATCCCCGTAAAAATGCTGAAATTCTGAGCCATTGCCATAGACACATGTACATAGAAACGCGCATAACGTTATTACCTAGATTAAGAAACTCTATCGAGACTGGGCCAAAAAGCGGGGTGGTAAAAATCGCCTCATTTTCAGTGGAAAAGCTAGTCGAGCGCGTTCCCTCACCTAATCGCGTGGTTCTCTGTGTAACACATCGCGCGGACAAATCAGAACGCGCTATACAGATGCACTTGTCTAGATCTACGGCGCTGCGTCTCTGGAAGATACTCTGCGGGTTAAGGGGAATGCATACGTGTATGGTTGAGATAGACCACGCGGAAATTCTTATAATAAGGATAGGGTTTTAACCCTTCTTTACTTTTAACGCGCTTGACGACAAGAATTTAGAAAATAGACGACGCTCAGGAGCCCTATAAAAGGCCGCGAAAATCGGCCGGAGACACAGTTTCCAGGCGACCAAGTAGTACAATTTCGCAGTTCCATAGTTTTTCACGCCAGAACAGTATCACAGAGTACAGTTTCAAGTAGTACAGAGTACGAGTAGCGAGTATTGAACAAATAGTACATAATACAGAGATCGACAGTACTTATAATTATCAACGCGTACGAAATCGAGAATATTGAATGTGCAACACATGACTAGTGAACTCATATAGTTTTATTTCAATAAACATTTATTATTACGCATCATCGTATACGTACACTCTTGAGTTTGTTCGACTTCACCATTCTACGTCCAACCAACGTTCAACAGCAATAACCACAGCAACAAAGAACCGTAAGTATAATTTTCTTTTACTAAATAAAGTGAAATCTTGCTCCGCGCGAAATTGTAATTCAAGTCCATCCCATTATTCGTGAAAGTGATTATTCCCAACAAAGAACAAAATACACTCCAGCCGTATCCCGAGTAATTTTCCGCGAGGTTAGACTCAAAAATGAACTTGCGTCTTCGGTATTTTCTCGTCGGATGTGGTAAAGGGGGATTTATTCTCCTTTACCAGAGCACGGAGAATATACACCGAACGTGCTTCTATGTTAAATTCGTAGGTTTCGTAAAATAGGCCCCGATTTTGACGTAACAATAGCCGCGAAAATAAAATCTATAATGATTTGATGAACGAAATAAAATCTCGGCTCAATGACACACTTATTATCGATAGCGTACCAAAAAAATGTTAACCCAAAGCAATGTCGTTGCTTCGCGATTTGCATCGCAGTGCAGTCGGTGAAAAAATGACATGGGATCGTAACGGTGTTGTTTCCATAGACGGCAGAAGAATTTCAAATTTCAATAGTGTTGATCTTATTAATCATGATATCCGCGCTAGAAAACGTGAGAAACCCGTCGGCCGATCTCACTCTGCCAAACTCCTGGGAATGATACAGATGCCACGTGAATTTATCGGCAATCCCGAGTTACTACACGAGCCTACACCTACATCATCCTCGACACCGCACCAGCATCTTATTATACCACGCGATAGTGAGAGCAACATCAGCAGCAAAAGTAGCAACAACGAGGCCGAGACCGCACGCTCAAACAAAGATTTATTGCTCACGGCGAACAACGACATAAACGAGGGGCAGAAGGGGAAGGAAGAAGAGGTCGAACGATTACAAAACATCGCACAAGTAGAGAGCCAGCGACACCCCAGCGAATATCAATCTCCCGCACAGTTAGTAAAGAAAAAGAAGAAGAATCCATTTAACTGGTCATCGTTAAAATTATGAAAATTCTTGAAAAAAATCTATTATGACTCCGCTTATCCGGCGTCCTATTCTCGAGCAAAAAAAATAAGCTCAAGTGGAGAGGACGAGAAAATTCTTTTGACCATGACTCGAAACACAAGATTCATATAACATCCACCGTCTCGTGCGACGACGGATTCCCCGTCGTACTTACAGCGTGAGTAATATAGACGATGTATGGGAGGCTGATTTAGTTGATCTTCGCTCGATAGCTACATATAACGATGGGTATGCATATCTGCTTCTTGTTATTGATATGTTAAGCAAATACGCGTGGGTCGAGGCTTTGCGTGATAAAACGAGCGCAAACGTGGCACGCGGTTTCACAGGCATAATCGCACGCAGTAACAATCGTCGCCCTCAGCAATTGCAAACTGATCGAGGCAAAGAATTTATCGGCGCTCCATTTCAGCAAATTCTCAAGAAAAAGAATATCTATTTTCGGACTGCTCGTAACCCCAATACAAAAGCCTCGATTGCCAAACGCTTTAATCGCACGTTGAAGAAGCGAATGTAGTATTACTTTACATATACGCGAAATAAGCGTTACATCGATGTTTACAAAATCTTTATGCTTTTATAAGCATAATTCTGCCTCGTTGAAATTACCTTCGATAGTCCCGTTATTCAGGTCGTGCAAAATATATACGAATGGTACTCGATTCACCGATATTTGTTGAATCTTGAATAACTTGTGACTCCAACCACGCTCATTTATTTTCACGAATGCCGCCTTAGCTGTACTCATACGCACAAAACCACTGCTACTGTATTTAGGCTGTTTAGTTTTTTTCGAGTTACGCTCGTAACGCTGTACTCAATTTTCTCGGGCTATAGAGGTATTTTCTAAGCTCACCTCGCACGGAGGCATACGCGTTCCGCTGTTTCTAGTGCGACTAATCACACTAGATGGCGTTCTCAGGCCAGACAGAGCGACCACCAAACTACGAGTGGTATTTAACGGCTCTAGCTTCACGTCATCTGGACAGTCTCTCAATGACATCATGCACGCTGGCCCTAACTTGTTGCTCAATATTTCGCATGTACTCATTTGATCCTCCACTCCAAACACATCTGTGCGATGGACACATCTTTGAACGTTACTAAAATGTATCGTCAAATTTCATATGGTACATAAAAACATATGATACAAAAGCTGCTCCTTTCCTAGCGGTTAGGACCCTCGTTCAGCTCACCGAGGATGAGGGACATCGGTTTCCACTTGCTGTGCCATCTATCATCTTTGGCAGGTACGTGGATGACATCTTCGGAGGGGCGGATACCACACATCAGCTCATTGAAATTGCTCAACAGCTCGAGGAGTTGTGCATGGCGGGCAGTTTTCCACTCGCCAAGTGGTACTCGTCGGACCCCAATGTCCTTGCTCTTATCTCGAAATCAACGTCAAGCTCATCCGTCTTCATGGACGACTACGAAATCACCAATCGGCTGGAACAGCTCCACTCACTGCACAAGAGATGGACACGGCGAACGTCTTTTGGACGGAGGCACTTAAGCTGCTTTTTTTTCAAACACGAGCTTCAAGTGCTGCAGTCAGGCTTTCTTCGGCCATCCTCTCATCCCTTCAGTCGACTCACAGCTTTCATCGACCCGGAGGGTGTAATCAGGGTGAGAGTTCGTCTCGTTCAATCGTCACTCACATACGGAGTCATAGCGCCATTATGCCTCGTCACGCTCGGTTCTCAACTCTCATTATCGGCAAACTCTTCACGGAGGCACTCAGCTCACACTAGCTAAAGTACGGTTAACTCATTGAATTATCGCGCGGAAGGGCTCCTGTTAAAAATCAGATTTTGCGTTGCGTTATGTGTGCTCGGCAGAGAGGAATTCGTGCTCATCAATTGTTGGGTCAGTTACCTCTTTCACGAGTTACACCAACGTATGCATTTACTCGTACAGGTGTTGACTACATCAGTCCTCTTACAGTCAAGACGTGGAAGGGTCGAGGAAAACAGATACACAAGGGCTGGATATGCGTATTTGTATGTCTCACCACGTCGGCACTCCATCTTGAGTTAGTCAGTAACTACTCAACTGATGGCTTTCTCTCAGTGTTCAGGCTCTTCTCAGCTCGTCGCGGTATTCCTCACATCATGTACTCAGACTGTGGCATCAACTTCGTTGGCGCTCACGAGACACCACGTCAGCTGTTCATGAAGAACTCATAAGAGCATCAACTCATCCCATCTTCACTTGCAAATCATCATTTTGAATGGAGGTTCAACGCACCTGCTGCTCCACACATGGGTGGTAAGTGGGAAGCAGCAATGAAATCGGTCAAATTTTATCTTCGATGTACGGTGGGTGACACTGCACTCACTTTTGAGAAGCTCACCACACTGCTAGCTCAAATCGAGGTTATACTCAACTCTAGAATTCTGGAACCACTCAGCGATGACCCTAGTGATATATCAGCGCTGATCAGACCTGCCTTGAGTCAGTAGTCATCCTATTTCAAAATATTCCAGATTAAACACCAGGATTTCTCAACAGGAACCGATTAAAATCGATTACTTTTCAATGGGATTTCTGTCAATTCCATAAAATTCAATCGATTTCAATGAGATATCCTAAGCAGGGTTACCAGTGCTTCCTCGCAGCTTTCTATAAATTGGTATACGGGAATATTTTCTCCGTCGAATTCTAACACGACTTCGACTGCATCTTTAAGAGATACAATTTGTGAATTTCCCAATTTGAATTTCCAAATTATTCCAAATTAGAATTAAAGCACGTAGCCTTTAAACCAGTAGATAGGCAAGGAAGAAATAAGCGAGTCTATTTAACGAGGATAATAGAGAAACTAAAACAAGTGATAGATAGAGAGATCTATAGGTACGAACGAGACATCGCGTGTAAGGGCGAGTGCGATGCGTTTAGCTATGTGTATGTGCGTCGAGTGACAGGCTCAATACCAACGCATGGAACAAAAACAAACTACCGAGCTGAATGTACCGAGAACCTATGTCCCGAAAAGAATTGTGAAAATAATCGTAGTAATTAACGAATTTCAATGAATTGTACTGGTCACCGGTACCAGGAAACCGAACGCTGACATTCTGATTTTAATTGTTTCGTTAATAAAACCCTATTTTCATCTACCTAGAAGTCTAAAATTAATTATTCTTGTGATCGAGCTCGAATTTCCCCTGGTAGATACTGGAGACTCTCGTAGATTTGTCTAATGTTCATGCATGAATGATGACCTATACGCTTTGAAAGACGTATATATATGCAAAATTTATTCAACAGAATCGTCGATCGTGTCACGGCTACATAATGAAGATTTCTCCTCTTTCTTATTCTCTTCCTCTTCCTCTGCCGACCAAACATCCATGTATGCTTCTCCCTTAAACGAGTGCTCGCGAAGCCAATTTTTTATTTGGAAAGCCTGGCGCATTGCACAATGCGAAGACGCTGTATCGTTTATCATAGCGTATTTGAAGCATTTTCACAAAGATTTCGGGATAAAAGTGCACGATGGGGCGCCCTCCTCATCCTCCAGGTTGGAAATTTCACGACTTGTGATATCGCAAAGAAGTATAGCCTTCTCGTGACCTAGTGTATAGATACTTCTTGATTTTCGCGAAATTTCACGCAAGTTAGCGTATGATTGTTTACAGCTCACATCGCCCTCGTATCATTCAAGACCGTGAAAATATTTCGAGAGAAAATTATTCTGGCTTCTCGAACGCTACGGTAATTCGGCAAAGTGACACCGTGGTGCGACGATCCAATGAGCAGAGTACAGTCTACCCACTGCTAGTACGGCAATTTCTTTCGGAATGAATTCCGAGTCTTTACCACGCATTCCCTGTATATCCACGACGATATCCATTTTGACGTCTAATCTCTACAGATACTCGAGTTCGACTGATAAGTAACTCACAGAGACGCTTCTATGTCTCTTAACACGAAATAGATTTATTCCGACATCAGCATATTTTTCGCTTATCCGGTAAAATCCACCATTAATCGCCGAGAGGCATCGATTTCAGGGACATTATCATATTCCGCGTAGACTACACAATTTACCGTTGAAGCAAGCGCATCGTCAAATCGTACCTCTATTCTTACACTACTGTGCTTTACTAAATTCCAATGTGAATTGCTGTTTGCCGAAACATCGGGTGTCAAATCAAAAGCAAACAGACAGTATCCATCGCGATAATTATCGCGATCGATCGAATTACCGTCGTTCAAGAAATGTATTCCAGTTCCCGAAAACAACGTTTGAAAAGCATCCACATACAAATGATTTTTCGTGAAATCAAGTTGTAACGGTTTCGAATGTATTTGAGCATCATCTACATACAACGAGAGATAAATCATCTTGTAATTTTAGAAATTGAATGGATTCATGCTGAAGTCGCCATTAAACGCTTTGTTATCGAGAAAACCGATAATTATACGCTTCGGCAATTGACCTAGCACAATATTATCGATAGTCTCTCCATGAACACCGGAGTATATTGAAACGGCTTTTATATCGACTCTCGTAAGAGGATATTTAGCCGTAGATTTTGCCAAAGTTCTAGTATGGGAGTGCAGCACACCAGGAGCTATTTTTGTCCTATGAACGAAAAGCGATGCCGCGAGAATCTTTAAGCCGCATTAACAATTCTTTGTATCGCCCACAAGACAAAATAAATCTCTAGACCGCACCAGCCGTAGTCGCATCTAGACAACGTTTAATAGGAACCGCTCCTGATTGAATATATCGCAATGATGATGGCCGAGCAAGTCTACAGTTTTTCCGACATTTAAAAATTGTTTTCTCTTTACAAGCCCCGTATTTCCCGATTTTATGTCGTCCATTTTTCCAGGGGTATTATCGTACCAGAGAACGCTCGTGAGATGCGAATTTTTGGCAGCTGGACCGTAATTCAAAAGTGTTTCAATGTATGCTCTATAAGCGTAGGCATCATTTGGAGGTGAAACTAATTTTTAATTCGGGTATACATCCACCTGATTAAACATTATAATAAATTTCTTTCTTTACTATATTAAATTTTATTTATATGCTTATAAAATCTGAGACCCGTTGGAAATGAAAAAAAATACCTATTACGTGTGTATTAGCTCATTAGAACAATCTTTTTTATAATTGACCTGATTGCAGATGAACCAAAGGTTAATTAATATCTCCACTAACCACTAAATGTTCATAAGAATGCACATACAATAATAAATAATTCAGTTTAACTAGCATTTGAATTCTCACAAAAAATACAAAGTAAGCATGGAAATATGACATACACGATATTTCAGGCTACGTACATACAAAAGAAAATAAATATCACTAAATTGTGTGAATATCGACACAATTATAGTTATTATGAATCAGTGACATTCGCAAAAAACATTGCAAGAGATTGATTACAGGGCCGGTATTTACTTTCAGCGCTGTACCCGCGGCAATTTCCGTAGGAGGAGATGTTATTTTCCCTCTCAGACTAAGCATAGTATGCGCGAGATCGATATACTCATCACCCTGTCCAGGAATAACAAATTCAATGGGTGAATCATCGGTTAGCGAAGAAATCGGCTTATAATACACCAAATTGAAGCCTTCGATAGTAGTTCGCGTCGGTGGGAGTGAAAATAATTGAAGTTCCGATTTAAGACACTCGCACGAGTGCGCATGTATAAAAGCCATCTTGTTTCAGGTATCCGAAAATACCTGCAACCGTTCGTTAGCGACTCTTCTTCTTTTTCTTGATTATTACATTTCTCTGTATTATACTTTTATTTTTACGGGAGGGACATCGTGGTTTACGTTCGTTCGATGAATGAGGAGTTCGCGAAATTTTGCGCTTTTTATAATCAGATCCCCGCATAGGAGTGTCAATTTTTTCTAAGGCTTTGCGTTTGAGATTACTGCCTGATTCTTGCACTCTCTCGTGAATAGTATCTTCAACAACTATATTTCTATCCAGGATATCAACGGCTACTATTACCCCAGCTCGCAATGCCTCTTTTCCAACTGCTTTAGCGCCCTTCTTTAAAAGTTGTAACACTCGACAAAACAGGCCCCCGAGCAAGCTGCTGATACCGTGTCCTCGTTGATTAGGCGTTCCGATATAAACATGGCTAATACCACCGTACCCTCGATGGCCCTAACCGTGCTGCACATTGTGAATATCATCCATAGTAGCGTAATCAATCGTGGGACCATTTGAAATGTAGTGTCAGAGTCAACGTTCTCTGTTCGAATGGTATAGGATTTTCAAACTCGTCTCTTATATCGATATCGATAGTGTGTAAATTGTTGCGCAAGAGAGGTATACTATATATCGTGGCGTTGAAAATGATATATCTTTTATCCAATCAAACTGACAGACATCAGCATCAATAGGAACAACTCGTTACAGGGGTGTTTGTACATCACCTGTAATATAGCTTTCGCAGATATCGGTGTATAGAAACACGCTGCCTGGTATAGCACCGGTGAGAGATGCAGACCTCGACCCTGTGTATTCACAATGAGGTTCTATCATTACAGACCTACAGACCTCTTCCGAGAATCCTAGTAGTCTTGCGATAGCGGGCGATACCCGAAAGTCGTGGTATCGTAGATCGTCGCATACGCTCGCCGCTTCGACCTGCCCGCTCGGAAGCGATTTAAAGCGCAAATGACCGGCCACGTGAGGTAACTTATTTATACTCTCTAAAAGAGCGTCTATAGAGCGATATACACCAGGTGGAGCTTGGTCTCTATCAGCGCGTCAACGTGTTAAAAGATTTCAACCCGATAAATCATAATCACCATCCTCAAAAGTTGCGAGATTTCCTACAGTAGGAACGTGTAAAAGAATCATCGGATAAGCAATTTCCACAAGAGAAACAGACCATTCTCCGTGCAAACGTTTCTGACGCGTAGTTTTGTAATAATATTTGTCGTCGTATTATTCGGAAAATACTGCATACTACTGTTGCTCGGTAGTACGCCAAAAAAAGAGCTATCCTTGGAGCTCATATTTATCAGGGACGGTGATTCCGAGCGTTCTTTCTCTTTGTCCTCTTTTTGTCGTTCGTCTTCTCAGATGACGGAAGCACTCGTACTCGCGATAATTCTGCCTCGTAGAAAATACCGTCGATAGTCTCGTTAATTAGATCGTGTAAAATATACACGAGTGGTTCTCGATTCACTAATATTCGTTGAATCTTGAATAAATACGCGTTCCGCTGTGTCTAGTGTGATTATATGCATATAAAAAATTTTGTAAAACATCGATGTAATGCTTATTTCACGTGTATGTAAAGTAGCGCCACATTCGCTCTTTTATTGTGAGATTAAAGCGTTCGGCAAACGAGGCTTCTATATCGGGGTTACAAGCAGCGCGAAAATCGATATTCTTTTTCTCGAGAATTTGCTGAAATGGAGTGCCGATAAATTCTTTGCCGCGATGAGTTTGCAATTGCTGCGAGCGACGATTGTTACTGCGTGCAAGTATGCGTGTGAGACCGCGGGCTACGTTAGCGCTCGTTTTGTCGGGCAAAGCCTCGACCCACGCGTATTTGCTCAACACGTCGATAACAACAAGCAGATATTCATACCCATCGTTGTAAGTAGCTTGTAACGGTATTTTGACGTTAACATTAAATTTTATTCTTCTGAGGGGAAGAATTCGGGCTCGAACACTACGATAATTAATTTTAGACTTCTATAGGAGGTATAAGTAAGGTTTATTCAATAAGTTTCATAGAATTCTGTGTTGTGAGGCTTTTTGGCGCCTTTAACCGTACAATTTATCAGTGGTGTTTAATTGCTCTGATGGTTCCACGCTCTTCTTTACCCGCGAGGTTATCAGATTCTCGACTTCTGCGCTGAGCGGTGGATATCTCAACTAGGCAGTATCGAGCTCAGCCGTCTTGATCTTTTTCCCACCTGGCTGCTGACGTGCTGTCTGCTGGGCTTGCGTCGTTGTTGCTGGCGCGTCGGTCAGCCGGTATGGACGCCGGGTCTGCGTCCGCGTACGCGTAGTTTTGTTTAATAATCGAAAAACTTGGTTTTTTTTGTGTTTGTCCGCGATCGGGTTCTGAGTTTGTTCTTCCCGTGCCGCTCTCGTGATATTCCCGGTGTGTTTTCTACTGTCAACCGTGATTCTTGTTCGTGAATAGTGTACTTTTTGTGTGAAATGACGACGGTTCCCGGTTCACAATTTTTACAGTGACTCTTGATTATTAACAATTACGTCTTGGATTTCTCCAGAGACCTTCAACGTTGGACCAGGAGGTTGCTGTTATTCTTCGCTCTTGGTGAGTTGCTCTTTTAATTTGTCTTTTTCTTCTCCCTTTCTATCTGTTGAGTGGTGTCACTCTCATGCGACGCGCTTTAGCAAAACTCTTGAAATTGTTTTGTCCCTAATTATTTTCCTAATAATCTTAAAATTATGAATCCAATTTCTATGGATCGGGCTTTCAAATGCCTTACCTATCCTATTTATAAATTAATTTTCCTAGCTGTATTTCAAAATCTCACTCCAAAAGTCTCTCCTGTCTAAAACGGTGGTTTAGCACAAATTCCACTTGACCGTACCCTGTCCTTGTGTTGTAATTTTTCTTGCTGCTGTTTATAATTTCATTATTACATTATTAATTTCTATTTCTTTTTCTGTGTTAATCTACCCTCTCTCCAAGTGTTTAATTTGGAAAGCTATTGGTACCACAAGCGAGTCTTTCAAATGCATCGACACGCTGCGTTCACAATTCTTCTTATAACTATCTGCACTTACTTCTAATTATCCTACCTAAACCGTCTTATCCTATTTTCTTAATTCTCCTAAAATAAACCTTAATTATTTATTCTAACGTCACCGACTTTCTGTTCTTAGTCTGATTTCTTTAGAATATTTCCTGTTTTCCTCGCACTGTTTAATAATGTCCGCCCTTAATCTTTGTTTTACTCCTTTCACTCACTTGTATTAGTTTCTCTATTTTCCAATATTCGAATTAATTTATAGGGCCCACTCACACCCTTTTTTTGTTAAACTCCTGAATTTTAAAATCAACTTCTGGACTTTTGTTATAATTTTTTATTACTTTTCGCCAGCGGATCCAACTTGGTTGGCAGTTTGAACGGAATAAGAGAGGCTCCTTAGTTTGAACCTGCTTTATATAGTCTTTTCGTCTATTCCCACTCTCTTATTTTAACTCTTTTTCTTCTCATATCTCCTGTAATTTCTTTTGTTTCAGGTTCCCCGCCACTGTTGCCCCTACATCCCCTCACTGCCCGAGCGAGGCCAGCCGGTCGCTGACCCGCTGTTTTTCGGCAGTGAAGGAATGTGACAGGATCCAGTCTGTTTCGCGGTCTCTACTGGATTCTACTGCGAATTTTTACTTTCTGTACTTTCTTTTAATAAATGATTTTCTCTTTTTTATCCTTTACAGGTATTACCAATAAATGATTTTATTTATTGGTATTTTGTGTTTTATTTCATTCTTATTATTACGATCTTCTTCTTTCCTAGTCGTGACTACGTCACAAGCTATCGAGCGAAGGTCAGCTAAATCAGCCTCCCATACATGGTCTATATTGCTCACGCTGTACGTACGACGGGGAAATCGTCGTTGCACGAGACGATGCATGTTATATAAATCCTGTATCTCGAGCTATGGTAAAACATTTTTTCGCGCTACTCTTCGATCCACCTGGGCCAAATTTTTTTGCTCGAGAATAGGAGACAGGATGAGCGGTGTCATAATAGATTTTTTGAAGAATTTTCATAATTTTAACGATGACCGGTTTAATGGATTCTTATTCTTTTTCTTTTCTCACAGTGTGGAAGATCGATATTCACTGAGGTGTCGTTGGCTCTCTACTTGCGCGATGTTTCTCAATTGTTCGTCTTCTACTTCCTCCCCCTCCTCGTCCTTGATGATGTCGTTGTCCGCCGTGAGCATTTAATCCCTATTTGATTGTGCGGTCTCGGCTTCGTTGTTGTTGTTGCTACTGTCGCTGCTGCTGCCACTATCACTATCGCGTAGTAAAATAAGACGCCGCTGCGGTATCGAGGATAATGTAGGTGTAGGCTCGTGTAGTAACTCGAGATTGCCGATAAATTCGCGTGGCATCTGAATCGTTCTCAGGAGTATGGCTGAGCTCAGCCCATGGGTTTCTCGCGTTTTCTAGCTCGCATAGCATCGTTAACAAGATCAACGATATTGGAATTTGAAATTCATTTGCTTTGCGCAAAATTGCACGTCGTTGCTCTTGCTTCAGGTAACACAACACTTGCAATATAATTATTTGCTTTTTCTCGAGAGGTCCGTGCAACGCCATTACAAGCGCATTACTAGTACATCACGCGTCGCATCGAAAACCTTTATTGCTTTTTGAGGCACGTAAACGTAATGGTATTGGTCATCGCGAAATATACAGGCGCGAAATCGACGTGCGGTGCAGCTGTTGCATCGAAATATACCTCCTGCAAATATCATCGGGAAATATACAAGCGCGAAATCGACCATTATCAGGCGTCGATTGTCTCAAGTCGAATAATAGATAGCCGTGCGGTGCAGCTGTTGCATCGAAATATACCTCCTGCAAATATTTCGGATTCTCGCGACATACCTGGCGTGCTACATGTTGAATTTGCGCGCGATCTCGCGGATTTTTTAAGACAACGATATAATTAGCGTTTAAGGAAATATCGCGCTGCTCGTGACCCGATGGAAGGGATTTTGCGTGATGAAGATGATGCTAAGATTTTTATCATAGCTACCCTTGGTGAAAAGATCGACCACGGTATTGTTCGGTGCCTCGCGCATTAGATCGTCAATGACCACAAGTTTAGGTCTTGTATCATTCGAGTAGTCTGCAGCTTGCGGTAAGCCCTCGCGAAATTCGATTTTATCACCGTACTCTGAATACACGGACTGCTACTTTGAGTAATAAAAAAGTATACGCTCGAACGGAACATCCGTCATTTCGCGCATGTATTTAAAGAATTTTTCGACAAAATATGTTTTACCACAGCCCGTAGGAACGCTTATCACGGCTGTCCATGAATGTTTCCAACGTGTATCCATATCGATGAGTGTCTATCAAAATCAATCAGCTGACTCTTAAATAAGTTTATAACGCGGCGGCGGCGGCGGCCGCGGCGACCCCGCGGCATCAGCTTTTTTCGCGGCCTTAACGAGCTGATAAGGCGCGGCGCGCCTGCACTAGCTGATAAGCCGCGGGCCCGCGGTATAAGCTGGTGTTCACGCCGTATGTAAATTAAATAACGATAGTTTTCATATTTCTCACAAATAACGCAATATTTTTATTTCACTATGCATACATCTCCACGAGGGTGGTTTGAAAAGTCCGTGCAAAGTCAGAGAGAGGGCACTACTGCTGCCTATCGAAGTTATTTTCAGTTAGTAGCATCTCTTGGAAAAACACACACCAAGTTTCAGCCAGATCAGTTCATTTCTTTGTGTTTGGCGTTCGTTTGAATCGATGAAGTCGAAAGGTTTTCAAAACATGGACGAAAAAGAATTTCGCGTGTTGATTAAATATTACTTTATGAAAGGCAAATCGCCTCAGGAGACTAAAGAGAAGCTTGATAAACACTATGGTGACTCTGCACCTTCAATTAAAACAGTTTATAAGTGGTTTCAAAATTTTCGGAGTGGCCATATGGACACAAGTGACGCTGAACGTTCTGGACGCCCTGTTTCGGCCACTACTCCAGAAATCATTGACAAATCCTATTATTCGGAAAGGATCAACAAACTAGAGCATCGCTGGACGAAGTGTATTAGTCTAAAAGGAGATTATGTTGAAAAATAAAAATGATCTATCCTAAAAAGATAAGTAGTTTTCATTTTTGCACGGACTTCAAACCGCCCTCGTATGTGCAAATTTTACGAATCATCAAATTCTAAACAGCAATATTTCATCCACGGATGTAGGACGAGAAAGTCAGAACAAAAGGAAACACTCGATAAGAAAGACGGGACAAAAGGAATCAACGATGAGAAAGTCAGAAAAAAAGGGAACGGTAGAGAGATAGCAGCTACTGCTACGAATAGCAGCACAAAAAGAACGAGCCGACAACGGTTTTATACATAATAAATCAATATATATTTTTTTTAATGTATTATATACAGTAAATATGATATATGAAATTAGACAAAAAGATTATTGAAGTAAAACTTCTTTACGCACGCTTGACTTGGGGAGTAAGCTGGTGAATGCGTGACGAGAGCGTTACGAAAAGTGTGATCGGGCGAGGGGAACGAAAGTTGAGAGAGATATATAAGTTAGTGAAGATAGAAAGAGAGAGAGAGTAACCTTTCGTATCTTACTGTAGGGGCAAGAGAGAGAGAGGTGCGAGCTCACATTTTCTTTCTCTCTTTCTCTCATAGCCAGTTACGTTTCGTATATGTAAGACACAGTGCAGGCCTATTGTCTGTATCACACTGTAGGAGCAAGAGAGAAGTGCGCGCGCACATTTTCTTTCTCTCTTCCTCTCATAGCCAGTGCATGAAATATATATCTTAGTCAGTAGTTCGTTTGCGAGTTTGGTAGCGTTACGCGAACGGTGATTTCTTGATTTTTCGTAATTTCATTTCGTTCTTGAACAATTTTATAGATTAATATTTTATTCAATACATTAAATATTCTACGTTTAAAGTGAATAAAATTGTAAATTCATTTTAAAGTTCATATTTTGTGAATTTTCAGGTGAATAATAACAAATTATGGCAGGAAGTGACACAGACTCTGAATATGAAAGCGATGCTCCAGGACCATCAACTAAGAAGAAATTACGTACGGAAATTGTGCATAAAAAGTGTGTGACAACATAGTCAAGGCAAGATTTTAAACTTAGTGAGACCCAATCAACTGATAATGAATCACGAAGGTGAGTGCATATCTCATATTAGCTGCTGGCGTCGTAGCGTCATATGCAGCGTTCCTTTCTCCTTGTCTATTTTCTCCCTCTACTAATACGCGGCATTCTACTCTCGACATTGGGGCGCGTTTAATTCTCTGTCCTTTTCTTCTCTCTCTCTCTCTCTCTCTCTCTCTCTCTCTCTCTCTCTCTCTCTCTATAATATATGTATGATATATGTATATATTATACATATATACATATATAAACACATATATATATTGAGACATACTAACTATCTGAGAACGCGCGGTACACACACGAAGGCATCGCTACCGAGCGTCACTCACACCAGCTAGGCCGGCATATCGGTGACCAAGTCCCGTTATTCCACCCGAAAAATACGAATAACGAAATATTAAAAACCAACGACGATTTAAAAAAATGAAGTACTAGTGGGCTACAGGACATGGGCTACAGGACCGCCACCAACTATAGTCATACTGAAAGCATGGGCCAGCTGGAGGGGATTCTGGTATAAAAAGACCAGAATTTCGGCACTCGGGGAACAGTTTTGTTCGCAGGTCCCACCGACGCAGACGTCAATCTCCAAGGAAGGAAGCCAACATAAGCCATAACTAGGTGCAGGCGCACGGATACCAAAGAGCCCAGCTGTGGTACCTGACGGACATTTAAACGAGAAGCAGCTGAGTCGGTGCTGCGCTCGAGACCAAAGCCCCGCAGCCCCAAACAACAACAAAGAGGCCTATCTCTGTCTCTTTTCCTCTCACTCTGGTAGCAAAGGATCGAGCGAGCAGTGGTCTACTCTCTCTGACATAAAATGCTTTTCGTAATATTTAAAATAACGACGACATAATATCTCCATATAAAAGACCACTAGATTAGGATAGCGTCGTCAGTTAGAAATATAATTCAGGGAAAATATACAGGGCGCTAAGTTAACCGGGTACGATCCTGATAAAGCGGCGCATGCACTAGAAATGCATCTCACTGACGCCAGATCGTAGCGGCATTCGGGTGGACGCATGAGTCGGCCTTAAAAAAAACACCAGTCGGGAACTCCACTCTCACCAACGGGCCTATAACATTAGAAGCAGGTATTGAACCACTCAGCGGCGAATCCTCGGCTATTTAGGATCCCGCAAGCGACAGCCGGCTAGTTACCGACGGTCTACTTGCTGAACTTGTTATCCAGGGAACGTAACGGGGAGATAAAAATTATAGAACGACGCGTATTTTTTCTTTATCAACTCAATCTTAGTTTCCAAATATCTGGCATTAGGATTACAAAATTATCAATGTTTTCTCTCACATATTAATATTCTTTAAAATTACCCGCGGACACGATTATAAATGCACTCGTGTGCCCGGGAACAATAAATTGTAAGGCACGAGGTAGCCATAATACCGAGAGAAAAGGGTGAAATAATTGAATTTTCTATTGTATCATATAACTAAATTTTGTGTTACTCTGAATAAACCCTACTTCTACCTATTACAAAAGCTTAAAATTACTTTCCTTCCTGCTCGAGTCCGAACAAGCCCATTAAGGGCAATGTTAACGTTTAATACCGTTACATTTGGCGCCCGAACAGGGACTCGAGCATAGGAAAAAAAGGCTGGTAGTGGGTGCCAAGTAGAAGAATTATGCGTTTCGAGTCGACATTTGCAAATCGTTTAGTCCAGCGGGCATTATTAGATGCGAGTCAAGAATTAAGCACATCTCTGTTAGATCGGTCTCTCGCGTGGGAATCCACCACAGCAGACGGCCTGTTAGGTCAGCAGCGGAGACAGGACCGCGAAGAAATTGCACGTTTGTCTGAAATCCATAGTCTCACGCAAACGATGGAATTAAACGAGTCAAATATGCAAGGGGAGGGACGATCGACTCCAGTGCTAGGGGATACTCTCCCTGTAGTTACTGATCCGGTCGGTATGAGTCAGATAATGGCTTTCCTTCAGACTATGAAGGAGGGTCAAGACGAAATGCGTGCCAAGCTAGAAAATGCGAACGATTCCTGTATTTCAAGGACAGCAACGCTCAAGGAGAATATGCGAGAACACGTAGAGACCAGTATCACCAAAGCAGAGGAAAGGACGGATACTAAAATCGAGGCAGTCCGGCAAGAAATCCTTAAGGGCCAAGAGGTAGTTAACGATTACCAGCGGGATATCATTGTCAACGAGCAAATGATTCGGGAAAGGCTTGAGAGGGAAATGAAGGAGGCCAAGGAGCGAATAAAGAAAAATCAGGCGGTCAACGAGAATCACGCCGCAAGGATAAAAGAATTAGAACAACGTGTCACCACCGGCATGAATAGCTCGGCCTGTGGATTTTCGATGTTGCAGGCAGGAAACCTGACTCGTTTCCAGGCGGTGTCGCAGAAGCCTTCGAAGTTTGCAGCCGATGGTAAACAACGGCCAATGAAATTCTTAAAGGAACTACAGGAGTACTGCGAGGCAGCCGGAACTGAAGGATCGGACGTGCGTTTTGTTATTAAGGACGCCTTAGAGGGCCAAACGAAAAATTGGTGGCACCTCGTGGAAAGTGCCATCCACAGCTATGGCGAATTTTCAACAGCATTCATAGCACGGTACTGGACACGAGAGATGCAGGACAAAGTTCGCAGCAACCTCGAGTTCCGAACATATGATACCGAAGGCCAGAATCGTACGAGAGCCGAGTACGCCACTTCAATTTTCGGAAATGCTCGTGACCTCGAGGAGAAAATGTCTGATGAGGCCATCATCCGTCGCCTGGCCAGGCATTTTTATGAAGAAGTCCGATGTGCGGTTAGGATACGTCAGATCAGCGCAGTACCGGAATTCCTCGAGTTACTAGAGAGTATCGACATGGCAGGGCCTCTAAACAGCAAGAGAGGCAGTCAAAGAAGAGATTCCCAAGGACGTAGAGGACCAAGGGATCAAGGATGGCGTGGACCACCTCGGAATGAGTGGCAGGCGCCACGAGATACGGAGAACTGGCCACGCTGGCAAAGCCATCCGTATAACGGAAGTGTCCGACCACCAGCATGGCAGCAGGCGCCACAAGAACGACCGCCGCGGTACCAGACACCTCCCCCACCACCACGTGACCAAGGGAATTCTCGACCAGCGGCGTGGCAGCAGAGGCCTCCAGCAACTCCGAGGAGGGAGCAGGAGCCACCAAGGCAGATGAATATGATCCAGGAGCATCCTCCTGGACCGTTTATCGAGCACACGGGAACTCCAGCGGTACGAGTGCAACAAAACGTTTCTCAGAGAAATAATCCAGGAAACGCTTAGACGTTGCGCCCGTAGGAAAGATTAAGAAGGAAGAGAGCAAAAGACGAGGCGCAACGGAAATAAATGAAAGACGAAAACAAAAAGAGGAGGAGCGAAGCGAGGTAGTGGAGAAGAAGAATAAGAAAAGGAAGGAACGAAGAGTCATAAAAGAGACGGAAGGGGAAGGAGAGTCGAAGACAGTCAAGGGGAAATTTGCATGTGAGCCATCCAAAAACCAAGCCATTCCGAGGAATACTGGAAAACCGAAACGTTCGAGCCAAGAACAGGGAATTGCAACCCTCAGTAAGGCCGATAATCGGCGGAATAAGTCTGAAAAAGCGGCGAAAAAATGGAGCGGCAATGACCAAGATGCGAGAGACTACCCGGTCTTTACGGTCACCGAAGATCCACGAGAATTCTTACGAGAGGAAGCGAGGAAGGAGGAAAAATGGTACGACGATGTACATCCTCGGTGTCCTGAGATTCCCGTGGAGGTCGAGGGGGTGACGGTAAAAAGTCTGATTGACAGTGGCAGTGAGGTAAGCTGCATTTCGGAAGATTTTTTTATCAATATAAAGAAAAATTTGAGAAATGCCTCACACTACCTGTCACTTCGACGAAGGTCGTAGGAGCATTTGGCGGAGAGGCGGAAAGAGTAAAAAAACAGATCATGGTAGGAGCAAATACATATGGATCCAGAGGAGAGATCCAATTATTAATTGTTCCGAAACTGCTGCGACCGATCCTGATCGGTATTGACGGAATGATGAATCTTCAGATTTCCGTCGATGCTCGCAATAAATGTGTTGCGGTCAGGGATCTGGTAGTCGCAGAATTAATTAACGGATTATGGCAATTAGCTGATCCGAGCTTGGTACCGAAAAAGGATGGTAAAGAGATCTGCACCATCCAAGAAATACCACCAGTAGTGCCTCAAGAATTCCAGTTATCGGAGAGGGAGTTTGAGGAGAAAATGGAAGAGTGTAAAGATCTCGGAATTAATATCGAAAACAATTTCAAGGCCATCCTCGAAAGAAATCAGGTGGTATTCGATAAAAGACCAGGAAGGATGTCGAAATATATCCATCATTTGACGGTCAAGGATCCAAAACCATATTTTCATCGGTCGTATCCAGTGGCACTGGCACAACGAGATAAAGTCCAACGAGAGATCGAGCGGATGCTCGATTACGGGGTAATACAAAAATCCGAAAGTATTTTTATTAACCCTTTAATGCCAGTCACAAAGGATGACGAGAGTGTGCGATTGTGTTTGGATGCCAGGGAACTTAATAATTACCTGGTAAACGATCATAATAATGCACCTCCTATTGAGGAGTTTTTCCAGAGATGTGGAGGAAAATCAGTAATCTCGACGTTAGATCTCATGAGCAGTTTCTGGCAAATTCCGTTACACCCGGATTCCAGGAAATATACTGCATTCAAGCACAATGGAAAATGCTATGAGTTTACTGTGACACCTTTTGGACTGAAGACAAGTACGGCAAGTTTGATTCGAGCACTAGACATAGTACTAGACGAGTTAGATTTTGTCATAAATTTCGTTGACGACCTACTGGTACTATCGAAAAACCATGAGGAACATCTCACTCATCTAGAGATTTTATTTCTGCGATTTAAAGAGCACGGGATGACTCTAAAATATAAAAAGTCACATTTTTTTCGACAAGAAGTGTCTTTTATCGGCCACATTCTCACGACAGGGGGACTGAAACCCGATCCTGAGAAGATTAAGGCAATTAAAGAATATCCGGCACCGAAAAATCTGAAAAAATTGAGAGGATTTTTGAGTTTGATAAATTTCTATACAAAGTTTACCAACCGCCATGCCCACGAGACCGCTCCACTTCTAGAATTGCTAAGGAAGGGGGTGAGGTGGAAATGGAACATAATTCACCAAGAAGCTTTTGGCAGAGTCAACGATTTATTCTGCGAAGCCGTGATTCTTCGATTTCCTGATATACAGAAGCCATACACACTAACCACGGATGCAAGTGGGTATGCGCTTGGAGCCATCTTATCACAAGAAAATGACAAAGGAGAAAACGAGGTGATCTCTTTTGCGAGTCGGACACTGAAAGGAGCAGAACATGGCTATATGACTACCGAAAAGGAATTATTAGCTATTGTATGGGCTCTGGAAAAATTCAGAACTTATCTTCGAGGTGCCAAAATAAATATTAAGACTGACCACAAGGCATTAATATTTCTTAAAACATGTCGTTTCACGGCAGAAAGATTAATGCGGTGGGTCATGTCAATCCAGGATTACGATCTAGATATAGAGCATCTCGAAGGAAGAAAGAACGCGGTTGCCGACGCTCTGAGCCGTATGGAAGGAAACGAGGATACATCGAAAGGATTAGTGGTAATCGCTGCAACTCTGGCACGAAAGGCATCCAAGGATTTAATAAAAGAAATGAAGAAGATCGCAAAGCATCAAAGGGACCAAGAGGATTTGTGTAGAATTATGGAAATGCTGGAAAAAGAAAACGACACCGAAGAAGAGAAGAAATTTCGATTACGTGAGAGCATTCTACAGAAACACACGAAAGCTCGTATCTGGAAAGTCGTACTTCCGAAATGTTTGGTTCGACAAATCTTTATGGGCATATCGGAGCCCGGAAATGCTTCCGTATCCTCGATGAAGATTTCTCACATCTACACCTGGTAAAACTCACAAGGTCACTCATCGCATGCTGTGATATCTGTCAACGCAGCAAGGTGGCAGTACAGACAAATTATGCCGAAATGCAGACGATTATTCCCGAGAGGCCGGGGGACCTAATATCAATCGATTTTTATGGGCCTCTACCAACATCTATTGGAGGGGTGAAACACATCTTAGTGACGATCGATGCATTTAGTAAATACGTAGTACTGCTTCCTATGCGAAAAGCGAATACAGCGACGGTAATAAAAAGGATATTCCAACATTATATTCCGCAGTTTGGGAAACCAAATCGTATCCAATTCGCTCATGGAACACAATTTACTGCGAAAAATTGGTTAAAAAAATTGGAGGATGAGAACATAAAAGCAGTATTCTCTTCGATACGCCATCCTCAAGGTAACATTGTGGAACGAGTGAACCGAGAGTTCGGACGATTTTTTAGGACCTTCCTGAGGGACAATCACGCCGGTTGATACAAATGGGTACAGGTGGTGCAAGACTGCATAAATGAATCCCATCACGAAACCACAGAATTCACTCCAACGGAACTACAACGAAAGAAAAAACCAATCCGGCTGTGGAATAAATGGTTAGGAATACCAGCGAGCGAAGAGGATGATCCACTCACCTATGATGCCAAGATAAAGATTGCCCGAGAGAGGATCATAAAAAAAGGAGCAAAGAGGGCCGCCGAACGCTTTAACAGTACACATAAATTAACAACTTTTGAAGAAGGAGATGTAGTACTAGTAAAGGCACTCAATGTCTCTGATCCAGCAAACCAAATCACATCGAAATTTTTACCTCTCCGTGAAGGCCCATACGAAATAAAGAAATGCGTAGGATTAGCCACCTACGAGTTAATAGATCCGCTCACGAAGAGAATACGCGGAAAATTTCACGCCAGCTTGCTCACCAAGTACCAAGTGTACCGCGGTGAAGAAGAAGACGAGAAACAACAGGAGCGTGGAACATGAATCGGACCATATAATAATAATAATAATAATAATAATAATAATAATAATAATAATAATAATAATAATAATAATAATAATAATAATAATAATAATAATAATAATAATAATAATAATAATAATAATAATAATAATAATAATAATAATAATAATAATAATAATAATAATAATAATAATAATAATAATAATAATAATAATAATAATAATAATAATAATAATAATAATAATAATAATAATAATAATAATAATAATAATAATAATAATAATAATAATAATAATAATAATAATAATAATAATAATAATAATAATAATAATAATAATAATAATAATAATAATAATAATAATAATAATAATAATAATAATAATAATAATAATAATAATAATAATAATAATAATAATAATAATAATAATAATAATAATAATAATAGATAGATAGATAGATAGATAGATAGATAGATAGAGGAAAAGGAGATTGGAATGCAGGGGTAGTGACACAAAGAAATCGGCGAGTATAAAGAAGATTTTTAAATAGTTAGAGGAAAAATAATAATTATAAGCAAATAGCGATAGGAAAAAGAAGAGAGTACTCGGAACCTAGCACAACCACCATCGAAGAACCATCTATGAAGAAAAGGAATCACTCAAGCAGTAATCGGCCGGAATATTACCTACCTGACAGAACGTCGAAAGGTAAACAAAGGCAAAATTCACGAATGATAACAACACCGGAATACACCATCGATCGAACACCTAGGACCGATAATGAAGATCCAGAGGAGCCAAGAAAAACATAGAGGGTATCTTATAACGAAAAGAATTTAAAAATGATAAAATTTTTTTTTGCTTATATAACGAAGAATTAGGAATAATACCCGAACCGTCCAGAGGCAAAGGCAGTAGACCGCTGGACAGCAACTAAGCAGCAGGACCCCGGAAAAGCTCTGGAAATGGAACCGTCCACGGAGAACACTATAAAAAATTGGAAACTAAAAAAAATAATTTTTTGAAGAAAAGGAAACGTCAAGAGCTGGAAGACCATTCTGGAACGTCAGAATATCAAAATAACACGTTGGGACATCATCTACCCGGTCGATCGTGATGGTTGCACGATTTTGACCGATGATAACATAAGAGGTTGGTGTCCGGGACAAAAGACCGAACTATAGAGGACGAAGTCACCGAACGTCACTACATCTTGACAAACGTTCGACAGTTTGAAATTAGACACCACAGCGCAAACAACTGAATTAAATAACCAGAAAAATGTATAGAAACTATCCGGTCGACGAAATGGAGGGCAGCTACGAGAACATCGAAATTTTGAGTGTGGCAGATCCACGGCGAATATACATATATCGAGAGGACCCTGAAGGTGTGAGGGAACGAATCAGAATATTTCGAGACATGGGAAGGACCGGCTCCACTACCACTTGAAGAGGCATGGCCGGGAACAGCAATACTTTGCCGTCAACAAGGCAAGTACTACCGCGGCCTAATAACTACCGAGGCCTAAGAGGACGGGAACATGTTGGTGTGGTTAGGCGATATCGGGGTGGACGTGGCGGCCACGATCGAAGAGTGCTTCACGCCACCACACCACGCCCACCGTCTGGCATTCCAGGCCATCCCGGTGGGCCTACACCAAACTGGCCCTCCTCAAGGTGGCTGGACAGACGACCATGTCCAGCAGCTACGGGAATTACTGCAAACCGGACAATGGAATATGGTGGTACTCCCGCATCACACCGGAGCTGAGGCCCGATGGGTCCAAATGTGGCGGCGAAATAATGGCGGGGAGATAACCATCCTGACTGAGGAATTGATCCGCATGGGAATAGCAGTACAGGCGGATAATCCACCTAACTTCGACTGGGGGACAGACGGCGGACGCCTACTGGATCCGCACTTCGAAGAGCCCTCAACGGACTCGGGCTACCAGTCCTACCAATTCGAGAACGACGAGAAAGAGATGATGTCGGAAGGCACCGAACATGACATAAATTGGGAAGATTTCGAGGAAGATGTAGAGTAAAAGGACAGCGAGGAAAGATTTTCCAACGCTGAATAACAAAAAAATATATATACGAAATACGTGTGTTCCAAATCATCTATAGCCATAGACCTTCTTGCGATAATAGATCTTAAGTAGAATAGATATAAAATAGATATATAGAATAAATAATAAAAGTGGTAACAATGAAAGAGAAATAGAAAGAAATTTAGGTATAATAAAAATAAATAAAAAAATAAAAAAATAAAAAGAAATAAAAAATGGAAAAACTAGCGACAAGAACAGAAAGGAGAATAAGGAATAGAACTAAGACAAGTAGATAAGAAACATAAAACGCACGTCAAATGAAAGAAGGAGATGAATATAATAATCAGAATAGGAGAAATAATCCTGATCAATGATAATAGATAGGTAGATACAATGATAGGAGAGATAGAGACATAAAGACAACAGCGAGAGGAAGAGAAAAATAATAGCATCGCGAAGATCCTCGGTTCACCGGTTGACAGGTTTCCCTCGGATCGGGGGACAATGAGACATACTAACTATCTGAGAATGCGCGGTACACACACGAAGGCATCGCTACCGCGCGTTACGCACACAGGGTGAGACCGGCCTATACTCGGCAGCTCACGACGCTCGGTACGCACATAACAAAGCACCGCTACCGAGCGTCACTCACACCAGCTAGGCCGGCATATCGGTGACCAAGTCCCGTTATTCCACCCGAAAAATACGAATGACGAAATATTAAAAACCAACGACGATTTTTTAAAATGAAGTACCAGTGGGCTACAGGACATGGGCTACAGGACCGCCCCCAACTATAGTCATACTGAAAGCATGGGCCAGCTGGAGGGGATTCTGGTATAAAAAGACCAGAATTTCGGCACTCGGGGAACAGTTTTGTTCGCAGGTCCCACCGACGCAGACGTCAATCTCCAAGGAAGGAAGCCAACATAAGCCATAACTAGGTGCAGGCGCACGGATACCAAAGAGCCCAGCTGTGGTACCTGACGGACATTTAAACGAGAAGCAGCTGAGTCGGTGCTGCGCTCGAGACCAAAGCCCCGCAGCCCCAAACAACAACAAAGAGGCCTATCTCTGTCTCTTTTCCTCTCACTCTGGTAGCAAAGGATCGAGCGAGCAGTGGTCTACTCTCTCTGACATAAAATGCTTTTCGTAATATTTAAAATAACGACGACATAATATCTCCATATAAAAGACCACTAGATTAGGATAGCGTCGTCAGTTAGAAATATAATTCAGGGAAAATATACAGGGCGCTAAGTTAACCGGGTACGATCCTGATAAAGCGGCGCATGCACTAGAAATGCATCTCACTGACGCCAGATCGTAGCGGCATTCGGGTGGACGCATGAGTCGGCCTTAAAAAAAACACCAGTCGGGAACTCCACTCTCACCAACGGGCCTATAACATTAGAAGCAGGTATTGAACCACTCAGCGGCGAATCCTCGGCTATTTAGGATCCCGCAAGCGACAGCCGGCTAGTTACCGACGGTCTACATGCTGAACTTGTTATCCAGGGAACGTAACGGGGAGATAAAAATTATAGAACGACGCGTATTTTTTCTTTATCAACTAAATCTTAGTTTCCAAATATCTGGCATTAGGATTACAAAATTATCAATGTTTTCTCTCACATATTAATATTCTTTAAAATTACCCGCGGACACGATTATAAATGCACTCGTGTGCCCGGGAACAATAAATTGTAAGGCACGAGGTAGCCATAATACCGAGAGAAAAGGGTGAAATAATTGAATTTTCTATTGTATCATATAACTAAATTTTGTGTTACTCTGAATAAACCCTACTTCTACCTATTACAAAAGCCTAAAATTACTTTCCTTTCTGCTCGAGTCCGAACAAGCCCATTGAGGGCAATGTTAACGTTTAATACTGTTACAATATACATACATATAGATGGAGCTAAAGGAGTTTTACTTCAGTCGTGTGGTCTAAAGCACACTCACTTTTTGTTTTGAAATATCGCGAATTCAACCGTAAAACTATATACTTTTTTGCGTTATACTAATTAGCGTATTTTACAATAGCCGTACGGTACAGTAGAGTACATCCCGTGCCGCTTTCGCTGTGTGTTAACAGGTTCGCATGATTTCGTTTCTTTACGCGTTACTACATGATGAAATTCCGTACGTCGAATAGCGTCGAATTTTAAAATAATAGGTACGCTCCTTGCTCCTGTGACGAAACATCGTAATGCGTTATAATTTACGTGACGGCTATTTACAAAGTTTAGCGTGATACCCTTTACTTTACATTTTTCAATAATCGTACCGTCGGGTTTACGAACAAGGTATGCGTAAAATTTTGGTCCTCCCGAAACGAAGGAAGTTATATAACTACCAGGCCCGTATTCGCTTAATTCATCCGTAAGATCTCCTAGAAATTGACCGATTGGCGGCTCGTACTCGTTACCACCGGGGCGACTCACGTAAATACAGGAGCCCGTATCGCAGTACAATATTCGTCGCCCGAGCCCCTCAAGATAACTGTATAAATTTAGGCGTGCCTACGCCGTCGTGTATGCTGCAATCACGGCATTTGATGTCGGGGATGGTTAGATAGCATCACGGTTGCTCACATAGTTTACATACATAATCTTGTGATTAACCGGTAGCATCCCCGTAACTTAAATCTCCGGACTCGTTAGTAAATTCATTAGCTCCGCACGCGTGAAAACGATAACGGTTTTCGTGAGATTCTCTCGTTGACCAAACTTTCCCCAGAATGAATGAAGAGCCAATTTTGCGAGTGAACGTAAACCCGGATTTGGCTGCAAAGCACTTCGCTCGAGAGATACACCCTCAGACTCCTTGTACAATGCTATAAAACGCTCTATTGCTTCCTCGTCATCGTTACACTCTGTTGGCGGCCCACTCGCCTCCGGTTTCATTTTTAGGAATGTATCAATGTACTCGGCAAAATGACCGCCTCGTCGCGTTGTCGAGTCATACTGCGTAATAACGTATTGCCAAATTTCATAGATACACGTCACCTTATATCCGAGCGACACAGCTTTTCTCAGTTCGTCCACGACCCATGTGCCGTCAAACGCTCGCTCAGTCATGTCATCGTGTGTACAAAGCTCCGATGTGTCGATATCTGTACAGCACGTTCTACACAGGGGGAATAGTAATTTCCCATGCATGCGAACAGGCAGTACGGGGATATACAAATCGCGCGGTGCCACCACGGTACACTTCAAGTCCTACGAGTTCTCGACACTCGTCACCTACGTACAATTTTGGGTGTCCAACGGGATATTCTCCATTCTTACACACCCATGGATACAGCGAGCAAACATCCACATAGCGTATCGGCTCCCCATTCGCGACGTCGTACAAGCTTACAAAATTCTCCGTTCGACCGCCAAAGAATGCATCGCGTGGTTCGAGAGGCGCCTGCTTGACCATAGCGTGATTTTTCACGTTTATCGACATTTCCTCGTTATTCTCGAGTAATCTGTCAAAATCGCATTCCTATATTTCGGTTAGAGTGTACCCTTTCGATCTGATTCGCCCGTAAATAAGAACGGTACGCTCGTATCGCTCATCCATTGTATCGCCAAATTTAGTTCGAGCATCCCTATTCACACGATAACATCGCAGACAACCATGCAAAAAGCAGCCGTGAAATTGAAGAACGCGATGGACCCCTGCATCCACGTAGTAACCGTCGACAGCCGTTAGCCGGCGATACTCTCTCGTGCGTCCAGCATGAGCGATAATGCAGTTGCGCTCACGCTCGAGCCATACGAGCCATACGACGGCCTTGCGCGATTGCTTATCGCCCCAGCGATACCCCCCTGGCGGTAACACCGCAGAGCGATCTTTTTGTAGAAAATTCTTTCGAAATACTTTCATACATGCTGAAGCTATCGTGCATGCTTCTGTAAAGGGGCACACGCTCCCGCAACGTATAAGTAACTCTCGAAAAGCTAAACGCGCTGGTCTCAAAACCGTAACATCTATATGACAATATTGCACAAATTGCGTCGCAAAATCAAATTTATAATCTACGCGACTCGATTCTTCCTCATACCATTTTAAAAAGCGCTCGCGATCCGCTAAGAACATGGTATCGGGTGAGTAAAAATGCAAAGCCGGCAGAAGACCTGAGTAATTCTGATATTCCGGTGTGTTAAATAAATGGGGAAATGTATTTCCCCATGGGTGAATACTTTAGACTATCGAAAAAAACGACATCGCCAATTTTCATCGAGACATCTTCATACCATTCATAATCATAGAGGGCAGCTGTGTTTTTTGCACTTCGATTAAATACCGTAGAATAAATTGTGCGTCGAAACCTCTTGCATTATGGGTAATGCAGATGGTCTTTTTAAATTTTTGCGATAATCCCAATTTCACGAGCTCCCCAACAGGATCATCGATAAACACGAATTCACGTTTACCACAGTTAGCACAATCGGTCTCTATATCTGTGATATCCAGACATGCTATACATACGTTTTGTGCTACACATATTCGGCTCGTGAATTCGTGTCGATTTATCATCATGCAATTGCTCGTGTTGTTGCATCTCAAAGACATAAGATAACAATATTGTGAAAGACTTGTCTTTTTTCTTCTCCTTTAGCGCCTCTGGTTTCTTAAGAGGTGCTATGAAACACGCATGCGTAGTCGGTCGCGTTTTTTTGCATGTAATACAAAACAATATACCACATACATGCATCTTTTTATCTGTGGTTTTAGACATACGCGAGCTGCCTCTACAGATTTTCAATGCGTTACAGATGCTATACCGTCTATATTTATGAGACGTGATACCCGCGGAGCCCTCACCCTTGTGATGAGCGAGGCAAAAAGCACCAAAGAACGAACGATAACAGTCTGCGCAATACTCAGGCTGAGAGTCTATATTGCCGTTGCAATGAGTGGATTTACATCGAGCACATTCATAGCTACATCGATGCTCGAGTACTCGAATATACTTGGAATTACATTGTGCGCAGAACCCTTGACTACCTAGCGCACCGCCGAGATTTAATATCGGTTGATAGTGATGAGAACGCTCGTAATAGAGAATAAAGAGTGTATGAATAATTTTACCTGTTGCGGTGAGTACGTATTTTCGCCCATAGTACAGAGCCGGTACGCTTTTTCCGAATGTGAGAAATTCATATACAACAAACGCTATACCCTCGTGAACCAAGTACTCCTGAAAGAGCTAAATTTTGCGCACACCGCACCCTCTAGACGGCGTCGTTACCCCTGCATTACGCGTCAGCTCTATCCCTGCTGTATATTGCGCACCTCGAAGCCCGTTCCGAATTTGCCCGCGTTCGGCATGCGCACGGGCTGTGACAAGGGATCGTTGTAGACACAAATTATCGCGATTACTTATGCGTAAAATTGACTTTTTTGCTATAGACCAGGGGTCTCCAAACTACGGCCCGCGCGCCACATTCGGCCCGCGGACAGATTTTGGACTATTTCACTTTTTACCACCAGCAACAATGATAATATGGTTTTGGCCCTCGGAACTTACTGGAGTAATCAGTATGGCCCTAAGGCTGGAAAGTTTGGAGACCCCTGCTATAGACTCGTATGTAAGTCTAGTACCCACACCGGCTCCTTCGACACCTCGTACTATACATGTGGTCATTCTACATGTACCAGTGTCTATTCGAAATTCGCGCGCACTCTGAGCTACACTATTAATTAGTCGCTATATATCGTCAGGAACGATGTCACGACCTGGTCGAAATGATAACCATACAGGTCCTTGCGCGAAAGACAGTACGCTCAGAGTCATACCCACATAATCATGTCCTTCGCACGATTTTGTAAGGCGTGTGAGAACATCTCGTATACCGCCCTCGAACCATGTCAGATGATCGATACCGTCCGGTGGCTGACGAAAATAAAAATCTGTCTCTCGACCCTGCATTCTAAAGCGTGGAAAATATCGTCTCTGCTCTTGTCGATACCGAAACGTTCACCGGGAGGCGAAAAATCACCACCCCGTGCAGCAGTCCTTCCATCGCCAGTTTGTCCACCTGCAAGCATGATTAAACCATTTATTAGAATTTTTATTTTATTTAATTTATATTTTTGTTTGTCGCTAGCTATATACCATGTATATAAATGGTGTAACGTAAGAATTACAAACTTATATTTGCTTGTAGTCCTCGAATCCATCGACTGCACCCGGGAACCGCCGACGCATTTCGTAAACCAACTCGATTGTCGGCGGTCTCGGCGCAGTGAATCGTGCAAAGCGAAAAACGTTTGGGTCTGACTCGTACCCTGTTTTTTCATTTTACTATTATTATCCTCGTAATTTTTTTATTTTTGTCAGCGTAATTGTATTATTAAAAGCTTACCTGAATCTACCGGGTCCTCCTCCTCCTCCTCCTCCTCCTCCTCCTCCTCCTCCTCCTCGTTCTCGTCCTGCTCCACCTCGTCTTCTTCTTCTTCTTCTTCTTCTTCTTCTTCCTCGTTGCCTGTATTACTGTTGGTATCATCGTTTGAACTGTATTGTCGCGATGGACCTGCGACGGCTCCATCTGGTTCTCTCGCAGGGCCTGCCATGAAAATACCGTTTGTTGGTTTATAACCGCAGAATGGCTGGGTAAAATTTATCCAACGATTCCCTGTGGAGCTGTCACCATCGTTGTCCCTGCTATGATCATCTGAATCGGTTTTACCCTCCTCATCGAAATCATAGGTGTCGGATCCCATTCCTTCGTCTTCATACCGTCGAACTATATAAAAATCTTATGAAATAAAGGGAATAGAATAAAAGTAATAAGCGCTGTATATTACTTACGTCTTTCATTGAGTATGGGTTGCAGAGCAGGCTCATTCAGCCAACCGCGTCGACGAATAACACGCACCACCGAATCAATAATTATTTGATTATCAAACAATCCAATATTATACGCGTCAACTAAATCGCGCTGATGACACTCGCACAGCATACCGCGAATTTTACGAACAACCGCCTGTGTCGGAAGTTCCCATAGGGTGATCTGTAAATTTCTTCTCCCCCACTGCGAACGCAACGACGGTCTACGCTTCAATATAAACTCTATCAATTTTCTTATCAATGAGCGCTTTACCACTCTGCCCATGGTTGTGCTGTTAGAGTAGTAGTAGTGTTAACCACAGTAAATCAGACAATTAACTAGAGATTTTTCAAAGCGGCTCACTTTTATATATATTCCTTTAACAAGCTCTTTCTCTCTTTCTCTCTCTCTCTCTATGCATATACTGCAGCGATGTTATGAATACGACTAACCAAGAAGATGGCCGCACGCGATCACTTTACAAAAGCAAGACCTAGGGAAATATTTAGCGATGGAGATGTACTTAGTTATCGAGTTTCGCTGATGATAGTCATATTGTTTTCATCTAATTTCAAGGCACTCGGCCATGAGGAAAATCATCAAATTTCGTCGACGAATATTATTTAGTTTTTATGACACATCTTATCTGAATGTCGAGGTTTGCAGGTGCACATAGGTGTGCGAGAGTATGCAAGAATTTCGGGATATATTTGCTGCTGCTGCTGTTACTAGGCTGTTGAGGAGAATGCGACAAATATCACAGGATATTGGCTAGCAATTTTTAGTCGTATGATTTGCAGTATCAAAAGAAGAGGCGATGCAACTAGATGGTGGGGGAAATCTGTATAAAACGGATATAACACCACCGACGATTCATTCGAAAAGTTACAGTCTACACGAAAGCAATAAAAATGGCAAATAACGGTGCTACGTCTCACGCGATATCGTCATATATAGCGAACCCCGTTATGTACGGTCTAAATAAATCATTTGGTAAAATAATCGTCGCCAGGCTTGACTTGAACTCTACGTGTACTCTTACACCAGTGGTGAAAATATTGTCGAATACTTTTACTGGAATTACACTCAGTGCGGACGAGTGGCGAGTGTTTAAAAGTGATTTTTCTCGCGTATAACAATATTTTGAAGCTCATGGGACTGATGCCGAGAAAATGTGTAATACCCGCATAGAGCACACAACGCATTACACGTTTATGAAAATTTATGAAAATTATGAAAATTATTTTGTCTGAAATAATTGTGCTGTTTCGTGGTCACATCGCTGATCATGCATCGGGTGTTGCGTTGCGAACGCAATAATTATCCGTTTGTGCAGCTATTTGTGATAAAGACACTGTTGTAAATAATTGTATATAGTGTACATTTCGCTCGAAATATTATAAAGTATACACCGAGGTGGGACACGGTGAGAGAGAGAGAGATATTGATTGATTTTCTGATTGTTTTATTATGCCTTGGCAAGCCCTCGGCAAATATTTATGACAATATATAATGATATTTTAATGAGAAATCTGAATAAAATAATAAGAATTTTATAATAATAAACTTAAAAATAATTCTCAAAAATTCCAAAAATAAAAGTAATAATAAAAATAAAGATAAGGCTAAGACTAGGGTTAATTTATAGGTAGCAGATTAACTGTACAGAAAAATACAATAAAATAAAAACTAATTTAGGAACTAATTTACATCATTATGGTTAAAAAGGTGAGTATAGAGACGAGTCTTAAACTGATCTAGACTGGAAGTACTAGTGATATGGGATGGATTTGAGTTCTTCCAGTCAAATTTGAAAAAATCCAATCAAGAACTGGTTCCGCAAAGCCCACTTTTTTAATTTTGTAAGAAGTTGAAGGTGTGGTACTGTGTCAAACGCCTTACTAAAATCAAATAGGATGAGAATGGTAATACGCCTTTCATCCGTAGTGCACCTCACGTCGTCAGACACACGTAGTATTGCCGATTGAGTATTGTGGCCCTTACGATAACCTGATTGGCGTGGATCCAAAACTTGGTTCAGTTCAATCCAGTCAGTGATCTGCTTATGAACCAATCTCTCAAGCACTTTCGAAAGTTCGCTAAGGTTGGCTATCGGCCTAGTGTCAGACGGAGAAAGCGTTGTTTTTATCTTAGATAACGGTCGAAGAAAAGCTTTTTTCCAACACTGAGGAAACTTAGATGATTGCAAAGAGTGGTTGAACATAGCTGTTAGCAATGAGCACGAAACCTCGATAGACTTGTTTATTAGGAATAAAGAAATACCATCTGGACCTGCTGCATATGACTTTGAACAAGAGTTGGTAGAGATAATGGATCGTACTTGGTTGGACGTGATCTCCCCAAAGTTGAATAATGGGCAACTTGGTTTAATTAATAAACTAATCGTGCGAAACTCATCGTATGAACAAGGTGGTAATTGGCAACATACAGCAGAATAAAATGAATTAAGCTCATCTGGTTGAAAGAAATTAAGTGGAGATGCCAAAGACGACTTGGCTAAACCAAGAGTCGCCAGCTCTTTCCACAATTTATTCGGATCTGTTATGGTTGACAATCTCTGTAGATGTTACTCATTTTTCGCATGTCTTAAGTAATTTCTAAGTTCGTCTCTATACTCCCTAAAGATTGCAAGGTCTAGTACGCATCCAGATCGCCGTGCGCGCGTATACAATAAATTTCGCTGAGCTATGCGTTCTCTCAAATTTTGTGTGAGCCAGGGTGCTGGAGGGCGACGAACACAGAAAGTGCATAATGGCGCAAATTTATTCAGAGACTCTAGAAATGCTCCAGACAATAGATCAACTATCGTGTTTATATCATCAGGTATAGTACCCGAATTTCCACTCGAATTGGAGTTGAATCTCGAGTTAAAATCACTAAGTCCCGAAGAATTCAATTTATTCGATAAAAAATTCAGAAAGCCTCTATCATTGAAATTATTGTAGGCTCGCCGTGTAATGTTACGCTCGATAGTAGGTTCCACCTCAAAGTTATAATGTAGTTCTAATAGGTCATGTCCAGCTATAAACGGAGCCTTAGATTTAACATAAGATAGTTTTTTTTCTTCACTATCGATTAGGAATACATCTATCCAGGAATCCGAAGTCACCGTGTGGTGGGTTGTAGCGGATTCAACAATATGTAGTGAAAGGGAGAAGGCTAATTGGCGTAGATAAATTGATTCATAATCATTACTAGCTAAATTACAATTAAGATCACCTGCTATTATAATATTTTCATAGTTGTGAGAGAAATTACATAAAGCTTCGACAAAATTCCCTAGCATTGATGCTTTTGGTGGTCTGTATACTGAAGCAAAAAGAAGCTTCTTGGCGTTAGATCCAGTAATTTCGATAATTAGATATTCAGGTGCATTTGAATATTGACTTGGTGATGCCATTAATACTTTCGCTTTTAGGGACTTGTGTATAAAGCAAGCAACTCCTCCACCTTCTTTTCCTTCTTGATCATTGCGAATGAGGAAATATCCTTCTGTCCGTAACAAGTTATCCGATACAAACGAATGGAGCCACGTTTCGCTCAACGAGATAATATGGAATTTGCGCTCGAGTATAGTTGATTGAATTAGTTCCATATGCCCTCGCAAGGAATTAACAATCAACTGAGCTATTTCTAAATGCGATATTGAGTGTGTGAGGGGTAAGCAATTTTGACTATTAGGAGACAGTCAGATCAATTTATCTAGATCAGCCTCGGTTGAAACGATGATTGGTGTCTGACTGTCATCCTTGCGAACAAATATGGAACCTGAACGAGACCATACGTATTTATAATTACGTTCAGAAGCACGAGCTTTAACGAGACGTAGTAGACGATAGAGTGCGGGTGGAAGAAACTCATTTACATAAACAAGTCCGTGTTGGTCCAGGCCAAACACTTCTCTGAGAGTCAAATTTTTCTTAGATCTCTTTATTTTGATAATGTGCTCTCTGACTTGGTGCGATTTGAGAGAGATAACGAAAGATTTTGAAGTGGTTTGTTTCAAGTTATCAGCACTGACATTACTTGGCTCGTTATGTAGATTATTTTTCTTTTTGTCGAGACTTCGAATTTCAAGAACATCGCTTAGGAGGTTTGGTATACCAAGGGCCTTGAAAATTTTCTCCACTACTTGCTCTGCAGAATCATTTATTGCTAAAGGCACTCCAGATATTGTGATTTCAGTAGGGAGTGGAACCGCGGTACTAGCCTTAGTTGAGTGAAGCTCATGTGATAGATTAATATTTTGTTGTAATAATTGCGCATAATTTGTTTCAAGCTGTGCAATTCTTTCATCATGGGCCTTGAGTATACTTGTATGCTTTTCAATACAATTTAGTTTTGTTGTATGATCAATATTGACTAGAGTTTGTTCAGCAATAAAGGCACGAAGATTTTTATTTAAGGCAAGTAATAAATCTCTTTCTGACACCTGAGGATTTTGATGTTGGGTTATAGGTGGTTGCGATGTAGAAGCAGATTCAACAGCTAACAAATCAGTTGACGAATCATAGTTCAATTGTGTGCTCTGGTGTGTTAGCCGCTGAGGGATAAGCGTAGCGGCAGAGGAAGACATTGAAGATAGTACAAGTGGCGACGCGGGTGGCGAGCGTGTTAAGTTAGGCATTTTAAATAGATTTAAGACGCAGCAAGTATTAGCTGATTTAAATGAAAGATATGACCTAGCACAACCTGGGTGAAATGATTTGGAACAAGATATACATGAAACCTTATTATTAGCAATAGTTTTTTTGCATTTATCGCATTTTAAATTTAAATTCGACATGCAGATAAATAATATCGACAATCGCACTCCTAACAATCGGCTGTTATAAGATAAACTAATGTTTGAAGTTAGAACGGTGCGATGATTGTATATGATTTATCAATCTATAGTGTAGGCGAAAGAGCTCGAAAGATGTACACACTACAACAGAGTCAGTACTTGTGAGAGCGCCGATCAAAATACCTGAAGTAAACACCACCACATAGACTCTGCGATAGTCCTACAAGGCTATGAGATGCGTATGTGTGCTGGGAGCAGACGGTAGAATGCTGTCGACGATAACTACTTCAGTGGTGACAGTGGTATAGCGGTGAAGTAAAGAGTTCGAGCGATGACAGCAAACTTGCGCGATAGATGATGTGCCATGGGTTTGAGAGAGAGAGAGCACATGCGCAGTGAACAGGACCTTGAGAACGGCTCAGCGAAATTTCAGTGTTCCCAGAAATCGAAAAATCCATCAAACTTTTCATCGAGTTTCATCAGTGTTCGTTTGTTAATTAGTGAATTTCTAATTGTGTTCGATGAAAAGCAAATAAGTGCGTGCTTACGTCCTGAAACAAAACGCCCCACGGGCAGAATGGAGCAGAATCGTGCCAAGAAAGAAGGAGCGAAAAAATTAGACGTTAACGTGTACTCACAGAGAGAGAGAGAGAGAGAGAGAGAGAGTCCTAAAACCGAAGCATCAGCAAAGGTCTGCGATAGAACGAAGACGGAGCGCTCGTCTCTGTTTCATTAACACAGCAGATCATGGAATACGTGCCAATGTCGATTAGCAGCAAAGCAGTAGAGCTTGGTAAGTAAAAAATATAAAATAATTTTTAAATCGTAATTATAAATCATGTAATATTTATTTTTAATTATAAAAAATAATGTCTTGCAGAGCGAGCAGCCCCTGCATATGAGCCGACACCGTGGGATCGTTTTTCGTGTTATGGAGGGCGTGAGGAGGATACATATACTGTACAGATAGAACTAACTTCGGGAAAGAAAAGTGTCACCCGACATCCACAGTTGTCGTCGGTGGCAGAAGATCATCAACGCTGTTAACTTTGTATAATGAGGCGTGGCATATCGAAGCACCTTAGGGGCAGGTGGCTGTTGTCTCGCTCGCGGATGCGACACACTGTCCAGCCAATCTTCACTTTCCCCAGTTCCAGGGCTGTTCTCACAATTGTTGCTGGGAGACTCACAACGGCAGTTTGCGTGCCACCGTATGCCTTCCGCAGCAATTTCACTACCGAGACTGTGATGCTTTCGGCATTCAGCTGCAATGCCAGCGCTTTCGCGACTTCCTCTTTGTCTACAACTTCGTCGAGATCTCTGATCTCGAGTTGCATTTCTTGGGTCCATGCACGGACCTCCGCACGGTCCCCAAGGAACGCCTTCATCGAGTCCTTAAGCTCGTGCGTCGGCTTTGCCGCGGTGCGGCTCAGAACCAAGAGCAAGTCGCCCCCTGCCGTTCGCCGAATTTTCTCGACGTCAGTGGCAATGCCCTTTACCGTGTCATCCATGCGCATTTGGCACAGGATGTCGGCATACAAGTTGCTTTCACCAGCCTTGATGACCAGGGCATCTGGTCGAGGGGGCCTCGGGCGTGAGGCCCTCTTCTTTTTCCCACTCTCTGCCACGCTGGGTCTTTTTCTGACGCCGGTGTCGGTCTACTGCTTTGCGGCGTGGGAGTGTTCAAGACCGCCGCCTGGAGCCTTTGCTTATGCTTCTGCTTCTTACCGGCTGGCCTGATTTCTCGCGGGGTGGATGAACCCCTGCGACGCTTGCCGCTCTGCGCTTCCAGGCCCGGTGTGGTCTGCGTTATCTGCATAGTTGCAGACGGCGGCACCACTGCCTGTTGATGCATACTTTCCGGCGGTCCCATTGTTCTGTAGCTGCTTCGGCATGCAGCTATGAGCCGTTTGATTTCTTTATAGACGTTTATCCTGCTCTCCGTATACTCAGCAAGCTTGTCCAGTCTGCTCATATGCCACCGAGGCGCTCATATGCCTCGAGCTTCTTCTTCCTTGTCGCGTCGATGCTGGCTGTGGCTAAGTTGACCACCACAGTCGCACTGCGGTCGTTGGATGACGACGCTAGGGAGCCCGCTTGCTTACTCCCTGCCGCCGGTACTGGGGTTCCGAGCCTCTGCACCGTAACCGGTGTGTGTGTGTGTGTGTGTGTGTGTGTTTGTGTGTGTGGTCGTGTGTGTGTTCGCGTGTTCGCGCGCGCGCGTGTGTGTGTGTGTGCGTGCGTGCGTGCGTGCGTGCATGCGTGCGTGAGGAGTGTAAAAACGCTTCGGAAGAAGGGTAGATGCCGACAACACCTGTGGTGGTGAGTACATAATTTTATTCTTTCTTAACAAGGATGTGTACACCTTTGCTCCATCCTGCTCTTATCACTACTCTTCCTTGTTCACCAGGGTACCCACACGACCTCACTTTACCATCTCCACGTTACCGACACTGGTTAAGCAGAGGGGAGAGCGCGGCGGTGGAAAAATGGGGTGGTGGGGGAAGCCGCGTGGTGGGGGTAGTAGTGGGATGGAGCAAAGGTGTACACATACTACTTACGAGCTAACGATCCGATAGATTATTTATATTTGCTTTCAAACGGTTTTGCGGCCCCTGCGTTTTTGTTTCCTCATGAGACGGGGTCAGATTTCACGAGAAGGGAATATGAACGTATAGTCCGCGGTGGACCGCATTACTCTTCGTTTGAAATAGAATTAAAGGAAGTGCAAAATTCCGTGGTTTTTCGCATTAGTCTCTAGATTAGGAAGTTGGGATGGTGAATTGCAAGAGGGTTGCATTTTTGGGGACGTAACAGTATCTATTGCAAACTAGGGCCAGATATTTTATATTTGATTTTCTGCCAAATTTCTCAATATCTCAACAAAAGTTTGTTGTTCTTTGGGTTAAGTTGTAGGGGAAGTTTTTTGAAACATTAACTAACAGTCGGATAGCTATTTTTTGGATAGATCCAACCTTTTAAATGATGATCCCATATGTTATGTTTCCATGGGTATAATCTGAGACATAAGTTCGTCACAAGCATTATCGGTGTATTATGCCATACGACGCGTATTTAATGATAATACCGTTGCGGGGATAATATTTTAATAAGAATCAGTATTTTGGCATCGTTCGCCGTTGTGGAGTTAGATTCGCCGAATGAGAGTGATAACATCGAGGTTGCAGTAACAAGTAATTTAGCTCTAAAGAGCTAAAATTACTAAAAAGGTAAAGGAGTAACGAACGTAAAGACAGTCTAATTTCTACATCAATATGAACGGTTGTAGCCAGGTCGGACTCACCCAAAATATTAAAGAGATTAGATGGTTCCCGTTAAAGACTCACGATTATACATAATTTCATTAATTTCTGTAATACTTGCAACCGTATAATAATATGTTACGGTCATAGGAAGTAATATTATTATACGGTTGCAAGTATTACAGAAATTAATGAAATTATGTATAATCGTGAGTCTTTAACGGGAGGCTCGAAACTGCCACGATATGGAGATGCGCATAATCGAAAAGATAACGGGGAAGAGCGCCCAGGCCAACTTCGAGAATGGACTGCATGGGCAGGTCCAGATCCTGGTGAGATCACGCAATTACGGCACCCTCCGCGAGTCCGTAACGGGAGCCATCGAGATTACGAATATCATGCAGCCAAAGGGAGGGGCAGGTGGAGTATTAAGCCACCCCAGAAGATCCCAAGGCGTGCCATCCCGGCAGGGAGAAAACTGTTACACCTGCGGCAAAGCTGGACATATGGCTCGAGGCTGCACCCGGAAATCGGGAAGAGTGAGCTTGCCAATGCCTAGCGAAAACAAGTCGATACACAACGTAGACATCGTGTGCAATTACTGTCAGAAGAAGGGCCACGTGTGGAAAGACTGCAGAAAGAGATTGTTGCAAAACAAGAGCAAACCAGCTCAGACGTCACAGCAGCCCCAACATCGGAAGGACTCAGGGGACAAGACGAAAAAAACAACTGTAACAGGAGGGACTAGTCGAGCGAATACACACCCGCCCACTGGGAACGGTGAGACTGTATAATCTAACGGCCCAGCAAAGACCCGAATGCAAGCTAAAGAAAACGACTCTACAACTGCTACAGGTAACGTTGCCAGCGCCAAGCGCCACCACCAGCGACTTCGATACCGTCGCACCGTTGGCCGTGACCGGGGTACTCACCCGCAAAGCAGACACCGGAGAGCAACTCAGCACCATCAAGGAAGACTGTCTCAGACCGGAGACCATGGTGAAAGACTGTACAGTAGAGCTACAAGGGGTGGCGGGCGAAAAATTTACTCCACTAGGAATCGCCAAAATCGTGCTCGAGACACCGGCTCTAAATGTAGAGCATTGGTTTTACATCGTTCCGAACACCGTGCCACTGAGGGTCAACGGACTGCTCGGAATGGACTTCATTAAACGTCATAAGGCAGATATCTTGCACGGCGAAATGCTTAAACTGTACGAACACTGCATGCCGCTTTTGGATGGATCTGTCAAGATGACCCTGCCGCCACGCAGCGAGACCGTCGCGTATGCCGACCAATAGTAAATTCATCGAACTACTCTCGAAAATGGAACTCGGAAACGGAGTAATCATGGGAGCCTGCACCACGCCGCCGCACGGTAGTAGCTGTGAAGTAAGTCTGATAAACACCACAGAGCAGGCTGTTGAGATAAAACGCCTCATGGTGGAACTCGAGCCGCTAGAGATAACGGCAGTGGGTCTCAAGGCCGTGACGCCCGAAGTATGCACCGTCAGCGCAGAGCGAGGAGCCGACCGCCTCGCGCGACTAGCTTAAGAGCTAGACTCGGAAGATCACAATAAAGAAGAGCGCGAAGCGCTCGATGAGATTAGTAGGGAATACGAAGATGTATTCCACCTGCCAGGGGACAAGCTGCCATGTACGCCAATGGTGGAGCACGTGATTCTACTTAACGAAGGGGTGCTGCCCATTAAGGTGCACCCGTATAGGCTACCGGAAACCCACAAAAAGGTAGTGAAAAGGCAGACCAGTGAAATGCTGACAGAAGGCATCGTCCAACCCAGCAGAAGTCAGTGCAACGCATCGCTGCTGATTGTAGCGGAAAAACCTGATGCAGCCAGGATAAGGAAAATGCGCGTAGTGGTGGACTGTCGGAAGTTGAATGAAGCCACCATCGGAGACTCATACCCACTGCCCAATATCATCGAAATATTGGACCAGTTGGGACGGGCCCGATATTATACGACTTTGGATCTCGCCTCTAAATTTCACCAAATCCCGATGGCGCAGCAAGACAAAGAAAAAACTGTTTTTTCTACACTATAGGGCCATTTTGAATATAACCGCATGCCATTTGGACTAAAGAACGCGCCGCCGAATTTCCAGAGGCTGATAAACTCCGCGCTGGTTGGACTGCAGGGAGTTAAATGCTATGTGTACCTAGACGACATATTAATCCACGGAAAACCTTAAAGGAGCACAATGACAGGCTGCGAGAGGTAATGCAGTGGCTAAGAGAAGCCAGATTGGCAGTGCGACCGAGCAAGTGTCAGTTCCTACACAAAGAAATGCAATAACTCGCCCCATCATCTTTGAAGAGGGTGTACGTGCCGATCCGAAGCAGCTGGAAGCTGTAAGGGAATTCCCGGTGCCGAAAGACGTGAAAGGAGTACAATCCTTCCTCGGACTAGCTGGTTATTACCGAAAATTCATCAAATATTTCTCGAAAACCGCTAAGCCACTCACAGAATTAGCCCAGAAAGGGGTTAAATTCGGGTGGACCGCGGTAAGAGATACTGCCTTCGAAGAACTGAAAGCAGCGCTTACCACAGCACCAGTATTGCAATACCCGGACTTCGAAAAGCCGTTCGTTGTAACAACGGACGCCTCAGACAGGGCGCTCGGCGCTATTCTTTCGCAAGGCAACATCAGAGACGATTTGCCCATATGCTACGCGAGTTGCACCATGTCGAAGGCCGAGCTAAATTGTACAACGACGGAAAAAGAACTACTCGCCATAGTTTGGGCTCTTGCTCAATTCCGGCCATATATTTATGGTACTCGTTTTACGGTAGTGACGGACCACTAACCGCTCCCCTGGCTGTTCGGAGTAAAGGACTCAGGTTCGAGACTAATTCGTTGGAAAATTAAAGTGGCGGAACATGAGTTTAATGTAGAATACAAGGCAGGTGAGCGCAACACAAATGCAGATGCGCTAAGCCGTATATTCCTTACTACGAGGGCCCGAACGAGAGCAGCGAACGTAGTCTGTGAGTCAGAAAAGGACAGCACTACGGGGCAACTCGACACAGCGAATGACCGCACAAAGTGGAGGGTCGAAGATACCCCATACAGCCGTGGTAGCTCGTCGGAGCGAGAGATCGAGCTCGCCCACGAGACAGAAAAGGAAAGCTTGCGCCCGAGTACGGACAGCCGCACAAAGCGGAGAGCCGAGAATATCACGGGCCAGCCCAGCAACGAGGCAGAGCGGGAAGCAGCGCCTGCCCATGCAACAGAGAAAGATAGAGATATCCGCAGCGTGCATGCAGGTTGCTCTACTGAACCCCACAGCCCCGCCGCAAAGCCGTGTGGTCGGGGAAGGGGCAGACCACGCACGCTGACCGAGAAAAGTACTGGTAAGACTGCGAGCATCGCTGATAAAGACAGAGCGAGCCCAGCACAGCATGGCGGACCCGCGAGGCGCAGAAGGCTGCGAAAAGCAAACGTTGCAAGGCCGATCGAGATAGAAAGCAAAGCAACGGCGGAGCTACCGGTGGGCATATCGAGTGACGAAACTGCGGACAGAGCACCGCAAAGGCCGGCTGAGGAAGCGAGGCATGGCAGGGCCCGTGGCCCGCAAACTTCCAGCAGCGCGAACGAAGACAGCGCTACAAAAGGTATAGCGACTGCCGCAGTGGCATAGCCATTCTCTCTATCGATGACTGCCTGAAAATAATAAGAGAATATCATGACACCCCCATAGGAGGGCATCAGGGTATCGGGCGTACGTTACATCGGATCCGGACCAAGTACGACTGGCCCGGTCTAAGAAGGGACTTGGAAGAGTATCGTCCTGCAAATCCTGTCAAAAGAACAAAATCAGGAAAAGGGAACGAATATCGATGGTGGTAATAGACACCCCATCAAGGTCATTTGAGAAAATAACGGTCGATATCGTAGGACCGCTACCTGAAAGCGCATCTGGAAAAAAAATATATACTTACTATCCAGGACGCGCTTACGAAGTACAGTGTGGCGATACCACTGCCGAATCAGGGAGCATTGACAGTTGCAAGAGCACTAGTCGAAGGATTAATTTGCCGGCGCGGAACGCCGGAAATAATACTGTCGGACCGGGGCACCAACTTCCTCAGTGCGACCTTCAAAGAAATGTGTCGACTGCTGAGAATTAAGAAAATACAGAAAACGGTCTACCATCCAGAATCGAATGGCGCCCTGGAAAGGTCACATCGCACCCTCGCAAAATATCTGAAAAATTTCATAAGCGAGGATCAAGGAGACTGGAACGAGTGGCTGCCGTACGCAATGTTTACGTACAACACCACTCCACATACGTGCACCGGAATGTCTCCCCACATACTGGTATACAGACGCGATGCTGAATTACCGACGGCCGTAAAATATGAACCCCGCAGCACCTATGCCTACGACGACTACATCTACTAGTTACGCGAACGATTACGCGCCGCATGCACTGTAGCACGTGACAACCTGGAAGACGTGAAAAGACGGTCGAAGAATACGTACGAAAACGGCGCAAAGGTCCATGAGTACCGCGTCGGCGAACACGTACTCATCCGTGATGAGACTATGCGCCGGGGACGGTCAGCCAAGCTGACCCCAAAGTGGACGGGACCTCACGAAATAGTAGAGAAGAGGCCCCCCGTCAATTACGTAGTCCGGAAGGGACGTAAAATCCAGGCGGTGCACGCAAACCGCCTGAAGCTTTTTATCGAGCACTAATAGCTCAGGAACTGAGGAATTTGAATACTTATAGCTAGTTAAAACTAAAAATTAGCAAGAAAGTAAATGTGGGAAGGAGCCCCTCAGGACACAGGGAAGGGAGCTGCAATAAAGTACAAGAGGTCTTCGGAGACCTATTTTTATCAACAGGAAAAAGAGCGTCATTCAGAGATAAATATACATATAGAACGAAACAATTAACAAGAAATTGCACTTTCATTACGCAATCCAGAGGGGACTGCGACCATGCCATCAAACCACCTCAAAAAATACATATCAAATTAATACTGACACAGGATAGTGTTCAGCGTAGAGAGTAAATTGAAGAAATAAAGCCTCTAAGAGCATACTTCATTTTGGAAAAAATAAGTCAATGTGCACACTCTAATCGGTTGACATACACATGTTAATTGGTAATTAGATTTCCGCAAATGACAGTGAGAAATGCCAAAATATTTCCATATTTCAAGACGATGTCTATATTTATGAAAAAAATATAATATTACACTGGTAAAGCTTCAGAATGAGGAAGAAGGTACACGTAAACAATCCAGTCCCTGTCGCTGTAGAGCATCGACAAGCGTCAGCAATTATGCGACTGGCTGACCTAAAGGCCTACAGCAAAGGTGATGCAATTATACTAGTACTCGACATACCGCTGATCAGGCAGCAACAGTACAGTATACCCTATACACACGCGAGCAAGCAACGGCGGGTACGACTACGTGGACACGATTGAAAATCACATAGTCATAGATATCGAGAATCGCAAATACCTAAGGATGACAACCGATGACGTAAAAAATTGCAAGGTACTGGACAAATCATACATTTGCCCTCCAACACACCCTACAATTCCGGTTACGAACGACGCACCCTGCGAAGTCCTAATCTACGCGAAAATGAACACCGATAACGGCGGAAAATGCGCAAAAAGGCTTGTAGAAATAACCCATCCCCTAATCGTCCCAATGCAATAGCAAGGGCGATGGTTATACGTCGCGCCAACCCCAGAACCCGTAGGAATAAATTGTGGAAAAAATCCCACTCAGCACGAAATACTAAACAATTCGGGAATACTGGCTTTGGTAGGCGTGTGTGTAGTAACCGCCCGAGATTTCAGTATCAGAACCATCGGGCGAACGTCGCAAATCATACGGGAAACTACCTTTCGTGGTTTAATTTGACATTAACGGAGACCGAAGCTCAGGCGCCCCCGACGTAGACCGAGAGGACCATCTTACTACAGAGCGTGCTGTGAGACCCCAAAGAGCTTCGGAAGCTCGAAGCTCGAGCCGATCACATCATGGAAACCCTCAATACTGTCGGAGACGGGATGCAGCACATCCACAACTTGAGCTTCTACTCATTGGGTGCCATAGCACCGATAGCCTTGGTTGGCTACGTTCTGTTTAAATGTTACAGGTACCAGAGCAACAGAACACCAACGAGGACTAGCGAGGCAACAACCCCCGCAGCCGCCGAGGTAACCATCAACCACGAGCCACTCGGACGACAACAGCCAGAGGAACGACTGCGAACCGAGCTGGCCAGGATATGCAGTCGTCCCCCCAACCGAGAACGACTCACTCGGCCCGAACGATATTAACAAACGAAAAATGAAACATTTTATTGTACTATTACATAACAAATATTGAACTGGAAAAATTGTATAAAATTGTAAAGGTACGGGAAACCGACTGAAGAAAAAATTTTTAGAAAAATTTCTCCTTTCAAGGTGGGAGGGATGTTATGTCGCGGAATATTCCACTTCACGTATTCTCTGGAACATTCCTTAGCTGTCATTTAAGACAGGAAACAAGGTAGACGCCGACGCAGCATGAGGCGACTCGCCAGGCGATCTACGATAGGCTAAAGCAAAAGCTGCCAACTAAGGGATTTTCGCAAACGCAGCTGCTAACTGCTTTACGAAAGTCAATGTTAAACTAGACTCAATAGAGAACGTTTGGTTCCTCGTCAAATACTCGAAACAACATATTATTATACATTCTTTCATTGACTTTTAAATAGACAACGGAAAGTTACCGTTGCCTATAATAAATACTTCCTTGTATAGAAATTCGCGTTTTCATCAATTACTCGAGATTCATCTCCTATAATAATAATAACTTTTTAATATTATACCGAATATCGAATAATCCAATTACGCGTTACCGGCATAACACATGTATGCGAGTCCGTGATCTGTAATTTGTGCGAGTGGCAGAATGTGATTGCCTGATACGCCCAAGTGCGAAAGGAACAACCGTGAGGGGAGTGCCTATGATTCTATTTACGTGCGTGAAACATTGATATAGCACCGTGCGGTTGGAGGAACTAGTTATTCAAGATTCAAAGAATATCAGTGAATCGAGAACCATTCGTGTATATTTTGCATGATCTGAATAATAAAACTATCGACTATATTTTCTACGAATAGGAAGAACGCTCTGAATCACCGTCCCTGATAAATATGAGCTCCAAGGATAGTACTTTCTTTGTCGTACTACCGAGCAACAGTTGTATGCAGTATTTTTCGGATAATACGACGACGAAATGTATTACAAAACTACCGCGTCAGATATATTTGCACGGAGAATGATCTGTTTCTCTTGTGGAAATTGCTTATCCGATGACTCTTTTACATGTATCTTTTGAGGATGGCGATATCGATTTATCGGATTCAAATATTTTAAGACGGAGACGCGTAGATAGAGACCAATTTCCATCTGATGCACATCGCTGTATAGACGCTCTTTTGGAGAGTATAAATAAGTTACCTTACATGGCCCGTAATCTGCGCTTTAAATCGCTTCCGAGCGGTCAGGTCGAAGTGGCGCGCGTATGCGACGATCTACGATACCACGACTTTCGCGTATCGCCCGCTATTGCAAGTCTACTTGGGTTCTCGGAAGAGGCCTGTAGGCCTGTACTCGGCGTCGAGGCCTGCCTCTCTCACCGGCGCTATACCAGGTAGCATGTTTCTTCACGGTAATATCTACGAGAGCTATATTACAGGTGATGTACAAACACCCTTCTTACGAGTTGTTCCCATTGATGCTGACGACTTTCAGTATGATTCAATAAAAATTTAATCGTCTTCGGCGCCACGATATATACCTCTCTTGGACAACAATTTACATACTATCGAGATCGATATAAGAGACGAGTTTTGAAATCCCATACCATTCGAAGAAGGAACGTTGACTGTGACACTATATTTCAAAAGGTCCCACGATTGATTACGCCACTATGGATGATATTGACGGTGTACAGCACAGATGAGGCCATCGCGGGTACGGTGGTATTTACCATGTTTATATCGGAACGCCTAATCAACGAGGACACGGTATCGTCAGCTTTCTTGGGGGCCTGTTTCGTCGAGTAATGCCACTTTTAAAGAAGGGTGTAACAGTTGTTGGAAAAGACGCATTTCGTGCTGGCGGTAACGTAACCGGTGATATCCTCAATAGAAATATAGCTGTGAAAGATGCTTTTTGCGAAAGATGTCGACAATCTAGCAGTAATCTGAAACGCATAGCCTCTGAAAAAATGGACACTATCATGCAGAGGTCGGTTACAAGAAGCGCGAAATTTCGCGAACTGCTCATTTACTGAACGAACGTAAACCACGACGTTTCTCCCGTAAAAAGAAAAGCGTAATTAAGAGAAAAATAGTAAAGCAGAAGAAAAAGAATTATTATTCTTCTTCTAAAGAACTTAAGAACCTAGGTTCTAAAAGACCTAAAGAACAATAAGATGAAGAAGACTCGTCAACGAACTGTTGCATATATTTTTGCATAGCTGAAACAAGATGGAACGCGAATTATTTTCACTCCCACCGACGCAAACAACTATGGAAGGCTCCAATTGGGTGTATTATAAGCCGATTTTTTCGCATACAGATGATTCCCCTATTGAATTTGTTATTCCTGGGCAAGGTGATGAGTATATCGATCTCGCGCATACTATGTTTGGTCTGGGAGTGAAAATAACATGTCCACGAAAATTACTATGGGTACACCGCCATAAGCAAGCACTCGGAGGAACTCCTGATCGATCAGGTTTATACCGTATTTGTTAATTGAGATCAGCTATATTATCTGGACCCCCTCTGCGCGATGATGCCCGCATTGTGCATGGAGTATCGGCATGGGCTAGAGAATGTGAACTCCGCTGGACTGTTACCGCTCCTTGAATTGTTATGCAGCACCAGTGTATCGGTGATCGGCGTGGTAGTGTACAGCGAGAGTCTTACGCCCAGCGTACGGCTAGCGACGGAGGACAATGTAGATAAAAAGGGCCTGGTGATTGAGGCCCTCGCCGCCAAAATCGACATAGGCTACGATGTCGGCGACGTGAATGTGGGCTTCACGGACCTCGAGTTTGCCGCCGGCAGTGCTTGGGTGCAAAAGTGTGTGTGCGCGCGCGCTTGTGTGCGTGTGTGTGAGAGAGTGAGTGCATTCGCGAGAGACAGAAGTTTAAAATCGCCGTGGAAGGAAAGTGGAAGTCAACAACAGCTAAGGTGGTGAGTTGTGGCTGCTTTTATCTCTGCTCTTCCTTGTTCTTCAGAGTACACACACCATCCTGATTTACCATCTCCACCTTACCGACACTGCTTAAGCAGAGTAGGTAGTGCATTAGTGGAATAGTGAGGTGGTGGGGTATCCGCATGGTGGGGGAAGAAGTGGGATGAAGCAAAGGCGTCCACATACTACTAGCGTCTGTTTATTGCGCGCTGTGTATCTCGGCTGTGTGTCTCGGTCGCTCGCATATCTGGCATACCGTGAACCTACTTAAGACTAACCCTACCGATCCGTGGCGGGCTGCAGCCTTATTTCTGTATTGCTTATTATGCGGATGTTTAATCGACGTCTGTTTTCTGTCCATTTTTTGTGCGTTTGTCCCAGCGTCTGTGAGGATCTGGTATGTCGTTTTCACTCGCAGCTGTATATCTGGTCTAAGACCGTCTAGAGAACTTAAAACCCATTTGCCTTCTGTTGAGGCTTTGTCAGCGTCTAATAACATTCCGTCATTGTTGCTTTCGTTTGCCTGGAGGATGTGGTTCCCTATTTCTCGAACCTTTTTAATTCGCGATGGGGTTGATTTACAGTCCTTGCATGCGAATATAGATTCTTTAAAAACTTCGATCATCCATCTTGGGTTTCAAATTTGTTGCCTTGAATTGGTCTTTTTGCCTCCCCTATGATTTTTGTCCTAATTTATTAAACTAAATTTACTTCGGCGTTAGAAGGAAACCTTACCAGTGCTACCTCGCAGCTTTTTATAAATTGGTATACGGGAATGTTTTCTGCATCGAATTCTGAAACGACTTTGACTGCATATTTAAGAGATACAATCTGTCAATTTTCCAAAGACATTTCGCCAGATAATTGTGAATTGGCTAGGTGTAAGGATTATAAGATCGTGGTTCCTGATTCGTTACTCGCTTGTAGGATTTCGGTATCTGTTCTTTGATTTGCAGTATGCTCAATTAGCATTTTTCTTTAATCAAATCGTTATTTACAATCCCACCGCTTTCACAAAAAATAGGTATGTTACGTCCGGGTAACAAAAGACTTAAGAATATGCCCTGCTTTTGACCTCAGCTAGGGCTAATTTGTCAGGGAGCAGGCTAACGATTCGATAGATTATTTATATTGGCTTTAAAAAAGTTTTGTGGGCTCCGCGACCTTGTTTTCCCATGATTCGGGGTCAAATACTATAAAAAAGGAATGTGAACGTACAGTCCATGGTGGGTGGCGTTTCTCTTTGTTCGGAATTGAATTGAAACAAAAACGGAAACGGAATGGAAACAAAACAAAACAAAACAAAGATAGCTTCTTACTACTATTTTACAGACTGTTTTACACTGACTAGGAGGGGTTGAAGAGGGCAAGTTTTTCTGGGCCTAATTGGCTAGGAACTCTCCGTCTCCTACACGCCTGATGTCCCACACGGAGTCTACCCTGAACATACAATATTTAAATAGTTCTTATTTTTTATCTCAGCCGGGGTTGGTGAGAGCAAGTTCCTCAAGTTCAGGCCTGGTTGGCTAGATCCTGGCATCTTCCACACGCCCGATAGTCTAGAAGGAGTTTCTTACCCCTTATCTGAAGCGAGCAGCGGGCCCATATCTCCTCTGCCTTATCTTGAGCGGCTACTGCCGCGGCCTTTCCCCCTGAGCCATGCACAACGATAAGAAGATTGCATTTTTGGGGACGTAACACCACGGAGAGTTGGTCTTGACGTGTGTAGCATTTTCGTTGGAAAGAGGGTTTAACCGATGCACAATTGTCTGTAGGTCACGAATAATCAAATTTAATTATTGTGGTGTATGGAGTTAGTGGCGATGTAGGGGGTAATTCAAATTATTCGACTGACGCTGAGGCGTTTTCCAATGACGACATTTTCAACCGTGGTTCGAACAGTTAGAACTATGCCCTATGTCAACATGAATTATGCCGAGCTCGCAATAAAACTAAACATCACTAGAAACAACTGAAAACAGTGCTCGGTTGTAAAACGCCTCTAGTAAGGTTAGTAATAGTTATCACAGCATAGTTATTTGATAATGTAATGAAAACAAATCATATGCTGTATTTCTTGCAAATTGATTGTTGTATTTGAATTTATATATACAGGGTGTGCCATCTTTAATGTCGTTATGTTAACATTGAATAACTTTAAAAAAACAACTGTTTGAGATTCCGTCCGATGATGTTGTTTGACCGATCTGAAATATATTGAAACTAATGAAGCTTCACTCGATGACAGGGTGAGAATAAACCAGACTTGTCGATGGAATTTGGAGAAAGTGGTTTATTGTACCTTTCGCACAAATACAATTAAATTGTGACCATTAGAAAAATTATAAAAGTGAACATAAATACAAGAGAGACCAAATTTAGAAAGAATACAAAATAATATCAGGGGTACAAATTGAAAATGCGGGTTTGATAACAGATGGCGTTACTAACGCTATACGCATCAGGCAGTACTGTGACTATGTTCATGTCAAAGCTACGTCTTATAGCTTTAATTTTCAGTATGTGTCAATTTGTCGCAGTGTCAAATTCATAGTTTTTTTGAGCTCTCAATATGTCGAGTTTCGTGCCAACAAAACAGCATTTGCGGGAAGTTTTAATTTACTTCTTTAATTTGAAGAAAAGTGCTGCTGAAGCACATCGATTGGTCTCCGAGGCTTATCCGAGTCATGTTCCATCGGTTTCAACGTGCGAGAGATGGTTTGTGCGGTTTAGAAGTGGTGATTTTGACGTTGAGGACAAAGAGCGGCCGGGCCAAGTGAAAAAGTTTGAGAATGCTGAATTGGAGGCAATACTCAATGAAGACTCGTGTCAAACTCAACAAGAGCTCGCAGATTCATTGGGAGTGACACAACAAGCCATTTCCCATCGTATAAAAGCCCTCGGAATGATCCAAAAGCAAGGACATTGGGTGCCGTATGAGCTGAAGCCGAGAGACGTCGAGCGCCGTTTTTTTGCATGCGAACTGCTGCTCGAACGGCAAAAACGGAAGGGTTTTTTGCATCGCATTGTCACTGGTGATGAAAAGTGGATCCATTACGATAACCCGAAGCGCAAAAAATCATATGGTTACCCCGGCCATGCATCATCATCGACGGCCAAACCAAATATTCACGGCGCCAAGCTCATGCTCTGTATTTGGTGGGACCAGCTGGGTGTGGTGTATTATGAGCTATTGAAATCGAACGAAACCATCACAGGAGCACTATACCGAACTCAATTGATGCGTTTGAGCCGCGCACTCAAAGAAAAACGGCCACAATACGAGCAAAGACACGACAAAGTAATTTTGCAACATGACAACGCTCGGCCACATGTTGCAGCGCCGGTCAAAACATACCTACAAACGCTGAAATGGGAAGTCTTACCCCACCCGCCGTATAGCCCAGATATTGCTCCTTCCGATTACCACCTTTTCCGATCGATGACACATGGCCTAGCTGACCAGCGCTTCCATTCTTACGAAGAAGCCCAAAAATGGGTCGATGACTGGATAGCAGCCAAGCCGGCCGAATTTTTTCGCGACGGTATCCGTAAATTGCCAGAAAGATGGGAAAAAGTTGTGGCTAGCGATGGACAATACTTTGAATAATTCATTTGTTACCATTTTTTCAGAATAAACGTTCAAAAATAGAAAAAAAAAAAAAAAAAAAAAAAATCCCGCATTTTCAATTTGTACTCCTGATAGTTGAGAGAGAAAATGTTAATTAAGTGAGAGCACATGAAATTGTATTAATTGCGTGCTGTTGTTTTGGGCTGAAACGTAGTGCAGCCCGCGCTGTAGAGCATGCCACGCGATGACACTCTAATGAAGATCCACAAATGAGATTTACTCGCCTCACCACAATGTATTTGGATAAATGATAAAGGTGTACTTTTACCGTTTGTTTGAGTCCTGTTGAGCACCAATATGATGATTAGATCTGATGTGATAGTGAAAATTGACCGAGGTATGCGCTATCGAAGCGGGTTTTCACAGGAGTGTCTAAAATTCTAAAGATGGCTGTGCTTTACAAAAGCGTCGTTGTGCGACGCTGTAGTCAAGCTAGAGAGGCAGTCGTGGTGCGACGCTAAAGTCAAGCGAGAGACACAGCCTCTCGCTTAAGCAGTATGCCTGCGAGGCACTGCCTCGGGCATGTGCAGAGTGTGACGGCGAATATCAATTGCCGTGCGTCAGCTGATTTTCCAACAGACTTCTATTGGTTATTTCGTCATATCCAATATGCATCGTTGATATGCTTCAAATTGTACATAAAGTACGAACTGTGACAAATATGTCACATAAACGACAAGACCCTCGCTGGGTGGCTTGAGGATCACTACTCACCTGCAAAGTAAAGTAAGGAGTTAATTCTATTATCTATTTCTATTCTATGTTCTCATTTCATTGTCATTATATAAGGATTCGTAAGTTAATTGTAAATCCACTCACCACACCAGCCCCCCCCCCATTTCCCTCCGTAATCCATCATTGAGAACCTGTACGAACGAGTTGTCCGAAGTATCGCCAAGACGCAAGAAACCAGGACTGTCTTTAACTCACCATATACCAGGTAAAGACTCTCAGCCTTTTGCCATACTATCCACCTGTCAAAACACGGTGGGCGCAGCCATCTTCCTTCGAGCGGCGCGACACCACACCCACTGCTAACAGTACATAGAGCTGGATCGAGGCTACCCCGCCATACACCGCACTCCCGCCATCATCAAACTTGCACTGCTACCCCGTCACACTCCGCACTCGCGCCGTCGCCATACCCGTACTGCTACTCCGCCTTCCCGCACTCACGCTGACCATTCAACATACCGGCAGCAGTGCCGCTGTACGAGTACCATAGCACGACGGCAATATATCGCTATCGACACCGACGCTGCACATTTCGCTATAACCCCGGCACTACACGCACACATCGCTCCACACTACACCGGCACCACCGCACGCATCACTTCGAGCCAGGCAGCGAGCGAGGTAAGACCAGTAACATAGCAAACATTTCATCAGCGTTAAATCCGCACCCTAGAGACATATACCAACGCGACCCCGCTAGCCAGTCCCCTCCCTTCCCGCCCCTATCCAATAGCATCTATCATCAAATATTCTATCGTTACGGAGTGACATCATTTCGTAGCTGGCGCCTAATTTTCGTGCCTATTTCTATTTTTTTTTTCCGTTTCTTTTCTTTTTCTTAGTTTACATTATCAGTTGTGTTTTTATTCTGCTGTGTATTTTATTTTATTTTATGTTGCCAATCGACCTCGTCCTTTACATTTTACAATATTTTCGTCATATCAATTAGTGCTATTGATCGAGTTTTTATTTGGCGTCATAATTTAAGTTTGCGATTAGCATTATATTCTCATACTATTATCTTGGTTTATTATCTGAACATCTGGCTCGGCCTTTTATTTTCTTTCTATTTTTCTTGTATTATTATTTGAGCTTATATTTTTTGGTATATTTTCTCTCCACTATGTGGCTTTAGTATTCGAGCGTGCATTTTGCCTTGTATTATCCTTTTTTTATTACAACCTTGCGCCGACATCTGAACTTGTACTTTGCATTCTATTTCCTTTCAATTATTTTATATTGTCAAGATAGTTTGTATTTTGCACTGTATTCTCTTTTTTATTATTTTGCATTATTGTTTGAGCTTTTATCCTGCATTATTCTTTCGCAATTATCGTGCATTTTTATCTGAGTTTTTACTTAGAGATTATTCGTGGATAATTATCTTGCATTGAAATCTTAGTTGCAATTTTCTTTGCCCTGCTTAAGAATATTATTTCTCTTGTTTTTGGTTGCTTGTCCTCTTTACTTTTTTTGTCCTTAGGAAGTAAGATTAAACATACAGAATTGTAGCTGACTACCCGTACGGTAGAATGAACGATCGTTGTCCTCTAATGAACTTATACATTGACGATTAATTTGGTATTTGTTGACCCTTTCCCCTCTTCTCATCGGCAAGAATCAGTCACAGAACATAAACTCATCAACGTCCGGTCGAATTTCGGTTAAACATGTGTAAAAAATATAAATAATCGTAGATTACTGATTTCAAAAAATTAATATAGCCGTTCAAAATGTTAACAACATCTGTTTTGTAGGATATAAACGTTTCTGGAACTCACATACGTCAAACCGGACAGGACATGCATTCTTTGAGGTTGTTTGAACATTGCAATATTGTTAGAGTCCCAAATTACCGAACAGAAATTCACGTTAACTACACTTTCTATATTTTGTATTTCTTTTGTATGATTGAGTTCATAACGATATTAACAGGTTCGGAATATCTCAAAGAATCGATGTGTGGTCCAGTTATGATGACGAGAATGGAACCCATTATCACGAAACAAATTTGATGGAATTGAAAGCTTTACTGGATTGGTATACTTCAGCGGATTGGCAAAACTGAACCACACAAATACCGAGGATTTGTAGACGCTACGATTCGGGAATAATTTTTATAGAGCTGTAATGCGAATGCACCGTTTTCATTATGTGTTATCGCCTGTTCGTTTCGACGATACGGCAACCACAGTCGAACGACGAGAGTTTCATAGATTAGCACCGATAAAAGAAATTTGGGATCTATTTATTTCGAATTGCATGCAGCACTATTCTCCATCAACTTACTACACGGTCGATGAGCAACTTCTTAATTTCCGAGGATTTGGTGTGAAAATGTATATACCTAGTAAGCCAGACAAGTATGGAATAAAAATCGTAAACATGAACGATGTGCAAAATTCATATTTAATAAGCATGGAGCCCGACGTGTTGAAACTCCCAGAGGTGAATTTGCGCCAAGCTATAAATAAATGCACCAAAATTCTGAGAATTAACAACTGAATTTAATTAATGTGGCTGAATTTAATTTGAGCTGTTGCAGCACACAATTATATTAATTGTGCTGCATGTGCTGAGAGCAGTGTACGCACCACAGCCAGTGCTGCGGAGCATGCCACGCTATGAGATAAATGAGTGCGTAAGGTGGTATAATAATTCACAGCAAGCTCTCAGCAGCTTAATGAAGAGAGGTTGCAGTGAACAAATGAGAGCACTTGCAATTGAAATTGCTTGAGTGCTCTACACGCTTGAGACTAGCTACGCAGGCAGCACTGCGTAGCACAATACAACACATAATGAGGATGCACAAAATGAGCAGTGTATAGTCGCTGTACTCTTCCAGCAGATGTCCTGGGGAAAAGTACAGTGAATATAGTACACCTGCATAATTATAGTAATTAGTGAGACCAAAAATGTTGATGTACCGATGAGCATCCAACTCCTCATTGCCATTGAATTTACGGTAAATTATAACAATGTACTCATACCTGATTTTGAGTCCTGTTGAGAGCTAGTGATGAGTGAATCCAGAGATAGAAGCCAACGAGAAAGGTCTAAAAAGTGCGCTGTGTGTGCTGTTCCTCGATGCTGTTGCGGAAGTGTCTAAATTTTCAACATGACTGCTAGTATGAAAGCGTCGTTGGGCGCTGAAGTCAGTTGAGCGAGATAGCCAGTGAGCGAAACTGAAGTCAAGCGAGAGAGACATCCTCTCGCTCGACGCGGCGTGCCAACGAGGCACAGCCTTGGCTCCGCGAAGCCCTGCTTCGGCCATCCTCAGCTCAACCGAGAGTCGTGTGCTCAGGCACAATAACAGGTAGGCGCACGACGAATATCGATCGCCGTGCGCCAGCTGATTATCCAACAACAACCGATTTCCATATGTGAGGTATTTCTATTTAATTTGGTCCTTTACAATTTATTTGGACTAGTTTTTGAATACAACATGAATCAAGTGGCCGCCTTTATTGGCCAAAGCAAAATGTGCCCTTTTTGCTGCATTTTCCATCACTTTTTCGAGCGTCTCGGGCGGTACAGCGATGATTTCGGCACGAATGTTTGCCTTAAGCTCGTCAATGGTCTGAGGCATGTTGGCGTACCCTTTACTTTTCAAATAACCCCACAAAAAGAAGTCCGGAGCGGTCAAATCTGGAGATCTGGGTGGCCAGTCAATGTCGCCATTTTTTGACATCACACGTCCAGGGAATTTGTGTTGCAGAAACTGCATTATTTGATTTGCAGTGTGGCATGGCACACCGTCTTGTTGAAACTAGTAACCATCCAGACCTTTTTCACATATTTGTGGGCAGACATAGTGAGCCAACATCCACCGATATAGATTCCTATCGACTGTTTCGCCTTCTCTGAAGAAGAATGGCCCAATGATGGTTTTAGCGCAAACGCCGGCCCAAACAGTCACTTCTTGGTTATGCAATGGTGTTTCATGGATTTCATGTGTATTCGCCGTTCCCCAAATGTGGCAGTTTTGCTTAACGGCTGCAGAGAGTGTGATATGGTCCTCGTCGGTCACCAAAATTTGCTTCCAAGAATCAGGTTCAGTGTCAACCATTCGAGCGACTGTTTGGCCGTATTCCAAGCGACGTGGACGGTCTGTCGGCAATATTCTTTGCGTCAATTGCACTTTATACGGAAACAAATGCAAATCATCCTTCCAAATGCGCTGCAAAGTGGTTCCACTGACGCCAAAATACTGAGCGCGGTGACGATACGACACATGTGGGTTCTCGGCAACACTCTCTCTTATCGCTTCAACCAGTTCATTGGAACGTCTTGGGCGTTTATGAACGGCCCGTGGACGATCTCCCACTGTCCCGTGCTCAACAAAATTCGACACCAAATGACGAATAGTGTTGTCAGGCGGTGCTTGTTAGCCATGATATTTTCGATGATATGCACGTTGTTAAATTCATGGTTAAAATGGTTAGATTCGTGGTTAAAATTGTACTGAATTGACGTTTCAAAAACATGTCTACTCAAGTCAATCGGTTGATAAATGTCAAAGTTATTCAATGTTTACATACCGACATAAAAGATAACGTACCCTGTGCTTGTTTGCATTTCCCATTCCATTTCAATATTGCTTGCCACATTACGACATATTCTGAACATTTGCGAAAAATGCATAACAGCCTACCTGTTTCATAATTTCAGGATTAAAAACGTTTATAAAACTTTGTTACAAGATTGATAAGTATTGTTTTTTTGTTCAACGTCTTGTATTTGGCCGTAAAGTACTTATGTTAGTGAATTTTGGCCGGTTTTGAGGTTAAACATGGCATTACGTCATTCGTCCATCGTATGCTCAGAAAAATAATGTAACGTTTAGGCTCCGGATTGTGCTGTGGGATTCTCGATACAGGAAAAACTAAAAATTTCCTTGCTCACCCGCTGTGATATGCTATATTAAGTAACCCAATGAATACTTCAGTACTCAGAATAGATATTTAGGAAACATTTTGTCACTGGCAACGTATGTGATTACTATCTGATGATAATCTATCTGAACTCTGACGATATAAGTCAAATTTCACAGTAGAATGCAATAAAACTCTAATGAGGAGGGCATGGAGGAAGGCACGATGCTGCGTTAATTACCACTGAAGCTACCTTTACTGGGGAATGGAGATTCTGCCATAGACCTCGATATTGGTATACTCTCTGATCGAAAAGTACCCGGACATTCTCATTTAAACGAGCTACCCTTGAGATATTGTCGAAATCATTTTTTTTTCTCGGTTGGTACATCTGTCAGTTGTTTACATGTCACTTTTAAGCGCAATGTGTCAGATAGTTTGTGCGTAAAGTTTTGTAAACAAGTCATTGTTTGGTGTACGCTACGAATTTCGCTATGTCGCATTTAGTTGAGCTAAGAGTGTGTCTGAAATTTTGTGTTTCTAACAAAATATCATGTGCGGAAGCGTTGAAAATGTTAACGATAACCACGTAGTCCCCGTAGGACTCGACAATGTCGAAAACACAAGCGTGCGAGTAGTACAAAGAGTTAAAAGCGGGCCGTACTGTGGTTGATGATTTGCTTCGTTCCGGTCGTCCATCCAGCTCTGTGATTGTCGAAAACATCGAAAAAGTTAAGAAAATTTTGCTCCAAGATCGTCGTATAAGCATCAGGGTGATAGCAGCCGATCTTGGTGTCTCGTTCGGATCGGTGCAGAGCGTTATGAACGATGTTTTGGGCATGAGATGAGTTTAAGTGCGAGAAACAACTCGTGGTTTCTTTACCACGACTATGCACTGCCTCACACATGTCATCTTGTACGCGACTATTTGACCAAAAACAACGTTACTACCGTCCCGCAAGCTCCGTATTCACCTGACATTGCCCCGTGTAACTTTTTCCTGTTCTCACGACTCAAGTTACCACTTCGCGGAAAGCGTTTTGAGACGATTGAGGCGATGATGGAGAATTCGCAGAAGACAAGGGCTGAAGGCGATTCCAAAATCGGCCTATGGAAAGTGTTTTAAAGATTGGAAGAAGTGTTGGAATATGTGTATTTCTTACGATGGAGATTACTTTGAAGGGAATAAAATAAATATCGATGAATAATTTAACCGTTTTCGTTTTATTGACAAATTCCGGGTACTTTTTGATCGTAAGGTACCTTGATTTTGAATTGTAGCTTGACGCCGATCAGATCGGGGAGTACAAAAGATCTAGCAGATATCCATAAAAATGAGCAAACTGTATTCAAATGCTGTCAGGTGGTCAAATGAAATCCTCGTAAACACTAACAAGGTTATCTGAGAAATGGTATTCAGGGAGCTGCTTTCAATTAGCTTCAAGATTCTTCGACACAAGATTAATTTTTGCCTCGACAACCATCAGACTTGCAGTTCAACACGTGGTATGTTCCATTTTTCAGGACAACTCTATGCTCTGTAATGAGGTCAATGCCAAATTAATGTAACACTTATTCTATCATAATGCACCAAGACTCATAGTAAACAGTGGTTGAAACAGAAAATAAATGTGTCAGTGTTACGAAATGATTGTGGAAGAGGTTTTATTAATTTTTTTACAACCACATACATTTTATATTTCAAATATTGTTAAATTTCAACTCCCTGAGTGCGCATTGCCAAATTCGATACTAAACATCCAACAAAGTTTAGCCCGATGTTAAAAAATTTGGAAAAGTTTGCGAACAGTTATCTACATATAACATTGTTATGTTTGATAAGCTAGCCATCGTTTGTTATTCCATTTTTTCATCCTTGTAACTTTTTTGTACACAATTTGAATTTTCACCAGTGCACAACGGTTGCCTGTCGGATTTGAGACTCGAGTTAGGCTCTTGGCAAAAAAGAATTGTCTAAGTTCACTCGAAGAGACATTTTTCAATCAAAACAAAGCAATTATCTCGGGTTATCTACCCACGCTGGCGCCAAACACCTCATCTTCGATACTGCCTGGCGCATTCTTTATTTCAACGTCCTATTCTCTCTCGCCGTATCAACGAATTTCTGCGAGATATCAGAAAACTTGTCGATAGGTTTAATCTCCATGGAACCATCGCAGAAATAAATATGAAATCTAATTTACGATCTCGATCTCGTTTTCCTGGTATTCTGGCTACCACGCGCCTTACAATAAGTTATTTCCAAGCTCTTGAATGCCTTTAAAATCGTATACGCTGGAGAATCCAAAGAATGTATGAGAATCTTATAATGGACAGATAAACATTGGTCAACAATATGTTTTATAGTGGAGATATAGAAGTCGATCAATAATATAATTTATAATGTAAAGATAAACGTCGGTCGATAACTCTTTTCACCCTCCGCGTCCACTGGGTAAGATATTTTAGCACGCGTACCGTCGGTAAGTGGCCGGCAGCTGCTCGTAGCATCCGGACTAGCCTCGGATTTTTACAGAGTAGATCGATATTGACTTCCTACGTCACAGGCCCGTTCGTGGGAGTAGAGCTCCCGCCTGGTACCCTGTGAAGGCCCATGTACTCGTCCACCTGACCGCCGCTGCAGCCCGGCGTCAGCGAGATGCACTCGAAGTGCATGCGCAGATGTACAACATCTCAGGGCCGTACCTCGTTAAATTTAACAGAATCAAATATACTTAAGCTACGGTCTGGTATCGTAATTATTTTCTTTTATCCCTACGCTATCGTGTTATTTTTACTATCTTTCTTATTGTGATATTTTATATCTGTTATTTAAATGCGTGGAGACTATTAATTTTGGTCTTAAAGCATAGCCTGTTGGATCATTCTATCCTCGGCTAACAGAGAGAGTCCGCTTTGTTGATATTTTGGTTTCGCCGTGGTGCGTTGGACTCGAGCGCAGCATCACCTCAGCTGTTACCCGTCTAGTGTGGGTCTGACGTTACAGTTAGGCTCTGCGTATACCAGTACGAGTGCAGATAGCGATGGCTCATTTAGGTTTCCTTCCTGGTAGATGGACTTCTGCGTTGGCGGGACCTGCGAACAAAACTGTTCCCCGAATGCCGAAATACTCGTCTTTTTATATCAGTTTCCTCTCTGTCCGTCCCATGCTTCTGATATTACTATAGCTGGTGGCGATCCTGTAGCCCATCTCCTGTAGCCCATCGATAGCCTTAGTCCTTCTTTTAAAATTCGTCGTTGGTCTTTTAACGTTTCGTTATTGTATTGGGGTGTATTCGTGCTTTTTGAAAGGAATAACGGGACTCGGCTTCTGACGTGCCGGCCTACATGGTGTAAGTGACGCGCGGTAGCGGTGCCTCAATGTGAGCACCACGCGTTGTTATCCGATCAGTACCTTATAATATGTTATTACTCGTTTTTTTTAATTACATTTTCTTATCGAAGAATTACATTTATATCTCTCATACATATTTACAAAGTACAATAACAATAACATTGATGAAAAGATAAAAAGTATTTACAAAATGTATCTCCCCTGTCACCAAGTATTTATTAATCATCATTATCAGCATCGTTATCTTTATAGCCAAATGGTAGCGATAACTCGTGTGTCATATGGCGACATTTACGGCATACCACATGGCAAGTTTTATACATCATGCAGGTGATAACGTTGTGAAGGGGCGTTCTTTTGTTATGCCGGTACCGGGTAATTGGATTATTCGGTATTCGGTATAATATAAAACAGTTATTATTTTTTGGGATCCTTTGCCGATAAGGAGATGGATCTCGAGTTATCGATGAAAACGCGAATTTATATGATATAAATGGAAGTATTTATTATAGGCAACGGTAACTTTCCGTTGTCTATCTAAAAGTCGATAAAGGAATGTACAATAATTCGTAGTTACGAGCATTTGACGAGGAACCAACCGTTCTCTGTTGAGTCTAATTTAATTCTGATTTTAGTAAAGCAGCTAGCAACGGCGTTTGCTAAAATCCCTTAGTTGGCAGCTTTAGCTTCAGCCAATCGTAGATCGCCTAGCGAGTCGCCTCATGCTGCGTCGGCGTCTACCTCCCATCCTGTCTTGTACGAGTTCTATCTTTTAGAATTCTATATCTAGCTGTGTCAGCTAAGGAATATTCTTGAGAATACGTGAAGTGGAAAATTCCGACACAACATCCCTCCCCCCTTAAAAGGAAAAATTTGTCAAAAAAATACGATTTTACAGATATTTGTTATGTAATAGTACATAAAATGTTTCATTTTTGTTTGTTAATGTCGTTCGGGCCAAGCGAGTCGTTCTCAGTTGGGGGGACGATTGCATATCCTGGCCAGCTCGGTTCGCAGTTGTTCCACTGGCTGTTGTCGTCCGAGTGGCTCGAGGTTGATGGTTACCCTGGCGGCTGCCAGGGTTGTTGCCTCGCTCGCTCTCGTTGGTGTTCTGTTTCTTCGGTTCCTGTAACATTTAAACAGAACGTAGCCAACCAAGACTATCGGTGCAATAGCACCCAAGGAGTAGAAGCTCAGGTTGTGGATGTGCTGCATCCCGTCTCCGGCGGTATTGAAGGTTTCCATGATGTGGTTGGCTCGAGTTCCGAGCTTCCGAAGCTTTTCGGGGTCTCGCAGCACGCTCTATAATAGGATGGTTCCCTCGGTCTGCGTCGAGGGCGCCTGAGCTTCAATCTCCGTTAAAGTCAAATTAAACGACGGAAGGTAGTTTTCCCGTATGATCTGCGACGTTCGCCCGATGGTTCTGATACTGAAATCTCGGGCGGTTACTACACATATGCCTACCAAAGCCAGTATTCCCGAATTATTTAGTATTCGTGCTGAGTGGGATTTTTCCCACAATTTACTCCTACGGGTACTGGGGTTGGCGCGACGTATAGACATCGTCCTTGCTGGTGCATTGGGACGATTAGGGGATGGGTGATTTTGATAATCCTTTTTGCGCATTTTTCGCCGTTAACGATGTCCATTTTCGCATAGATTAGGACTTCGCAGGGCGCATCGTTTGTAATCGGAATAGTAGGGTGTGTTGGTGGGCAAATGTATGATTTGCCCAATACCTTGCAATTTTTTACGTCATCGGATGTCATCCTTAGGTACTTGCGATTCTCTATATCTATTACTAAGCGGTTCTCGGTCGCGTCTATGTAGTGGTGCCTGCCGTTGTCAACTCGCATGGGTTGTAACGTGGCAGAATATTTGGGCTACGTCCTTCTCGCTCGACGGCTACCCACACGATCGCCCAGGGTTGTAGGGGGTGATTTTCAGGTCTTATTTATTCTTTATTTTTATTTTTTTTTCTTCGTTGTATTTTTTTTTATATAATGCGATTGATACGGCCGAGGGATGGAGAGGGAGTAAGACGAAGAGGAGAGCAACGCAACAACGGGAAACTTCGGACCGATATTCTATGTCTTTCTTGGTCGGGTTGTGCCATTTTCCCGACGACGCACTAAATAATACGCGGCCTCCTATCCTTAGCTGCCGTCGACCCACAGGAATCGATATATCTCCGAGGGTCATCTGCTGGGCGACGCAACGTGGGTATTGGCTGTCGCGCGAGTTAATACATCACCCCGCTGAGGCGCTGGTCGCAGTCATCGTACGACACTAGTTTCCCCAATTAACCAAGTTTGGCGGGTTAAGTGGGGATCATAGTTGACGGCCACGCGTGCCGGACGGACCTCGAGGCTTTTTCCCGAGGACTGTCGAGCGGGCAGGACGTTGCGTTGAGTATATCTCTGTCCCGTTTTACTGTTGTCACGATACGAGAAGAAGGACCAAGTAGTCGATCGTTATCTTTTGGGGCACTAAGTCAGCTCGCCCAAGATCCATATTTTCTGACGTATTATTTACACGGGAGGAGTGAAGATTGAAGCATATTCGAGGTTTCTCCCGGATTGCAAGGAACTTCGCAGCGTCATCGTCACGGTGAGCTCCCCTCCTATCTGCGGTCTTTCGCTAATATTCTATTCCTTTATTATTTAATTGGTTCATTCTAAATTTATTCGAACCTGGTCACCCCTGTGGCGCTAGTACACTGCGTGTAGGGTGTTAATTTGTATGGGGCACCGCGGCGTTTAGAAGAAGTAACCTCAAGATCGTGGAACGTGTAGAAAACGGGGAAAAGTCACTTTATTAATTGTTTTTTTTTGGATAGTAAAATCGTGCGTGAGTTAGGCCGTTATCCCGAAGTGTGTCGGTTTCGTGGTATTGGAACGGGGTAGACCGCGTCACGGATTTTAATCGGTTTATGGATTTGAATTTATTTGGGTTAGTGTGAGTTCCCGTTTGGATCGAGTTAGAAGGTCGCGCGTGTGTTAGTACGTCGTCCCGTGGTGAGATTTGTATAGAAGGGATTGACACGTTATAGACCGCGTCGCGTATCAGATAAACTAATCGGCGCTTCTCTGTTTCCTTTATTTATTTATTTATTTATTTATTTATTTATTCATTTAAAAAAAAAATTATTTATTGATATTTGTTATTTATATTTTATATTCACTCGGACTCCGTTACTTGCGCTTTAACATTTTATTTTACCTACTGAGGATTATCCCGACGTCGAGTATTTTATAATCATTATTATTGTTAGCATTATTTTTCTTTGCTGTTTTTTTCTTTCCCAATTGGCCGTTATTTATTCGTTTCTTGGTATTTTATGAACCGCGGAAAATCTCTGGGGTTCTGCTTTTACACGGCATATAAATTTCGAAATTGTAATAGCAAGCCGTTGGTGGCTTAGCGTACGTGACCTCCCGACGTCCCGTTGTCGAGTGTGTGAGGGATTAGCTCGGGATAGGCCGTGTCGCGAACCGAGAATAGAGACTACCGAGTATTAAAATTTGTCCAGAAATATTATTCGAAATTGGAAGCAAGCGAGATAGGCTATTCGATGTCTACACTGTCCGAGTGTGAGAGTGTAAGAGAGAGAGAGAGAGCGGGATAACTTCTGCCGTTGAATAAAGGATTGAAATTTTGTGGAAGGAATTGTTAGAAAGGAGCGACTAAATTTTACGGGAAATTTTATTTGAGTTTTAAATCGATGTTTATTGAAGATTAATATTAGTTTGTCAGAAATAAAGAAGTTTGTAAGTCCCGTACCTGCTATGGTTGTTTGAATTATTTATTGGTATTATTTTATTAGTTGAACCTTGTTTATTGTTCGTGTTTGGTATATTTATTGACGGTATCTTTTACTGACTGATTTTATTCATTAATTGTTGATGACGTATTTTAATTAACTGAGTTTATTCGTATTTTATTTTGGACTAATTCATGACTTGACAGTCCGAACCACCCACTCTGCCTGGAACAGCTGTAGCTAGCCTGGGTTGAGTCTGACCGAATATCTCGTTATTTTTCCTTCCGGCGCGTAAGTGCCTGGCGCCCATCTCGTAAGAGAAAATAAAAAGGAAGGAAAAATAGCTTGGGCCAGCTATAGGTAACGTGGTGCGTTGAGGCACAACTTTACGATACAAGGTATAGGATATACTTTTCTTATACTATACCGTTGCTGCCCGATCAGCGGTATATCCAGCACGAGTACTACGGCGTTGCCTTCGCTGTAGGCCCTGGTATCTGCCAGTCGCATAAGCGTTGACACTAGGTCGTGTGCTATTGCGACTGGGAAGCTACTGCCCGACGATAGGTGTGGTAGTGCTTCGACGAGGTGCCTGGCGAGTGTGCGTGGCGGCAGGGACGTTGCTCTGGCCTTACCTTTAGCTATATCGTCCACCAGCCACACTAGCTCCTGTACGTCGCTGAGTAATGTCGCGACCACAATACTTATCGCATTAAGCGTCTCGTCTAAGTGTTGGCGTCTCTTTATGTAGTGTATGTCGCTGTTGAGCCTGCAGTTGATATGCTTCATCCGGGCCAGCAGAGTCTGTTCGTTAGCCTGTATGTGATGCGCGCTTTCGTTAAATAGGCTGAGCGTGGTTTCTACGACTTGGATTTGATTTTTCAGCCCTTCCTTCAGGGTCTGGTGGGAAGCCCTAAGTTGCGTTATCTCTTGATGGAGCTCCCGTGTGTTGGCGGCGTCCATGTTTTCCGTGATGGCCTTGATTATGCTTCCTAGGCCGTCTACCAATCCTCTGCGCTCTCTGACGGGGCGCGTCCCGAGAAGGTCGAATATGGTCAATACCCCCATCTCTATCCTTCTCTTCATTCTCAGAACTGAGTCGCTTAGGACGGGGCATATATCGTTGACGCGAGTTTCGCCTTCGCACAGCTCCGTCGGACGTTGTAGGCTTTGGCTTATCTCCGTTTCTCGGTGCATTAGTGCAGCGAAGTCCAGCCTGATAATCAACCGCCACGTCAATTGTATTATCGTAAGGCTTCCTATGTTCTCATAGTAGATGCCCGGAGTGCTGGCAAAAGTGCTGACGACGTAGTCGGCCGTATGAAGTGTGGCTATAGTTTGGCCACTCCTTGCCGCGCTCAACCTGCAATCAGACGAGGAAGGAAAGCGTGAGTTATCCCTCTTTTTGTTGCGGCCTCACGGGTTCCGTAACGCGAGACCTTCTTTGCTCATTCTTCATTTAGCGAGCAATCAGCGATCATGTCGACCGTTATTTTCCGAGTCTCTGGGGCACATGGTGTGGTTCTATGCAAGGAGATGGATCTGACCCCCGAGATGCTGGAGTTAACGGTAAGTATTCTCCTTACCTCCTTGGGTTTTAATGTTAATACATTTTTTTATAAAAATTCCCCTTTTATCTTTCCAGTGCTGTCTAGTCGTTGTACCAGGGCGAAGTCGTCGATGGCTCTCTGACGAGTTCTTCGTGGCGTTGGCTGTCCGCCGCCGCCGGCAGATTTGTCGCCGGGCGGTTTACGGCCTGTGGGGCCTGGAGCCCTGTGGGGCATTGTCACCGACGATGAGGAGCCCGACCCGGATTTCATCGGATTACGCCGTCTATTTGCTGAGAGGTCCCTCATCACTTATCCCGCGTGTGGGACCGATTACTATTCCTACTAAAATTTGTATGAGCAAATTATTTTGAGACTATTATATTTTCTACTTTCGAAATTTTTTATTTTTATTGAATCTCCATTGCGCTCCGTGGAGCTCACTACCCGCATTTATTTAGTTTTTATTTAGCTTTCAGTGCTCTATAAAGAGCTTCAGGCGGCTCGCGTGTACCGCCTGAGTTTTCCGTCCCTTCTAGATGACGTAGTTGACGGGGGGTCTCCTTTCTACTATCTCGTGGGGTCCCGTCCACTTGGGGGTCAGCTTTGCCGACCGCCCCCTGTGCACCGTCTCATCTCGGACGAGTACGCGTTCACCTACGCGGTACTCCTGCACCTGTGCGCTGTTGTTATATGTTTCTTTCGATCGTCTGTTTGCGCCTTCCAGGTTGTTGCGCGCTATAGTCCATGCGGCACGTAGTCGCTCTCGTAGTTCTTGAACGTAGTCGTCATACGCATAGGTGCCTCGGGGCTCCTGTCTTACGGCCGTCGATAATTCAGCTTCGCTACCGTACACCAGCACGTGGGGAGATAGTCCGGTCCCCGTATGCGAAGTGGTGTTGTACGTAAATATTGCGTACGGCAGCCACTCGTCCCAGTCTCCTCGATCCTCTCTTATGAAAATTTTCAGGTATTCTGCGAGAGTGCGGTGCGATCTTTCCAGGGCGCTATTCGATTCAAGGTGGTAGGCCGTTGTCTGTATTTTCTTAATTTGCAGCAGTCGACACATTCCTTCGAAGGTCGCACTGAGGAAGTTGGTGCCCTGGTCTGACAGTATCGTTTCCGGCGTTCCGTGCAGGCAAATTAATTCTTCAACGAGCGCCCGTGCTACTGTCGAAGCCTCTTGGTTCAGCAGGCGGATCGCTGCACTGTATTTGGTAAGGGCGTCCTGAAACGTAAGTATGTATTTCTTTCCAGATGCGCTTTCTGGTAGCGGTCCTACGATGTTGACCGCTACTTTTTCGAATGCCCTCGATAGGGTGTCCGTGACCACCATCAGGACTCGTTTCGGATTTTGTTCTTTTGGCAAGACTCGCATGACGAAATCTATTCCTCCAAATCTCTTCTAATGCCGGGCCAGTCGTACTTGGTCCGGATCCGACGTAACGTACGCTTGATACCCTGATGCCCTCCTACGGGGGTGTCGTGGTATTCTCTTATTATCTTCAGGTGGTCGTCAGTCAAGGGGGTGGCTACGCCACTGTGGCAGCCGCTGCGCTCTTTCATAATGCTGTCTTCTTCTGTACTGCTGGAGGTTTGCGAGCTGGGGCCCCCACCTTGCCTCGCTTCCTCAGCAGGCTTGTGCGGCGGTCGGCCCACAGTTTCTTTGCTCGGTGTGCCCACCGGTAGATCCGCCGTTGCTGCGCTCGCTCTGTCCCTTTCAGCGATGCTCGCAGTCTTACTCGTGCCTGTCTGCACTAGCTCGCGTGGTCTGCCCCTTCCCCGAACGCTCGGCTCCGCGGCGGGGCTGTGGGGAAAAGTATAGCAACCTGCATCTACGCTGCGGATCTCTCCATCTTCTCTCTACCGTGTTGCTGTGTTAGTCTGCTGTATTCTTGGCTCTCCGCTTTGTGTGGCTGTCCGTACTCGGGCGCTTGCTCTCCTTTTTTATCTCGTGGGCGAGCTCGACCTCTCGCTCTAGCGAGCTACCACGGCTATTTGGGGGATCTTGGGCTGTCCGCTTTGTGTGGTCGTTCGATGTGCCTACTTGCCCCGTCGTGCTGTCATCTTCCAACTCACGGACTTCGTTCTTAGCTCTCGCTTGGACCCTCGTAGTGAGGAATATACAGCTGAGCGCATCTGCATTCGTATTGCGTTTACCTGCCTTGTATTCGACATCAAACTCATGTTCTGCCAATTTTATTTTCCACTGCATTAGTCTCGATCCTGGGTCCTTTACTCCGAACAGCCAGGTCAGCGGCTGGTGGTCCGTCACTACGGTGAAACGGATACCATAAATATATGGCCGGAATTGAGCTAGGGCCCATACTATCGCGAGTAGTTCCTTTTCAGTAGTCGTATAATTCAGCTCGGCTTTAGTCATGGTGCGGCTTGCATAGCATATGGGCAAATCGTCCCCGATCTTGCCTTGCAAAAGTATCGCGCCGAGCGCCTGATCGGATGCGTCTGTTGTCACGACGAACGGCTTTGCGAAGTCCGGATACTGAAATATTGGTGCCGTGGTAAGTGCCGTCTTCAATTCCTCGAATGCGGCATCCCTTACTGCTGTCCACTTGAATTTAACCCCTTTCTGGGTTGATTCTGTGAGTGGCTCAGCGGTTTTTGAGAAATCTTTGATGAATTTCTGGTAATAACCGGTTAGTCCGAGGAAGGATTGAACTCCTTTTACGTCTCTTGGCACTGGAAATTCCCTTACCACTTCTAGTTTCTGGGGATCCACACGCACCCCCTCTTCGGAAATAATGTGGCCGAGGTACTGCGTTTCCTTTCGCAGGAATTGGCACTTGCTAGGTTGCACGGCCAACTTTGCCTCTCTCAGCCACTGTAGCACCTCCCGCAGCTTGTCGTTACGTTCCTTGAAGGTTTTTCCATATATCACGATGTCATCGACGTACACGTAGCTCTTTACTCCTTGAAGTCCGAGTTCATCAGTCTATCCAAAGTCGGTGGTGCGTTTTTTAGTCCGAAAGGCATTCGGTTATACTCAAAATGAGTCCTTCTGACGTTGTGGGTGCTGTGACGTCTGTGCTGGCTCACTCTTGTTTTGCGACAACCTCTTTCTGCAGTCCTTCCACACGTGGCCCTTCTTCTGACAGTAATTGCTCACGATGTCCACGTTGTGTATGGAGTTGTTCTCACTGGGCATCGGCAAGCTCACTCTTCCCGATCTCCTGGTGCAGTCCCGTGCCATGTGTCCAACTTTTCCGCAGGTGAAACAATTTTCTCCCTGCTGGGATGGTGCGCCTAGGGACCTTCTAGGGTGGCTTAGTGCTCTACCTACCCCGCCTTTTGGCTGCACCATGTTGGTTATCTCTATGGCCCCTGCCACAGAGTCATGCAGAGTTTAGTAATTTCTCGCACGTACCAGCACTTGCACCTGGCCGTGCAGGCCGTTTTCGAAGTTGGCCTGTGCGCTTCGTCGGGTGTCACTCTTGACGGTGATCTTCTGATCCTCTGGTTTCCACGGTTCGCAGAGTATTTCGGTGATGTCTACCGTAATTCTCTCCGTTCTTGCCGCGTAGGCGGCGATGTTCTCGTTCTGTCCTTGCCGGAGGGAGCTGAACTCCATTTGCAACGCGGCCAGGGACTTCCGTTGTCCGTACAACGTTTCTAACTCGCTCCTAAGTTGCGCCATGGTACTGATGGTTTTGTGCTGCCGTTGTCTTGCTGCCGCACCCTCTAACTTACTCATGACTATCAACTCCAGGAGGGTGTCATGCTCCTCCTCTGCTACCCTGCGAAATATCGTCTCGCAGGAATTTAAGAAGAGCGGCAATGCCTTTGCGTCCTTGCCGTCAAACATTTTCATCATTTTTATTCCGAGGCTGAGGCTGAGCATATTTGAGGGCCTATGCGCTCCTCGAATCGCGTGCGTCTCGGGGGCTGTACGGGAGGCGGATGGTCTTCCATCCCTGCTCCTCCTAACCATCGCTGGAACTCAGCTATTTGCTCTCTTAGGGAGCGGATGAGCTCGTATTTGTCTGCACTTACCTGGTTTAACGTTTCCGACAAGTTTCGTCTTGCTGACTGTGTTTCAGCCCCTTGGAGTTCGCGATCGAGTTCGCGTTGACCTTGGTCATGCTCGCGCTGCAGCCTTTCGCACTGCCGTCAAGCTCTTACCAAATCACGGTGGCTCCGGTCGATCACCTCTAAACGATCTTGTACTCTTAAAGTCACTGATCGTGCTGTGGTGCCGGTAGCTGTCGGGAAGCCTACGCGATATATCGCTTGCATGTTTTTGAATTCCCGCTCGTCCATGTCCTCGTCCAGGCGTTCAAGCGTTCGTCCGCCAGTAGCCATATTGAACCCGTCATCGCTACCTATACTACTGTTATCGCAAAACGCCGCACCCCTGAGTGGGTTTACGCCAAACTCAGCCTCCAGTCGGCCTGCGACGGCCTCTTGCCTGTCGGCGGGGATTCGACCCGGCGGCGAGAGCTCTGTTAACGCCCTGCGCGCTTCGTACACGAATTCTCCAACGGCAGCAGCTAATCCGGCTGTGGAGTCTACCCCTTCGCCTGGCATCGTAGTTTCTAACGAATTGACTCTGCGTTTTGATTCCGCTCCCCTCAATCCCGGCATGTTGCTAATTTCGCGGTGAACAATACTCTAAATATACCCACGAAATCTCAAAAGAAATATCGCTAGTGTAATATATATATATTTTTTGAAATTTTTCAAATATCTGTCCTAACTGGTTTTAGTTTATATCGGCAATATGTTTTAGTATAACGTAACCGCCACTTACAGAAGGATGATCTGGTAGATGGTCCTCTTCATGGCGATGTTCTCGGGTGCTGTCAACTTGGTGTCCTGCAGATCCTTTTTATTGATGGTCCTTGATGTCTTTCCTGACGTTGTTGGCCCGTTTCTTCGCTGGTTCCTGGGTTTGTCCTTAGCACGTCGCAATGGTTGCACGAAGGCTTCTTCTCAAGTAGCTGCTTCGAGTACTTGGTTGCACACTTTGTGCATTTTTCCCTCGACTTAACGTGACACCGTCAATAGGGATTTTAAACGGTTGACCGATATGTCACACCGCACCGACGTACACTTCGCGCCTTCGCGTTAGCTTATTCGGGTTTTCACGAACTACACTGGCGTCCTTTGCACGAGTCGTAGTCGTCACTTCAGAGTCACTCTTATTTACTTTGTCCAAAACACTTTTGTCCAAATAAATCACGTATCACTTAACTTCAGCAGATCCCACCGCTGCCACCTAATGATATACCGGTACCGGGTAATTGGATTATTCGGTATTCGGTATAATATTAAAAAGTTATTATTTTTTGGGATCGTTTGCCGATAAGGAGATGGATCTCGAGTTATCGATGAAAACGCGAATTTATATAAATGGAAGTATTTATTATAGGCAACGGTAACTTTCCGTTGTCTATCTAAAAGTCAATTATGGAATGTACAATAATTCGTAGTTACGAGCATTTGACGAGGAACCAACCGTTCTCTGTTGAGTCAATTTTAATTCTGATTTTAGTAAAGCAGTTAGCAACGGCGTTTGCTAAAATCCCTTATTCGGAAGCTTTAGCTTTAGCCAATCGTAGATCGCCTAGCCAGTCACCTCATGCTGCGTCGGCGTCTACCTCGCATCCTGTCTTATTCGAGTTCTATCTTTTAGAATTCTAGATCTAGCTGTGTCTGCTAAGGAATATTCCTGAGAATATGTAAAGTGGAATATTCCGCGACATAACACTTTCAATAGATGGACATTTTTTCTTAAGCGAGGTATTACTCCCGGATGGTAGATTTGATTTTATGAGTTCACTTATTGAGCTGAAATTAATGATTGCAGAGTTTTCATAATTCAAACTTATCCTCTTCACTTTTCAAATAGTGTCCACCACCGTTTCGGGATCCTTGGTAGTCGTAACCATTAAACCATAAAGTTTCGAACTCCCGGAAACGAACGAATTTATATAAGCGTTCGGTGTCACCGAAAGCAATTCGTTGGTCATGTCACCGAGGAGATTACCTAGGAGATTACCGAGATATCCAATTTATGTATAACAGATCGTCGTTGACCGATAGCAGACATTGAACCTATTTCTCATTGTCAAACAAATATAACTATCGTTTCTCGCGAGTTTTAATTAGTTCCGTGTGCGCCAAGTTATCTCGCGGTTACTAGCAATACTTCTAGCATTCAGCCAGATACCTTGAACGCGTTCATAATCGTCGATTATTGCTCGCGAGACGCGTCGTCAATATAGGGCCACTCGCTTGCCTCCAGTTTAATCTTTACAAATATATTCACATAATCGGCAAACAGGTCACATTCGCATGTATCGGAGTTTTACATTGTTGTATTGTACGTCTAAGTCACAGAAATTTTCAAGATTCCATAACCCATATCTATTGCTTTCCGCATCTCATCCGTTGCCCAGGTACCCGTGAAATCCCTGTCATCAGGATTCTCATGATTGCACGAGTCTTGAGTTATACGCTCGGCACAGTTAAGGCACAGGGCAAACAGAAGTCTGTCGCTTATTTAGATAGGTAGCACGGGGTGAAAGAGGTGGGGCGGAGGCAATACAATATACTCGATCATACCGTTAACCATGACACCCAGAGCATCGTGCAAGCCCCCAACATATCTTCGCACTCGGTACTGATGTATATTTTCGGGTGCCTCACTGGGTAGAGACTTGTCTTACATAAATAAGGATACAGCGAGCAGATGCCAATGTACGATATCTTTTCTCCTGGTGCGACATCGTAGGAGGTGCGGATATAGCCCGTGCGACCACCATAAAACGCTGTTCGATGGCTCAAACTCTCTCTGGCGTGTCGTGACTGATTTAAAAAAAATCCGTTCACACGCGCCTCGACTATTCGGAGTGTATTAAAATTACACTCCTACATCTCCACCAACTCGTAATCATGTGACCAAATTTTTAAGCTCAATACCACAGTACGCTCGTATCGAGTGTCCAGACTCTCGTTACCAACGTGAGGCTTTCTCGCGGGATTGTTTGGAAAACATTCACAGCATACGTGCCAGTAACAACCGTGCTATTGATAAGTAATACAACGATTATTCACTTCTCGATAGCCATCGACGCGTGAACCGTCGGGCAGTTTATATTCACGGGCTCGACCCACGTGAATAAGCTCATGACCGGGCTCATGCTCTACCCATAAGAGCGAATGAACGGCCTGCTGTGAATGATTTTCCGCACGCGTATAGCTACCTGCAGATGTAAGACCAATTGTTTCTTTTGATAGCCTCGACAATGCTATCGTCATGACTTCAGTGGATGGACGTATATTACCTATAGAGACAAATATTTGACGAAATTCGAAGCAAGTTCGACGGAGTATGTCAAGATCCACCTTGCAATACTTCAGAATTTCCTTTTCATAATAAAATATCGCGTCTTTATCGAACTGCTCAGCATACCATTTGTAAAATTCCGCTCAGTAGAGCTTACTCATCGTGTCGGGCGAATAGTACTTAGCTGCGGGAAGAGCAATTGAAAGTTTTGAAGAGGTGCGGAAAGTAACCCGTAGCCAGTTGCTCGCTAAATCCAAAAACATTGGGTACTGCGCTGAGACAGATATGGAAATAATTTATGCTGTCTATAAAAGTCGTGCGTTTCACCCGCATTGACATTATTGAATTACCCGTCTAAATGATATTAGGGGTGGGCATATCCATGGAGCGTTCTACGATACTTCGCAATATAAATTCGCAGTTAAATGCCTTAGCATTGTGCGCAATACCCACTCTATTACGAAAATTCGTAGAGGATCGCACGGCTAGATCTACATATTCATCGACGGGGTTATTTAAAAAAAAAACTCTCGTATACCACACCACGGGCAAGGGTCTACGGGTAGATGCTCGCCCACAGAGAAACAAATCTCACACAGCTGTTGCGCTACCTAATGTATAACTACGTGTTCGAGCGAATCGTCTCCCATATTTTCAGCAATATACGGTTTATCTTGGCACGTTTCGAAATCGTAAAATATAAATAACGTTTCAGAGTGTTCCGCAAGTGGTTCCAATTCTTTCTGTGATTCGACAATCTGCATATAACAACGTTCGTTGTAGCCATGCGAAATACGACACAATCGAAAAAAACGAATACCACATTCGTCAATCTTGGGATTATCACCAATAAGTTTATCACAAGATTTACAAACGGTGTTAGACTCGCGAGTGGATTTTCGTACCTGTTTCGCCTTATTACGATTTTCCAAGGGTTTTAAATACTTAGCGAAACACACGGTATTGTAGAGAATTCGTTAATAATCGTCACACCTCGCTGTTGCCCTGTACGAACGATGACGCTGAAGCTGGCAGACCGATCTGGTAGACAAAACCGCCCGGCGGCCGTAGGTCTTGGGAGTGCCTGTACGCTTTGCAATAGCGCTACAAGCACACGGCAGGCACGGTTGCTTCTTACTCGGGCGGGCTAGGGTAACATATATGGTAGTACGTCGATTTATTATTAATAAATTGTTGTCAACAGGATAAATTGAAGTGCGATTTGTTTACCCAAATCTAAAGAATATTTATGCAGCATAACAAATGGCTAAGATAGTTCACGCAAAAGTTGTATGTAGTACTTTGTACGTGCAAGACGGTACATGAGATGCATGAATATTCAAATCTTTGCAACTAAACAATACTTGCACACGCATGACCACACAGATTTGTAGATTTACACACACATTCTATAGGTCAAGACAAATACAACGGTATATGATTTATTCCGTTGACGGCCTTTGTTAATAACAAAAAAATGGCAAAATTTAGGAAAGATATCGGCTTGTAGTTCTTTTTAGCGTATCTGGAAGACAAATATTCAGCGTCGTGTAATTCAACAGTACTTCCAGACGCATGACAACATAGTCTCATAGATTTACCCATACATTCTATGGGTCAAGGCGAATAAAACGGTGTATGGGTTATTCCGTTGACGGCTTTTGTTAATAAAAAAAAAAAGGCAAAATTTAGGAAAGATATAGGCCTGTAGTTCTTTTTAGCGTATCTGGCAGTCAAATATTCAGCGTCGTGTAATTCAACAGTACTTCTAGACGCATGACAACATAATCTCGTAGATTTACCCACACATTCTGTGGGTCAAGGCGAATAAAACGGTGTATGGTTTATTCCGTTGACGGCTTTTGTTAATAACAAAAAAAAATGGCAAAGCTTAGGAAAGATGTAGGCTTGTAGCTTTTTTTTACGTATCTGGTAGAAAAATATTCAGCGTCATGTAGCTTAGCAGTACTTTCACATTTATGATCACAGAGATTTGTAGATTTACACGCACTGTCTATGGATCAAGACGAATAAAACGGTATATGGTTTATTCCGTTCACGGCCTTTGTTAATAACAAAAGAACATTGCTAATTTTTTTTCGTATACTTCGCTCAGCTTATAAAATGAACATGTGTCAAAATAGAAAAAAAAATAAATAAAGGAAATAACTGCAATGCAATTCATTCGTGCAAGTTAACAAGGACCTGAGATCATGCTCTATTTCTCGTAATAATTTCTTCAATATGTTTGGATACAATTATTTTCTGTGTGGCATGCGTTACAGGTCCTACACTTAGTATCCAATCAATGTGGGCCCATACGGTACATGCATGAGCGAGAAAGTCCCGGGTCTCGTCGAATCCATAAAAATTCTTCCTTCGTACTTCAAATGGTGAGGATTACTTTCCACGTTATCCGTACCACCTTGCTGCGTCTTCTCCCACCCTCATTTTACTCTGGGGAACATCCCTACAAATCGGTTGCAGCGAGTAATCTCTCATGGGGGTATTTATTGCACCTGATAGTCTTTAGAAATCGTCGTCATATCTTGTCGTGAATGCGATCTGCCAGACGGCTGTCTGGTAAAGGTGTAAAGATGCCAGACAACCGTCTAGTATTATTTACGTGACATACAGCTAATAAGATGGGCCGTGAATTTCTTAGTGAGAAAGTTTGTACTCGTAGATGTATACATATAGATTCTAAGATTGGCTGTGCCTTGAACGATTGTTCGTAGTGATTGTTATTACTTTATTATATTTTATTATGTTTATTACTTTTCTTATCCATCTATTCAGCTTTGAATACTTTTTTACTATTCATATTCGAATATATTGTTAATATCATTATAATAATTATTATTATTATATTTTATTCTCTTGACATATCACGGAATAATCTTTTTAATTATCATCCACACAACGGATTGAAACGTAAAATTAATTTGTTTCACGAGCATTATTTCATTTTTAGATAATTATTATTCTTGACCATTATTAAAGCTGCACTTAATACAAGATAACAAACTTGCCATTTTTTTGTTATTAACAAAGGCCGTCAACGGAACAAACCATATACCGTTGTATTCGTCTTGATCCACATAATGTGTGTGTAAATCGACAAATCTGTGTGGTCATGCCTGTGGAAGTATTGTTTAGCTGCAAAGCAGCATTTCTAAGGGGTGATTATGCAGTTTCATCCCTGCAAATGAATTTTTTTCTTCAACTTCATGTGGAATTTTTATTGTCTTCAATGAGCAGTATTTTGGTTTTTGTTTCATTAAAATCGGTTGACGCCTTCTGGCTGAAACTGCATAATCACCCCTCGACTTGCCTAACTTTGAAGGGCGATTTCACCCCTTAGAAATGTTTTTCCGCCAATAAAAAAAAATACGTGTCTTTTAGTTTTCGATGCTCTACAACATACGTGAGTTTCATCAAAATCGGAGGGGGACATCAAACTATCCTTCCTTGTAAGTGTATTCACCTCAAACTCAGCAACACTCAGTTGGCAGCACAGCTACCAGTAGTATGTGTACACCTTTGATCTATCCCACTCCTTCCCCCACCACGCGGCTATCTTCACCACCTCACTTTTCCACCGCCGCGGTACCCACTTTGCTTAACCAGTGTCGGTAACGTGGAGATGGTAAAGTGAGGTAGTATGGGAACTCTGGTGAAGAAGGAAGAGTAGAGATAAGAGCAGTATGGAGCAAAGGTGTACACATACTTGGAATAACATTTGTAACTCACCCTTATGTTGGCGGCATCTACGACGGCTATCGAGGGTGACGGACACAATAGCTACTCCATGGCACATACACATATGCACGCACGCATGCACAAACACACACGCGCGCGCGTGCGCGCTCACGCACATTCTCTCTCTCACTCTCTCTCACTCTCTCACATCAGCATCCGCAGCTAAGCGTCCGGGTAATATGAACTACCTGCACCCATGGAGCGTGGGCACCGTCAGGGGTATGCATCCGTATCCCGATCAGTGTGTCGTTACCGCATGTTTTTTCAATCAGATCTCGATCTCCATCCTCGTTAATTGCATGATCGAGGCCGAATATTACACACTTCACGAGCAACACCAGTAACGTACTAATCGGAGGCTCGGGGTGAAATAGCTGCGGCCAGTCGACGTATATCGATTCCTCAAAATCGACTAGTAGCACCTCGCAACACCCGTCATCACCCACATCGATAATTTCCCCTCGCACAGGCCTTCAATTCCGTACAACCACACAAGCCACCCCAACGTACAAGTCCTCAGACACAAAACGCCGCTACCTAATAAACTCCTTAATGTACAACATGTCCAAATTATCCTCCAGAACGAGTAATACCGCGCATATTTTATCCGTCCGCAGGCACACAGTATTGTCACTGGTTCTACATATCGCCCGACAGGCGAAAGCTTCGGATAGCTCGCCATTTAGATACCGCGGATATATTTTAAGTTTATTTATTTATACCGTCGTTATGCACTGCTGAAGACAGACTGAATGCTTAGGATGCTGCTGGCGGGTATCAGGGATATTAAAGATAACAAACCCCTCTTTGAATCAGAACCAGGTGTCCAGCGCTCTGAATGCAACGTCAGCAGTTTTGCACGTGCGTACCGCTTTGCGCTGAGCTCCTCGCGAAGCGCTTGCTTTGCAGTAAGCGGCGCAGAATATGATACCGTACCACGAGAGACCGCGATTATGATTTATATATAATTATAAAATAAGAGACCCAGTAAGACGATGTATTTCTTTTTAATTAATCAATATTTCAATTAAATCACTTTACACATATTTACCATCGGATGCAACATCCCTGTAAACACGGTAATCTACGCTCGGAGATTCCTACGCCGTTAAATTTATCTTTATCACTGTCTGATCGTCGAGAGGCAAAAGTATTGTCATATTCACATACAAGGGTCGATTAAGACCTTAAGAGAATAAATAGTCGGCCTTGCGCCATCTGTTGGTCGAGGAAAGAAATCAATAGCGACGTTTGGTAGTGCCATCCTTCACATGACTGTTGTCAAAGTTTCAGCTCGCTGCGATGTTTAGTTTGCGTTTGACAGCCATCGAAAGACATACAAGTTTTGTGTTTTTACAAAAATGGAAAAAATTGAGTATCGTGCAGTGATTCGATTTTTATTTTTGAAAAAGAAAACGAACAATGAAATCAAAGCGAAGCTAGACAAAGTTTATATGGACCTTGCACCTTCGTTATCAACCATTAAATATTGGACTGCTGAATTTAAACAAGGTCGTACGAGCATTGTTGACGATGAACGTCCAGGTCGTCCAAATGAGGTCGTCATACCAGAAACAATTGAAAAAGTCCACAATATGGTGATAAATGATCGGAGACTAAAAGTCAATACCGTCCGGTGATTGACGAAAATAAAAATCGGTCTTTCGACCCTGCATCCTAAAGCGTGGTACATATCAGCCCTGCTCATTGTCGATACCGAAGCGTTCACCAGGGGACAAAATATCACCTCCCCGTATGGAAGGTATTCCATCGCCAGTCTGTTCATCTGCAAGCATAATTAAACCATTTATTAGAATTTTTATTTCATTTAATTAAATTTTTGTTTGTCGCTAGCTATATACTATGTATATAAATTGTGTAACGTAAGAATTACGAACTTATCATTGCTTCTCGTCTTCGAATCCGTCGACTGCACCCGGGAACCGCCGACGCATTTCGTAAACCAACTCGATTGTCGGCGGACTCGGCACAGTGAATCGTGCAAAGCGAAAAACGTTTGGTTCCGACTCGTACCCTGTTTTTTCATTTTTACTGTTATTATCCCCGTAATTTTTTAATTTTTGTCAGCGTATCTGTATTATTAAAAGCTTACCTGAATCTACCGAGTCTTCCTCCTTCTCCTCCTGCTCCCGTTCTTCTTCTCCTTCTTCTTCTTCTTCTTCTTCCTCGTTGTCTGTATTGCTATTAGTATAGCGATGGACCCGCGATGGCTCCATCTGGTTCTCTCGCAGAACTAACCATGAAAAGACCGTTTGTCGGTTTATACCCGCAGAACGGGTGGGCAAAATTTATCCAACGATTCCCTACGATGCTGTCACCATCGTTGTCCCTGTTATGATCAACTGAATCGGTTCTACCCTCCTCATCGAAATCATAAGTGTCGGATCCCATTTCTTCTTCTTCATACCGTCGAACTATATATAAAAATCTTGTGATATAAAGGAAATGAAATAGAAGTAATTAACGCAGTATATTACTTACGTCTTTCACTGAGTATGGGCTGCAAAGCAGGCTCATTCAGCCAACCGCGTCGACGAATAACATGCACCACCGAATCAATAATTATTGGGTTGGTCGGAAAGTAATTTTGTTTTTTTTTATAAAAATGAAAGGCAATTTTCTTATAGTGAATTAATATTTTATTTAATCTAATATTGTCCATTCTGATCCATTACCTTTTGCCATCTTTCTGGCAGTAGCATGATTCCACGCTCATAAAATGTTTATTCTTTGCTGGCAAAAAACTGAGCCAAGTGACTTTTGACCTCCTCATTTGAATTAAACGTTTTACCGTCTAAAAAGTTTTGTAGAGACCGGAACAGATAATAATCTGAAGGTGCCAGGTCTGGAGACTATGGTGGGTGTGGTAGTATATCCCATCCAAACATTTTTTTCCGAGTGGTCAAACCTGTATGTGGTCTCGCATTAACTTGTTGGAACACTATACCTTTCCTATTGACGAATTCTGGCCTTTTTCATTTAAGTGAATCATTCAATTTGTCCAACTGATGACAGTACACTTCAGAATTAATCGTTCTGTTGCTCGGTAGAAGCTCAAAATAAACGATTCCTTTAAAATCCCACCAAACAGATAGCATAACCTTTTTTTGATGAATATTGGCTTTCGAAGTGCTTTTAGCCGGTTCAGCTTTTCTACTCCAGGATCTTTTGCGTTTAACATTGTTATAGACAACCCATTTCTCGTCCCCAGTGATAATACGCTTCAAAAATGGATCATTTTCTTGGCATTTGAGAAGGAAATCACAATCGTCAATGCGACGGCACAAATTTTTTTCCGTAAGAAGATGAGGAACCCATATGTCGAGCTTTGAAGTTAAAGCTAGCCGTTTCAAATGATAATGAACGGTCGAATTCGATAAATTTAAACTCTCAGCGATCTCACGAGTTGTTATTCGCCGGTTTGCATGAATTAATGCCTTTATTGTGTCTGCATCAACTTCAACTGGCCTTCCAGAACGTAGTGCATCTTCGAGATCAAAATTGCCGGATCGAAATTTGGCAAACCAGTTTTGGCACTGGCGCTCACTCAACACATCTTCCCCATGCACATCAGATAATTTTTTTCTTGCTTGAACAGAATTTTTACCTTTTCTATAGTAAAAAAGTAAAATATGCCGAAAATGCTGTTTTTCACATTCCATATTTAAAAGGGTATCAACCAAAAACTACTGTGCAGAATCAATTGAATTTTTTTACATGCAAGCCTTGGTATATCAGCTGTCAAAATACATATGATTATGTGGCTTAAGTGTGAAGTTGGTTGTGAAAAAATACAATTAAGTCCTTTTATGGGAAAAACCGAAATTACTTTCCGAACGACCCAATACTTGATTATCAAACAATCCAATATTATGCCCGTCAACTAAATCGCGCTGATGATACTCGCATAGCATACCGCAGATCTTACAAACAATCGCTTGTGTCGGAAATTCCCATAGGCTGATCTGTAAATTTCTTCTCCCCCGCCGCGAACTCAACGACGGTGTACGCTTCAATATAAACTCTATCAATTTTCTTATCAATGAGCGCTTAACAGTAAATCAGACAATTAACTAGAGATTTGTCAAAGCGGCACGCTTTTATATATATTCCTTTAATACGCTCTTTCTCTCTTTATTTCTCTGCATATACTGGAGCGATGTAATGAATACGACTAACCAAGAAGATGGCCGCACACGATCACTTTACAAAAGCAAGACCTAGGGAAATATTTAGCGTTGGTGATGTAAATGTATGATCCGTCATGTACTAAGTTATCGAGTTTCGCTGATGAATGTCATATTGTTTTCATCTAATTTCAAGGCACTCTGCCATGAAGAAAATGATCAAATTCCGTCGACCAATATTATTCAGTTTTCATGACACATCTTATCTGTATGTCAAGGTGTGCGTATGCACATACGTGTGCGAGAGTATGCAAGAGCTTTGGGATATCTTTGTTGGTGTTGTTACGAGGCTATTAAGGAGAATGCGACAAATATCAAAGGATATTGGTGAGCAATTTTTAGTCGTATGATTTGCAGTATCAAAAGAAGAGGCGATGCAATTGGATGGTGGGGTAATCTGTATAAAACAGAGTATGAACACCACCGACGATTTATTCGAAAAGTAACAGTCTACAAGAAACCAATAACAACGGCTAATAACGGTGCTACGTCTCACACGATATCGCCATATATAGCGAACCCCGTTATGTACGGTTTAAATAAAAAATTTGGAAAAATAATTGTCGCCGGGCTCGAGTTAAGCACTACGTGTCTTATACCAGTGGTAAAATTATTGTCGAATACTTTTACCGGAATTACACTTAGTGCGGACGAGGGGCGAGTGTTTAAAAGTGATTTTTCTCGCGTACAACGATATTTCGAAGTTCATGGGGCTGATGCCCAGAAAATGTGTAATACCCGCATAAAGCACACAGCGCATTACACACTTTTAATCTTGTGTTACCACAAAGCTGTCTCATTTGGTAAAATAAGCGGTAGTACTAACGAGGAATGCGATAATCAAGAGGAATCTGGAGAATCGAAACGGAAACAATTCCGAAAATACTCTCCAAACATTGTTCTGCAGCGGCCGACATTTGATATGCTCGTCGAAATAAGTAGAAGAATTGATATTCATATGCAGGCTATAGAGAGCAAAAGTAAGACGATTTAGCGGTGTATGAACATCGTGGTATCATATGTCCGTGAAAATACAGTTGTCAGTGAAACGTCTCGTGCAGCAGCGTATGAGATCATCCGTTCCAAGGAATTCTTTCTCTCTCTCGCTCGCTCGCTCTCTCTCTCGCGGATGTGGCAGCGGGTATTATACAGGCCCTCGGTGATGTGATAGATATCGGCTACGATATCGATGCCATGGACGAGGTCTTCGACCAGGACGTAGCAAAAAATTAAAGGCATTGTGTGTGTGTGTGTGTGTGTGTGTGTGTGTGTGTGTGTGTGTGTGTGTGTGTGTGTGTGTGTGTGTGTGTGTGTGTGTGTGTGTGTGTGTGTGTGTGTGTGTGTGTGTGTGTGTGTGTGTGAGGCAGGAGTTTCAAATCGCTGCAGAAGGAAGGTTGACGACGTCTCTGACAAAGATTTTCAACTCACAACAATACAAGTTTCATACACAGCATAGTTTGTAATAGCGTTGAACATGTCGAATTTTGTGCCTAGAAACTACGATTTGAGGACAGCATTGATTTTCTGTTACCAATTGAAGAAAACTGCTGCAGAATCGCATCGAATGCTTGTCGATCACAGTGCTTTGAGTGGTTTAAAAAATTCAAAAGTGGCGATTTTTACGTGAGAAACGAAGAACGTGGAAGACCACCGAAAAAGTTTGAAGACAGCGAATTGCAAGCATTGTTGGATGAGGATGACGCTCAAACGCAACAACAACTCGCGGATCAATTAAATATGACACAAGAAGCCACCTCCATACGTTTGAAAGCCATGGGAAAGATCCCGAAGATAGGAAAATGGGTTCCACATGAACTGAATGAAAGACAGCAGGAAAACCGAAAAACCACTTGCGACATGCTGCTCGCCAGGTACAAAAGAAAGTCATTTCTCCATCGAATTTTGACTGGCGATGAAAAGTGGATATATTTTGAGAATCCTAAGCGTAAAAGATCATGGGTAACTCCAGGCGAACCATCGACATCGACTGCAAGGCCAAATCGTTATGGACGGAAGATAATGCTCTGTGTTTGGTGGGATCAGTAGGGTGTGATCTATTATGAGCTGCTAAAACCTGGCGAAACCGTTAATACTGAACGCTACCGACAACAAATGATCGATCTGAATCAAGCTTTGGCTTGGCTCCGTCCGATTACTACTTATTTGCATCGATGGGACACGCACTTGCTGAGCAGCGCTTTACTTCTTACGAAAATGTACGAAAATGGCTCGATGACCGGTTTGCCTCAAAAGAGCAACAGTTTCTTTGGCGTGGCATCCACAAATTGTCAGACAGGTGGGAAAAAATGTATAGCTAGCGATAGGCAATACTTCGAATAAAATATTTTTTATCATTTTCATACAATAAACGTGTATTATCTATACAAAAATTCCGGTTTCATATTTATAGACCTGGTACATAATTTTATTAATTTTTCCAAGTATGTGTACACCTTTGCTCCATCCTGCTCTTATCTCTACTCTTCCTTGTTCACCAGAGTACCCACACCTCCTCACTTTACCATCTCCACGTTACCGACACCGATTAAGCAGAGTGGTTAGCGTGGCGGTAGAATCGACTCACCAGTACATAATGTGGACGTTTCAACGAGCTCTACATCAGGTCTAATCAACAGGTTCACCCACACAACTCAAGGATCAATACATACCATACAGGCAAATCAATAATATATTGGTCCATTACTCATCAGGTATTTCTCCTCCTCTTTTATAACAAATAAAAACTGATTTTATAGTTTGTAAATGTGTCCATTCAATTTCAATACACTTGTCACCAGGTCCATAATATCCTGTCATTATCACCAGCCAGCTCAGTTCACTCAGTGCTAAAGTATTATTCATTCTGATCGCCGATCACTGGATCGCGATAATCTCATTCATTTAAAACAAGAGGATTTAAATAAAAATTTAACATTTTTCTATGTGGGATATCAAGAAGCCTGCCTTTCGTCTAACAGCATGCTCTACAACATGCTGTTGGACGAAAGGTGATCGCTATAGAGCACCACTAATATATGCCGCGGTAATTCTCAACACGACCACGAAGAAGCACTTGAGTAAACTCAACAACGAGGTGCTGGCATGTAAAATTGGCGATGGTCACCAATCAATATTCAGTTAATCGAGGGTCGGGACGGATGAACGCGAGCTGTTACGCGCACAGCCGCCCAAAGGTAAAGACGTCTACGGAAATCCATTTTTTTAAATCGGGAAAAATCGATACTACAGTGATTGGATGGGAGCTGCAGAACGTTTGAACGTTGAATTATACGAGAACTTCGGTTTCACTTAATTTTATACTTTTAGCCGGATTCCTCCACTACCCTATATATATTTTGACTTTCCTGCAAAAAAAATGGAAGAAAAATTTAAAGGATAGTAACCTTGATCCCTTCATCGTGACAGGGTGTCTTCGGGGGATTACCATACATGCAGGCACCTACTATTTCTAAAAGATAATTTATTTCGTACTACCTCTTTAGAATGACTGTAAACATGAACCGATGCACTCCTTCCGTTTTCTGTAATAAAGCTGCATTGTTTAAACAGACATTCTTAATTTACATATATATATGCATGTTCAGACAAGTCTATCATTTTCTGAGTATACTCGAGAAGTCCTCAGTTGATAGGCGAACGTCTAGCCGATCTTTCTAGACGTTCGGTCACTTCTGGCTTCTGTCCCCTTTTCACTCAAGCTTCATCCGGTTTCTTGTTCCAACGATACTTCGTTTTCGCTGATCGAACGCTTCCATTCGTATGTATGGATTTGATATCAAAGGACGCTTCTAGCCTGTTACGCTTCGGACTTATCATTTCTACCGGTAATTCTTCGACGTGTATCGCAGAACGTCCGACTTATGCCCGGACTACTCGCGTTCACTTGTGCGGAGCTTCTTAGTGACAATACAACCATACCATATACCATTCGGTATAGTTCCGTTAACAGTCTCTTCTCTCTATCAAACCATTGTGACGGTTCGAACGCTCCGTGGTATGACTCGTTAATATCTAGGGACAAAGTTACAAGAAATTCACTTATTATCTACTTTGTATTGTCTTAATATTACATTTATATATTCTGTTTGCTTTTAATCACGACGCGAATAAATCTTCGTATCGCTGAATTTGTAATTATTAAGTCTTCCTTTCCTTTTATTACATGCAACTTTCATTACATTGATCTCCTGAAAACCTGAAGTTTCTTTGTCCTCCTCAAAAGAGCACTTGTCATATCTACCATATATCCATCGCTTTTTCTACATCTACGTGTGTGCTCGAGTACAGTTATTTACTTCCCGCTCCATGGTTGATCCACGCCACAAGGTAGCTAGGCCGTTGCACGGCACGGTCGCTGCAACTTAACGTGAATCTGAACGAGCACAGTCACGAACGTAGCGACCCTTGCGCAGGTGAGGCTATTTCTTACGAGGGCCTTTGATATTCAGAAGTGAGATCGCCGGGGCTCAAGGGAAATAACTGTTGCATACAAGGTACGTGAGAAAATCTCGAGAATCGGATGTGATGCGCGTAAGAACGTTTGCGAAGACGACGCGAAACGCGCAGGAAATCTCGAGAATCGAAAGTGACGGGCGTAAGAACGTTCGTGAAGATAACGCGAGACGCGCAAGAAACTTCGAGAATCGGAAGTGACGCATGAGAGAAGAATCAGGACGCGACACGCACTGAGTGCACGAGTAAATCGTGTAACGTGAGACGCCGCGTGTAGCGAACAAGTAAAGCGACGCAAGGACGCCGCGTATACGAATAAATAAAGTGACGCGAGATGCCGCGTGGATGAATAAAACAAGCGACGTGAGACGCCGCGTGGACGAATAAATAAAGTTATGCAAGACTGTAATATTTCTTTTATTTTTCCTATTATTGTTTCCTTCAAACTACCAATGGTAAAGTCAGCGAACATATGAATTTTATTATTCTTTTAAAGGGAAAATGGACATTATTAACCAAATACGTAGAATAAAGACAGTTTGAGTAAAAAATGAGCCACACAGTATTGTGGGTTTTCCAAATATGATCGTATCAGATAATTCTTTATTATATAAGTTATAACGAAGATGTAACATTAATGAAGCAGTAACGTAAGCGTTTCTTTTTTAATCAATTACTGACCTCGATTCAGTGAAATACAGAATATTATACCATATTTATATTGCACACGCACTCCTCATTCCTTAGAATTGAATCAAAATTATACGGGACGATTATTATTGAGTGGCGTACCGTCGAGTACCGAATTAATTATTAAAGTTTGCGCGAAATAAAGTTCGTTTGTCGTATACAATGACGAAATCGTTCTACTCATCCTCGAAATGGTCCAGATAGTCGATGCAGAAATCCTTGAGGACGTGATAAATCGAAGTTTCTCCAACACGCAGCGTAAGAGTTCGTCATCGATGAGTAGTACGTTCCAAGAGAGAGCGTGAGAATGTGGCTCCCCAAAAGATAGGTCTTACTCGACGGCAGCCCGTGGACAACTGACTTCTCAATCTAATATGAATTTGGTTTCTGTCGCGTATAATTCACGAAGAGAACCGTAAACACTCGAATTCCCCCCCATTCGTGCACACTTTCCACAGCGGATAATACTCTTCTTAATAAATTCGTTACATTATCCCCCTTTTTTGAGGACGGGTTCTCCTTAAACAGCAAAAAGGAGAAGGATCCGTACTCAAAAATTTAGTCAACCACAGGGTTTGTTTCGTCTTCTAAACTTTTACTATCGCGTTAAAAAAAAAAAAACCGATCATGAGTACTTCAACTGATCTTCTAGTAGTCAACTATCCTTATACTACAATGACTATGATTACGTAACTTCACCCCACTAAGGGTCTCGTCCTACCATAAAAATAATTATATCCTAGTGTTACGGTCACTTTTCACATGTTAGCCTTCTTAACTCATTATAATTTCATTCATCGTAGATTCTATAACCCATACATTTCTAATTAATTAATAACAAAAATTTCATACTACTAGTTTGATCATCATAATAGAAGTTAACAAATATATTGACAAGGAACGGCACTATATACCTCATCGTAAAACAACACACAGTATTCAATTTAATGGACTGACAACAACCCCTACAAATTGCATTAGCTCAGTCAGTATTGGGCGAGTGATATTTCCTCAAACTAGTACGATTATAGATTCCCAATATTTTCTCTTTCTCCATGTATCCTAATTCAAAAGCATTCGGGCCGATAAGTCGGACGATTTTATATGGTCCTTCATATAAATGAAAAAATTTATGCGTCACACGATCGATATGACTGGATATACTCGTAATAGTACTAAATCGTATAATTTCAAATCGAGTGGTGATCTTGCTTTTGCACCGCGTTGACGACGTGTGAAACTCATAAAAATGCGTTCTTTTGCAAGACGAACCTTTTCTTCATAAGGCTTTTCTAGTGTCGGTGGGAAATTGATTATCTCGAAAATGCCGTCTCTGGGACGTTCTCCGTAGTGTAATTCGTAGGGAAGAAAACCAGTGCTGCAATGCGTAGTGTAGGTTAGTAAATTCTCGATTTTTCGTATATATATTGCCCATTTTGTATGCTGGTTGGCACAAAAAGTTCGAAATAGCCTTCCTAATTCCCTCATTATTCGCTCAGTGGGATTTGATTGTGGATGTCTTATTGATGAATGCACGACTTTAATTCCATGAGACTCAATTTCTTTTTTCCAGATTGCGGAAGTGAATTGTGAACCGTTGTCTGCTAGAATTCTTTGAGGTTTTCCAATATTAGGAATATAGTCCTCGAAGATTTTCTTCAGGACGACCCGAGTCGTCGCGTGTTTAATAGGATAAAGCTTAACTAATTTTGAAAACACGTCAAGAACTACAAAAATGTATTGAACTCCTCCTACAGACGTAGGCAACGGTCCATAAAAATCGACGGTAACTAAATCATTGGGTGCGTCAGAACGTACCAAGCAATATTCTCCTTCAACGGATCGTGAATAGTACTTGACCCGTTGACACATATCACATTTCAAGATGTATTTTTTAACGGCTTTACCCATACCCTTCCAATAAAAAAATCTTTTGAGATGTGTTAACGTTTTGAATACCCCCATATGTCCCAACCTACTATGTTCTGTCAGAATGATACGTTCTTGAAGAGAACATGGGATAACTACCGTCCAAATTTTATTAACGTGTTTTCTGTGGAACCACACGGCATTGTGTTTTTTAAATTCTCTGTTGATATCTTTTAGTTCCTGTTCTTCTAATTTCACTATACCAGGGTCCTTTTGCTGCCACTGAACTATATTCTTCAAGTCCGGATTTAATTGTGAATTGGCCTCGAGTTGAAGAATTATCGTTAATGCGTTAATTTCTTTATCCCCTGGACTCATAGTGTGCAAACGAAGCATAGATATAAGAAACGATTCTTGTTCCTCTTTATGGAAAGTACGATCTGGGTGTCGACTAAAAAAATCAGCAACAATATTATCAGTGCCCTTACAATATGATATCATAAATGTATACTCTTGAAAAAGTAGACACCATCGAGATAAGCGAGCTGTACGAAATATCGTTTCTCGAAGAAATGTAAGACCTTTGTGATCAGTGATGATTTCAAAGGGCTTACATAATAAATATATTTTGAATTGTATGACCGAGTACACAATTGCTAGAAGCTCTTTCTCTGTAGTGGTATAGTGAATTTCTGCTGAATTCAAACATCTACTAGCTACAGATATTATTCGATGATTCTGCTCATCGTCAATTTGATATAAGATGCCAGAGATCCCCCTATCCGAGGGGTCGGTTTGGAGCTTAAATATTTTGTCCGGAAAATAATGCGATAATTCTACGTTCTTCACAAAATTTCTTTTTAATTCTTCGAACGCCTTCTAAAGTTCTGGTGTCCATTGCCAGATCGTATCTTTTTTAAGGAGTGTACGAAAAGGATCCTGATAATGAGCATGAAATATGCTGAATCGGCGATAATAATTGCAAACCCCCAAAAATTTTTGCAGTTGCAACTTATTATTAGGCTCTTCGAATTTCAGTATATTATCAAGCTTTTTCGGGTCTGGTGTTATTCCTTTGGTAGTTAACATAAATCCTAAAAATGGGACTGACGTTTGACAGAATGCGGCTTTGCTTAATTTTAAAGTAAAATTGGTATGGAGTAATTTATCAAAAAGTCGTTCGAGATGTTTCAAGTGTTTATCAAAACTCGTTGACGTAATTAAAAGGTCATCTATATAGGTAGTCACAAAGTCATTCAGTTCATCTCCCAAAGCTAGACTCAAAGCACGGATAAAACCGCTGCCTGCCGTTTTTAAACCAAAAGGTATTCTGCAAAATTGGTATAAGGTTGACCCATGTAAAAATACCGTATAGTGACGAGATTCTTCAGCTAACGGGATTTGCCAGTAACTACATGTAAGATCGAGTTTTGAAATTATTTTTATTCCTTGAAATTTTTGCATTAATTCTTCAATATGTGGAGGAGACTCGTTATCCCCTTCAATTGCGTCATTCAAAAACCGTGCATCTAGGCAAACTCTAATTTTTCCATCCGCTTTTCGAACAATCCTTAACGGATTACAGTAAGGACTAGTCGACCTTTCTATTATGCCGGCTTTTAACATATTTTTTATTTCCGAGTTGACCGCTTCCCGGTATGCTAGTGGGACCGCGTACGAGTGTCGAATAAATGGTTTTGTTTTAATAGGTTTTATGCTATGCTCATATATTATAGTGCATCCTGGCTTGTCTGAAAATAGCATTTGATATTTTATTAATAAATTCAACATTGTATGAGACTGGATCGAATCACATGCTGTTAGCTTTCGCGCGACAGATTCCAGATCATCAGAGAAGACCTCAGACTCATCGAGGTGTTTATTATTTGAGATCATTTCGCTCTTATTACCGTAATCGATATCACATATATTATATAATTGATCATCATCTATTATTTTTATAAAATCACCGTTCTTATCACTTCTTTCTTCACTTCTCACGTTTTTTAAAGATTTCCTGTGAATACCCTTCACCTTTTTATTCTCCATTACTGGATTATTATTTTCGACAGTTATCGTATTTGTTTTCAACCACGCATTATTGTGCAATTCCGGTATATTCCCAGGACCGGTTACACCTTCTCCTAAAGGCTTCGTAAAATTATTACACAGCTGATTTATAGTTAGAATATAAATACTAGTTGAATTTTGCTCGATGACCGAAACAAGCCTCTCTGATGCTCCGGGCTCAAACAGTACAGTATCCCCACCCAATCTCACACCTTGTATATATATTGCTCTTTCATCGTAATAAATTCTAGCTTTGTTTTTATGTAGCCAATCATTGCCAAGTATTATGTCCGATGATAAATACGGTATTACAAGGAAGATATGCGTAATCTATTATATTTTCTCTATTCTATCTATTATAGTTTCGATCATTATTTGTCGACACACAGTTGTTTTTTTTGGCCTACCGCAACTGTTACCGTTACGTTAGATACAGGCATTTCATATAAGGTAGCGATTCCCGATAATTTTTTATAAAACTCTTCGGATACACAAGTTATCTGACTTCCCGTATCAACTAAAGCTATCACTACATTGTCAAATATTGTCGTTTTTAACCGCGGAGAAAGTGCTATTTTTGGTGATACGTTATGGGATTTAATCGCATTTTCGAATTCTATGTCTTGTTTGAGGTCCTCTATGAAATCATAGTATTTTCGGCACGATTCGGGACCATTTTGAGTCGCACCTGAATTTAGTTTAGATGATTCGAATTATTTGTCGAATAATTCTCGACGGCTAAATTATTTCGTTGCGAATTATTTGCTGTACGACTGTTAAAATTCGGCGGCGGAAATCTAGTATCCGGCAGCAAATGACTTGTGTTATGACCAATACACTGTTGGCCATAACTCAGTGCTCGAGGCGCGTAGCCTTCGTTCCTACGATAATTTTTTATATAGGCATTATAAGTTCGCCTATTATTTGTTGGAAGGTCAGACGATGTATGTACACTATTTATCCTGTTCGCAGAACCTTGTTTATTATAACCACTCGCATTATTATTGTTCGTCCATTCCCTATTCCTTTCACCCTTATCCCAATCACTATTCGTACTGTCTAGTCTGGCCAGAGATTGTGCCACTAAATCCGTTTTCGATAAGTCTATTGTTGATAGTATCGTTTGAATTTTGTATGGAAGCTGTTGGACTATCTGATAGTTCATTTCGTATGGCGATAAAGGCGGTTCAAAGTATTTAGTCTCTTGCACTTGTTTAAAAAAATACGCCTGCAGCGTAGTTTCTTTCCACTTATATTTTTGAGATTGCCAATTATTTTTTAACTTGACTTGAACTGGTATCGAATAAAATTCTGCTCGGAACGCACACTTAAAAGCCTCAAACGTCGTCAATGTATCTCTATTAATTTCGAACCACACTTTTACCCTATTTTCCAGAAAGCTTTCTATTACGTGCATATGGTGTTCGGCTCGAACGTTTTTGAATTTGAAAAATTGCTCAATTTCATCCAAAAAAATCAACGGGTTTTTATCTTCGACAAATTTCGGAGTTTTAATATTAATATGCAAATATTGCAAATGATTCACTAACCCATTTACCAACTGGTTACTCATTGCATTATCGACTTGAAGGCGAACTGCATTTTGTTGAGGTTGTTGTTGTTGCTCACGCAACTGTTGTAATTCTCTGGTCAATTCCTCGATTCGTTGCTGTGCCAATCTCAAATGCCGTGCCTCGTCAATTCTCTGCTGCTCGATTACAACTTCCTCTGTATTCGACATTTCTCCTGTTTTTCTGTTGGTATCAAAATTTCTATTATATGTGTGAAGAGATTTCGAAGTATCAGTTACCCGCTCCTTGAGCGCTTTCTTATTTGTTTTGTTTGTGTTTAGCGTCGTATTGCTTAGTGTACCTCGCGATCGCGTAACTCGCGATGAATTTATGACACTGTTATTCTGTTTTGTCGACATAAAATGTAATATTTCTTTTATTTTTCCTATTATTGTTTCCTTCAAACTACCAATGGTAAAGTCAGCGAACATATGAATTTCATTATTCTTTTAAAGGGAAAATGGACATTATTAACCAAATACGTAGAATAAAGACAGTTTGAGTAAAAGATGAGCCACACAGTATTGTGGGTTTTCCAAATATGATCGTATCAGATAATTCTTTATTATATAAGTTATAACGAAGATGTAACATTAATCAAGCAGTAACGTAAGCGTTTCTTTTTTAATCAATTACTGACCTCGATTCAGTGAAATACAGAATATTATACCATATTTATATTGCACATGCACTCCTCATTCCTTAGAATTGAATCAAAATTATACGGGACGATTATTATTGAGTGGCGTACCGTCGAGTACCGAATTAATTATTAAAGTTTGCGCGAAATAAAGTTCGTTTGTCGTATACAATGACGAAATCGTTCTACTCATCCTCGAAATGGTCCAGATAGTCGATGCAGAAATCCTTGAGGACGTGATAAATCGAAGTTTCTCCAACACGCAGCGTAAGAGTTCGTCATCGATGAGTAGTACGTTCCAAGAGAGAGCGTGAGAATGTGGCTCCCCAAAAGATAGGTCCTACTCGACGGCAGCCCGTGGACAACTGACTTCTCAATCTAATATGAATTTGGTTTCTGTCGCGTATCATTCACGAAGAGAACCGTAAACACTCGAATCCCCCCCCATCAAACCCATTCGTGCACACTTTCCACAGCAGATAATACTCTTCTTAATAAATTCGTTACAAGACGTCGCGTACACGAATAAAGCGAATGACACAAGACGCCACGTATGTGAACAAAACAGACGAGTGACGCGAGTCAACGCTCACCAGGTAACGGACAAAACTGGTGCGGCGAAGACGCGATCCGAAAATAGTGCCCGTGTGCCGACATGGCAAGTGAGCAGGACTTTGATACATTTTAATCTCGCTTGGTAGTGACCGAGCCCGAGCCAGGGGGAGGTCACGTGCCGACGCCGGAAACCGTCAACCGGAAGACGGCGGACACGCGAGTGAGGAGGACGGCGTATATGGCGCAGTTAGCGAAGATGCAAGTGGCGCAATGAACGGCGACACCATGCAACGGTCGATCGAGAGAAGCTTATCCAATTAAAGGCGCTTATCGGAGGGCCTAATTACGCGAAGAAGGCGTAAGTAGCCAGCACGATCAGACGAGAAGCGCTAAACAGAGTAGCGCTCAGGTGGTAGTTGGCGTAACTTCTGGTGGTGGCAGGAGTTAAAGCGCCCAACTAAAAATACAGAGAGGGGGAACTCATCGAAGTGGGCCAACGGAATGGCATCGGAGGACGCCTAGGAATTGATCAAATCCGCCCACGGACCAGACGACGAGAGGAGCTCCCACCAGGTGGCCCGTCAAAGTTGCACGATGAGGCGAACGTGGCACGAATGCCAGCACGAAACGCAGAGGGCCTGCCCAAGTTCTATAACTGCAACGAGTACTGCCCCTTGTTGAGCAAGTGGCCTGAATCGGAGGTAATGCTAGCCGACGTGGAAATCGATCATGTATTGATACCGAATAGTCAATTCCGTGTTGTGGCAGATAATTCACAGGTGTACGACGTAACATTAGGTCGCCCTTGCCATGAGCAATCGTGGGTATATTACACAAAGAGAAAAAGAACCATCACTTTCGAATCCTATGACGACCGTGATCTCACAAAGATTGAAGCCTGCGAGCCTGGTCAAACGTTAGTAGCAAAAACGGCGATCGCACTGGAACTAGCAGCTTCGGAAATTCACTGCTTTGATGTTTGCATCGAGACACATTAGAACGCACTGCCAGTCATGAACCTCAGCACCGGAACATGGATTCGCGCAGCTGAGTACGTCCACAGAGGAAGCGTCCACTAATTAAAACCGTTAGACGGAGAGATTTACCGGCAGCCGATAACACTAGAGCAGCTGGATGTCGGCAATGGAGTGACCTGCACTGAAGCGAATAAATTAGGGGATTTGTTAAATTCTCAATAATATTCCCAATAGTATTGGGTTATTGAGTGGGGTGATGTCCAAAGTCATATGCAGGTTGCGACAACTTGGGTACCAAAAAGAGTGTTGTTTTCAAGGATCATCGGTGATTTTTCCAATTTTCCATCACCACTCCATAATGAAAATACGTTATTCGTCTTCCTTTCCCGAGAAGAAAAATCCGTCGGAAGCTTATCGTGCAGTATCTAATTCGTAGATCTCGGGCCAAAAGGTATAACTTTCTAATCGTTTTCTATGATTTTCAAAAGCCGGATACAATGGGGTCAATGAACTTCTTATTGGAGGTCTGTCGTCGTTGACTCTTACTTCCAATCGAGAGTCGAAACGTTGCTTGTTGCAAGGAAAAGGAATCTTTCTTGATCCCGTCCATATGGGTACGTTTCTGCAGGGAATGCCTCGTACAAATCGGCACTGTTCTGCCATCTACAGTGATCCTTCATAGGGATATCACCTGCTTCCCAATTTTATATAATCACCCTGCAGTCAAAGTAGCTAACTTCGTCATCTAATCCAGTATAATGAAACCCTGCCGCAGCTAGTTCTGCGGGGTCTAAAAATGTAACTGGCCAATTATGATAGCTGTCTAAACGGATTTGTTCAAACAAAAATTTCCGACGTGGCCCTCTCCTTGACATGATTAAGGTATGAATATACACAAACTTCGCAATTTATAGTTTAAGAGTAGAAAATATAATAATAATTATTATTATTTTTGTTGCAACTGACGCTGTCATTATTAGTCTATATATAAAAAAAAATTTTCAATGTTCAATTATGAGTATTGAATTATCTATTGATTCCCACGAGACTATCTCATATGTCGCAACTATTATTATGATAGGATTATCATTACTGTCATCATATTATAGTACTATCTATCAAAATTTATTGTTATTTTCAATACTATCATCATATTACTATCGTACTATTGAAGTATTATTAGTATTATTATTACGTACTTTTTATGAACTTTACTTCTGTTTTTCTTTTATACGTTACCCCTTTTATAATTTTGTTGCAAGATCTCGAATCCGATCGTGGTTATTCCCAGAGTTTCCCAGTCCGTCCTTAAAGTAAAAAGTCCAGTTTGTTTACTTTGGAATACTACTGCGTTCTAGGGTCTATGTTTGATCTACTAAAAAGCCAGGCCTTTCCTCAATAGTTATACTTCCACAGGGTTGGTCCAAGTGAAATAACATATTTCCCAAAATTATATGATACATGATTCTTGTTATTAATATTATTATCGTTACTTATTAAGGAAGCATATTGTAACGGTATTTTCACATTAACATTAATTTTTTAGTCTTCTGAGGGGAAGAATTCGGGCTCGAACACTAAGATAATTAATTATAGACTTCTATAGGAGGTATAAGTAGGTTTTATTCAATAATTCATCGAGAATTCTGTGGTGTTCGGCTTTTTGGCACCGTTAGCCGTACAATTTATTTGTGACGTATAATCGCTCTAAAGGTTCCGCGCTCTTCTTTATCCGTGATGATATCGGATTTTGACTTCTGCGCTCTTTTGCTCGCCTGGCTGCTAATGCGCGGTCTGCTGGGCTTGATTTGCTGTTGCTGGCGCGTCGGTCAGCTGGTATAGACGCCGGGTCTATGTCCGTGTCCGCGTTTTCTTATTAATTCATCAAACTAATTTGTTGTTCGTATTGTTTCGCGTTCGGGCTCTGTGTTTATTGTGGTCGTGCCGTTCCCGGGAATTTCCAGCGTGTTCTCACGTGGAAATGGTGCTGTCGGTTCGCGAGTGATGTTCTTTATGTATGGAATGATGAAATTTGCAGTGTCACTATTGTACAGTGATTCTTAATTATTTATTATTGAGTTGACGGATTTCTCAAGCAATCTCTGGCGTTGGACCTGGACGTTCCAGTTATCCTCCACTCTTGTTGAGTTGGTCTTTTAATTGATCTTTCTGTTATCCTTTATGTCTTGTGAGTGGTGTCGTTCTCATCCGACGCGCTTTACAAGGTTTGATTTCCTTAATCTATTTGAATGTACTATCACGTCTTTTTTTGGAAGTTTAATACGCACATTTCCTTTTGTTAATATAGCTGTTATTTCATGTGGACCAGTGTAGTGGTCACCAAGTTTTCCAGGTTTAGATCCTTTTAACAGAAATACTGGTTCGCCGACTTTAAATTCAATTGGATTTATTTTGCGATCTTGATATTGTTTCGATTTTTCTTTAGGTATAATCAAATTTTGTCGACCAATTTCTTGTATATCGTGAATTTGCGTGACTAATTGGGCTAAATAGTCGCCGTAAGTAGCAATTTTCTCCATATCCGATGGTGACATCCCAGAGGGGACTCGGGCTATTTTTCCGAACACCATTTCATAGGGTGTGTGCTTGGTACCTTCGTGTGCATTTGTATTGTAGTTATAAATAGCGATTTCAATCCATTCGTCCCAATCACTTTACTGCGTTGTAAATTGTTTGAGATATTCCCCAAGTGCGTGACGAGATCTTTCTAATGATCCCTTCGATTGGGGTGAAAAGCGGTGGTTCTAACTTTCCGAATTTTAAACAACTTCGCTATTTGCTTTGAAAATTTACTTAAAAAGTTACTACCTTGGTCAGTAAGCCCTGCCTTAGGTGATCCAAAATAACAAATGAAACGTTTAACAAATATTTCCGCAATAGTTACTGCTTTTGCATTAGGTATAGAAATAGCCACAGAATATTTTGTTAATTGATCTCGAATGGTTAATATATACTCATTCTCCTGCTTGGTTTTCGGTAAAGGGCCTACTATGTCCATAGCCATTTTATCAAAAGCGATGGCAGGAGTATCCGTTATGATCATTGGCTGTTTAGTTTTTACGCGAACTAGTTTTCTTAGTTGACATTGTAAACATCGTTGAATATATAATTGAACGTCAGCTTTCAGGTTTTTCCAGTAATATTCATGACGAATTCTATTGTATGTTTGGCTGACACCTCTGTGTCCGCCTATAGCTGAAGAGTGCATTTCCTCAATAATTTTAACCTGATCTTCTACGCGTGGTTGTCTAACTAGCCCATTACAAATAATAACCTTTACTTCACTTTGTGTGAAAATTAATCGAAGTTGTGTAATAACATTTTCGCAAGGTATATTCAAGATAAAATCTGATTTTGCGATACTAATAGTTTAGAGCGATAATTTGTCGATTAAATGACGAGCATTTTTCAATGTTTCTACTATGTTTCCCCAAGATTACTGTGGGTCCTTCACCGGAACCGTCGGTGATTGGTACGGTTATATTGAATCTATTACTCGTTATGCAATTGATTGAGCCTTTTTCAACTTTTGATTTTTTAAATGTGAAAAGTCGTTATTACCGCAGAGTGCTATCGCTCCCCTATCATCAGGTTCACATTTGGTAGAAACAAAATAAACCAGGTTATCTCTACGAGTATGGAATAAATCGCGTGATTGTTTAATGTTGGAGGCTATAATCCTTCCTTTGGAAAACTGACGAGTGGTAGATGTGGTTGATAATCTAGTTTTTGTTGCTTCAACCTCGAGTTCTTCGTCGCTCGAGGACTCGGTATCACTTACCTCGAGGGGCTTAGGGGTACTTTATCTCTGGACTAGCACGCTCGTTTCGTTTCGGGGGTTATTAACGTTGAGTATAATTTCATCGGTCGACTCAACGTGGCTAGAATAGGTATTGCTTGTAGATGTTTTAGGATATACTATAGGCTCAAGAGTACCTGGAGTATTTACCGGAGTATTAGGTAAATCCACCTCTTCTTCTATACGCGCCTGAAACGTTTCGTGGTCGGATGATATTTCGAGTGACCCATGTGGAAAAATAAGTTACGCAGGCTGCTCATTAGAGTCAACAGATTCCCGATCCCAATTACATTCATCTATTTCGTAATTGCGTAATGTATGATCCTGGTAATTTTCTATAATATCCTCATTATTGTCAGATTGTTCTTTTAATAATCGAGTTATCTCTGCATCCATCAGTTGATGCTTAGGCTTCGTACGATTGCCAGTTACGGGACTTATTTGAATAATGGAAATACCGTCATTCGCGGTTATGTATTCAACTGGATTTCTCGAAAGTGCATCAGCATTAACATTAGTTTTCCCGGCTTTATATACTACATCGTATTCGTATTCTGCGAGTTTTGGTGTCCAACGCAAAATTTTTTAATTACCGTCCGGTGCCCGTCGAAACGGTAGCAGTGGTTTATGGTTGGTTACTACTGTAAAATAATGCCCATTTAAATACGACTGAAAATTAAGTATAGAATATACGAGGGTCGATCAATAAATAGTCGGTTTGGTAAAGAAAATCGCGTTTTTTCTGACAAAAATCTTTTTATTTCTCAACATAATCTCCTTTTAGCTCGATACACTTATTCCAACGATTTTCCAATTTTTTGATGCCTTCCGAATAATACGATTTTGGAAGGTCCTCAAAATAGGTCTTTGTTTCGGCGATGAGATCATCTCTGGAACCAAATCTCTTTCCGCCAAGTCATTTTTTCGGGTTTGGAAACAGAAAGTAGTCGGAGGGGGTCAAATCTGGAGAATACGTGTGGACGTTTTTTCTTCAATTCGTCGTTGAATCGGGTCAGTACGGCTGCATAGTATTCGCCATTAATCGTTTTTTTTGGCGGAAGGTAATCGATGTAGATTATGCCGCGTGCATCCCAAAAAACTGTGGCCATGACCTTACCGGCCGATGGCACCGTCTTCACCTTCTTCGGAGCACGTTTGGTCAGTGAAGTCCATTATTTCGATTGTTCCTTTGTCTCGGGCGTATAGTGATGGATCCATGTTTCGTCCACGGTTACGTAACGATGCAAAAACTCAATAGGATCACGCTTATAGATCGCCAAACATACCTTTGAATCAGCTACACGTTCTCTTTTATGGTCGACAGTGAGCAAACGCGGCACCCATCTTGCGGATAACTTTTTCATACTGAACTGATCACTCAGGAGTGAAATCACTGAGCCATATGATATGCCTGTGGCCTCAGCAATCTCACGCACTTTTAGTCTCCGATCATTCAACACCATATCGTGGACTTTTTCAATTGTTTCTGGTATGACGACCTAATTTGGACGACCTCATTTGGACGACCTGGACGTTCATCGTCAACAATGCTCGTACGACCGCGTTTAAATTCAGCTGTCCAATATTTAATGGTTGATAACGAAGGTGCAAGGTCCATATAAACTTCGTCTAGCTCCGCTTTGATTTCATTGTTCGTTTTCTTTTTCAAAAACAAAAATCGAATCACTGCACGATACTCAATTTTTTCCATTTTTGTAAAAACAAAAAACTTGTTTGTCTTTCGATGGTTGTCAAACGCAAACTAAACATCCCAGCGAGCTGAAACTTTGACAACAGTCATGTGAAGGATGGCACTACTAAACGTCGCTATTGATTTCTTCCCTCGACGAACAGATGGCGCAAGGCCGACTGCTTATTGATTGACTCTCGTACTATAGCTAATGCTAGTAGAATGGGACCAATAGCACTAGACTTGTGGGCGTGGCCTCCCCTCTCCCTGCTGACTTGTGATCGGTCCTTTACATTTTTACCCCCACCTCTCACCTGCACCTGATTGGTCTTTTCACCTTCTTACCCCCACCTTTTCCCTACACCTGATTGGCCCCACCCTGAGCCCCCGACTGACGCGCCACCTAGGCGACACGTGCGCCATCCGTTGGACGCTGAACCGGCGGTTTTTGCCGATGCGCCATCTATTGTAAATAATCGACAGGAGGTATGTTACCGACATTAAGTAAAACAGAGCGACTTACCGACGGTCGGAGTGTAGATTTGGTGCAGCTATCGATAAGTAGATTGGGTCTTACAGGTGATACCACAGATTGGGCCCTACCATCGAAAAAGAAGATTGTAGCTTGACTTCGGTAAAAATAATTGCATCCGGTCGTGTCCTATCAGCGATAAACAGATTCGGGTCCCACACATACGAGGTTTTGTTTTTCACTGTTTTACGTTTTACTGAAATTGTATGTTTTCATCTTTGAGAAATTTTTGGAGTTCACTGCCGAGGAATTCTTTACCGCGGTCGGTTAGAAGTGAAACAGGTGTACGCCCCTCGTTATGCTCGAGAATACGTTTAAATGCCTTTTGTTACCTCGCGCACTGTTTTGTCCTGCGAGGGTTCGACCCAGGCGTATTTGCTGAGGACGTGTATCACCGTAAGCAGGTAGGAGACGTTGTCGTAATAGCTCCTCAAAGAACGTACATCTACGAGATCAGCCTCCCAGACGTCGTCAATATTTGTAACATTATAATACAGTCGTGGAAATACACCCTGCACAGGTCTATGAATGGTATAACTATCCTGCTGAGTCAGACAGTCGTACACGATGTCGGCTTTATTTTTGCCAGTGATCAAACGTCGCGCACCAGCGTATCCAGCTGAATGCGAGGGGTCGTAGTACACTTTTTCGAAAGTCATGTTTCACCTCTCGCTCTCGTTGTACAACTTGTTCTAAATTTTTGTCCACTTTTGATACGCTTTCATTTGTTTTCCGACGTTTTGAAGAAGGGTGTATTTCGTCGCTGCTGTCGTAGTCTTCGTTACAATTATCACCGATCGCACCCACATCCATAGAATGCGTATCGTTATGCTGCAACATCTGATAATCTTTTCTTGGTCGTTTAGTACCTTTAGATATACCTAAATCCCACAATGCACTGTTTCCTATGAATTCACGCGGAACGCTCTTTGCTCGTAGACTAACTATGAACTCACGTCTGCCTGTTACTTTAAAGTTTTTTCTAGCTCGTACTGCATCGTTTATAAGGTCAACAATATTAGAATTTGGATCGAGAATACTGTCTATTGTCACACAACCTTTTTTGTCCCATCTTATGCTTTTTGATACATCACTCGTGGGTTTGCGTAGAAACTTTAATAGCGCAGTCGCTCGACGTATCAGGAGTACAAATTGAAAATGCGGGATTTTTTTCTATTTTTGAACGTTTATTCTGAAAAAATGGTAACAAATGAATTATTCAAAGTATTGTCCATCGCTAGCCACAACTTTTTCCCATCTTTCTGGCAATTTACGGATACCGTCGCGAAAAAATTCGGCCGGCTTGGCTGCTATCCAGTCATCGACCCATTTTTGGGCTTCTTCGTAAGAATGGAAGCGCTGGTCAGCTAGGCCATGTGTCATCGATCGGAAAAGGTGGTAATCGGAAGGAGCAATATCTGGGCTATACGGCGGGTGGGGTAAGACTTCCCATTTCAGCGTTTGTAGGTATGTTTTGACCGGCGCTGCAACATGTGGCCGAGCGTTGTCATGTTGCAAAATTACTTTGTCGTGTCTTTGCTCGTATTGTGGCCGTTTTTCTTTGAGTGCGCGGCTCAAACGCATCAATTGAGTTCGGTATAGTGCTCCTGTGATGGTTTCGTTCGATTTCAATAGCTCATAATACACCACACCCAGCTGGTCCCACCAAATACAGAGCATGAGCTTGGCGCCGTGAATATTTGGTTTGGCCGTCGATGATGATGCATGGCCGGGGTAACCATATGATTTTTTGCGCTTCGGGTTATCGTAATGGATCCACTTTTCATCACCAGTGACAATGCGATGCAAAAAACCCTTCCGTTTTTGCCGTTCGAGCAGCAGTTCGCATGCAAAAAAACGGCGCTCGACGTCTCTCGGCTTCAGCTCATACGGCACCCAATGTCCTTGCTTTTGGATCATTCCGAGGGCTTTTATACGATGGGAAATGGCTTGTTGTGTCACTCCCAATGAATCTGCGAGCTCTTGTTGAGTTTGACACGAGTCTTCATTGAGTATTGCCTCCAATTCAGCATTCTCAAACTTTTTCACTTGGCCCGGCCGCTCTTTGTCCTCAACGTCAAAATCACCACTTCTAAACCGCACAAACCATCTCTCGCACATTGAAACCGATGGAACATGACTCGGATAAGCCTCGGAGACCAATCGATGTGCTTCAGCAGCACTTTTCTTCAAATTAAAGAAGTAAATTAAAACTTCCCGCAAATGCTGTTTTGTTGGCACGAAACTCGACATATTGAGAGCTCAAAAAAACTATGAATTTGACACTGCGACAAATTGACACATACTGAAAATTAAAGCTATAAGACGTAGCTTTGACATGAACATAGTCACAGTACTGCCTGATGCGTATAGCGTTAGTAACGCCATCTGTTATCAAACCCGCATTTTCAATTTGTACCCCTGATATATACATATTTGGAACGCTATTAACGATGTCAGCATCGTTCGTGGCTCTTGTATTATTCAGCTCAGACGATGTTTCAGGCAGTGATGGAGTCGGTAGTGAAAACGATTCATTTTTCGAACCAACGAGATATAGATAACGCTGCAACACTTGTAAATACTCTTTCCATTTACTAGCGTCGTCTTCACCATACTTGTTCGATTAAAAAATTTTGTATAACTCAGTGTCCAGTCTTGAAACAGGATCACCCTGTGTCTGCGCTGTTTTCTCGTTAGCTGTTGGTGTATGATCATTGCCAGAACCGCTCATAAGTATTTCGTCGTAACGACCGTCGGTATCGGTATTACCATCGTTCACCTCGGATATTGGCACTAAAAATATTTTTTTCGCATGTTCTATTACGTGAATGGAAATGATTAATAATTTCATCCGTAACACAGAACTTTTTTTTCAAGCTCCACTACCGTCAAACAATTTACTAAATAAAGTTGTGATGATAGCAGCCAGTAAAAGTGGTAAAAAACGCCATTCCCTTTTTGAATTATTGAGCGTTTCTTCGCTCGCCAATTATATTGCCGTTTCTTATGACCGACTCTACTACAATCACCACCACCACTACCACCACCACTCTGTTTTGTCACACACCCTGAGACAAGCTGTCGAAGTATATTTTAATATTTTTTTAAACGTTTTTTAACACTTGACTTGACAGAAATGACTCCTTGTAAAATGTTTAACGCACATTCACAGATGCAATTAATTAAAGGTTTATCGGCATTACGCAATATAGTTTTTCGCTGTTTTTTATTCGAATGACAAATAGCGTTAAGCAGGGCTATACAACGTTCATTGAATAAAATGTAATGCGTATTATTTTTCTTCTCTTTCTTCTTTCTTGCGCTGGTCTGGCGACGCCCTATGCCTTATTAGGTTCCAGGCTCCTTATAAGGCATAAGGTTCCAGGCTTTTGTCGACGCTGCACCACGGTCACGTTTGTGTTTATTGTTCGCTAGGGCTACCACGATCGACCGTGGAAAACACAAATTGTCGTCGTTTCGAATAATAGAAACCGATTTGCTCTTCACCATAGATACACGTATCCTTCGACCACTTGGTACTGTTACGTATGTGACTGTGAATCGCAGCATGTCAGATGACGTGAGCACTCTTAAGCTTTGATTCACGGCACACATCAAACCCCATAGCTGGTCGTCAGTGAACCTTGATATAGGCCTGAGCGATAACCCCGTTGCATCGTCAACCATCTCATCCGTGACGGATCCTACACCTACTAAATCCGTATCATCATGATCCTCAACAAAATGATGATGAATATTGGTCACTGCATTTCGGATCCATATGATAGGATTTGTAGATGTAGGAGGTGTCACTAAGGAGCAATCAACTTCTCGTGCTAAAACCCTAAAACGCTTTAAATAACGTTTTCTTTCCGCGTTTACGAATGTAAAACGATTTCCCGGTGGTAAGGTGATGTTAACATCGTCTAAGTGGGATTCACCGATAATTTCATTAGCCCTGTTAACGGTTTCAATACTGTTACCGTTGCGACTACGTTTATTACTGTATTATTGATACTCTGCTACCGTGTTTGACAACCTACTACTACTACTACTACTACTACTACTACTACTACTACTACTACTACTACTACTACTACTACTACTACTACTACTACTACTACTACTACTACTACTACTACTACTACTACTACTACTACTACTACTACTACTACTACTACTACTACTACTACTACTACTACTACTACTACTACTACTACTACTACTACTACTACTACTACTACTACTACTACTACTACTACTACTACTACTACTACTACTACTACTACTACTACTACTACTACTACTACTACTACTACTACTACTACTACTACTACTACTACTACTACTACTACTACTACTACTACTACTACTACTACTACTACTACTACTACTACTACTACTACTACTACTACTACTACTACTACTACTACTACTACTACTACTACTACTACTACTACTACTACTACTACTACTACTACTACTACTACTACTACTACTACTACTACTACTACTACTACTACTACTACTACTACTACTACTACTACTACTACTACTACTACTACTACTACTACTACTACTACTACTACTACTACTACTACTACTACTACTACTACTACTACTACTACTACTACTACTACTACTACTACTACTACTACTACTACTACTACTACTACTACTACTACTACTACTACTACTACTACTACTACTACTACTACTACTACTACTACTACTACTACTACTACTACTACTACTACTACTACTACTACTACTACTACTACTACTACTACTACTACTACTACTACTACTACTACTACTACTACTACTACTACTACTACTACTACTACTACTACTACTACTACTACTACTACTACTACTACTACTACTACTACTACTACTACTACTACTACTACTACTACTACTACTACTACTACTACTACTACTACTACTACTACTACTACTACTACTACTACTACTACTACTACTACTACTACTACTACTACTACTACTACTACTACTACTACTACTACTACTACTACTACTACTACTACTACTACTACTACTACTACTACTACTACTACTACTACTACTACTACTACTACTACTACTACTACTACTACTACTACTACTACTACTACTACTACTACTACTACTACTACTACTACTACTACTACTACTACTACTACTACTACTACTACTACTACTACTACTACTACTACTACTACTACTACTACTACTACTACTACTACTACTACTACTACTACTACTACTACTACTACTACTACTACTACTACTACTACTACTACTACTACTACTACTACTACTACTACTACTACTACTACTACTACTACTACTACTACTACTACTACTACTACTACTACTACTACTACTACTACTACTACTACTACTACTACTACTACTACTACTACTACTACTACTACTACTACTACTACTACTACTACTACTACTACTACTACTACTACTACTACTACTACTACTACTACTACTACTACTACTACTACTACTACTACTACTACTACTACTACTACTACTACTACTACTACTACTACTACTACTACTACTACTACTACTACTACTACTACTACTACTACTACTACTACTACTACTACTACTACTACTACTACTACTACTACTACTACTACTACTACTACTACTACTACTACTACTACTACTACTACTACTACTACTACTACTACTACTACTACTACTACTACTACTACTACTACTACTACTACTACTACTACTACTACTACTACTACTACTACTACTACTACTACTACTACTACTACTACTACTACTACTACTACTACTACTACTACTACTACTACTACTACTACTACTACTACTACTACTACTACTACTACTACTACTACTACTACTACTACTACTACTACTACTACTACTACTACTACTACTACTACTACTACTACTACTACTACTACTACTACTACTACTACTACTACTACTACTACTACTACTACTACTACTACTACTACTACTACTACTACTACTACTACTACTACTACTACTACTACTACTACTACTACTACTACTACTACTACTACTACTACTACTACTACTACTACTACTACTACTACTACTACTACTACTACTACTACTACTACTACTACTACTACTACTACTACTACTACTACTACTACTACTACTACTACTACTACTACTACTACTACTACTACTACTACTACTACTACTACTACTACTACTACTACTACTACTACTACTACTACTACTACTACTACTACTACTACTACTACTACTACTACTACTACTACTACTACTACTACTACTACTACTACTACTACTACTACTACTACTACTACTACTACTACTACTACTACTACTACTACTACTACTACTACTACTACTACTACTACTACTACTACTACTACTACTACTACTACTACTACTACTACTACTACTACTACTACTACTACTACTACTACTACTACTACTACTACTACTACTACTACTACTACTACTACTACTACTACTACTACTACTACTACTACTACTACTACTACTACTACTACTACTACTACTACTACTACTACTACTACTACTACTACTACTACTACTACTACTACTACTACTACTACTACTACTACTACTACTACTACTACTACTACTACTACTACTACTACTACTACTACTACTACTACTACTACTACTACTACTACTACTACTACTACTACTACTACTACTACTACTACTACTACTACTACTACTACTACTACTACTACTACTACTACTACTACTACTACTACTACTACTACTACTACTACTACTACTACTACTACTACTTGGACACCTGGTCAGACGAATAGGCGCTTGGCTAGGAGACCATGGGCTCAAGCTAGCAGCCAGCAAGACTGAGATGGTGGTCCTCACGAGGCAACGATGGTTTCAGAAGCCCTTCGCGATAAACATAGGCGATGCGCTTGTCGAGGCCAGGAGGTCGGTTCGGTATCTCGGCCTCCAGCTTGACGAGAAACTAACCTTCGGAGAACACATTCAACGAACTGCTGACAAAGCTAACGGTGCCGCTGCCAAGCTCTCGAGGATCATGAAGAACGTCGGCGGCCCCCGCTACGCGAAGCGAAGGCTACTGATGAGCACCGTAAACTCTATCATCCTGTATGGCGCAGAAATCTGGGCAGATCAACTCGCGTACGAAAGCCACCGGCGCAAACTGGCTGCAGTACAAAGACGCGCCGCCCTCCGAGTTGCTTGTGCATATCGCACGGTCTCGGAATCGGCGATTCTGGTCATCGCTAAGACGCCCCCCATCGACCACTTGGCCAAGGAGCGAAGGAATCTCCATCAGTTACGGACAGCAAACCCCCTGGTCGACGGCGCCAGGGAACTCGAACGGGCGAAAACCATTGGAGAATGGGAGCTTACGTGGCAAAATAATGTCACCGGAAGATGGACGGCTAAACTTATACCCAACATAACGACCTGGATCAAGTGTGAACATGTAGACATTAATTTCTACCTAACGCAGCTCCTCACGGGCCACGGCGCCTTTAACGCTTACCTACACCGAATGGGCCTCATCGACAGCCCAATGTGCAGCAACTGCCTGACCGAACTTGACGACGCTGAACACACCTTCTTCCACTGCGACAGATGGACGGAGGAACGAATAGCCGCAACAGATGCTATCGGAGAAGCCCTACACCCTGAGAACCTGGTCTCCCACATGATCGGTTCCAAACCAAAGTGGGAAGCCATTATGAAATTCGCGGAAGAGGTGCTGAAGGCCAAGAGGCTCGAGCAAGAACTAAACGGGGCGGGCGCTTAGGGGCGCATCAGGGGTTGGACTGAAGTAATGCGAAAGCGGTTCCCGGTCCAACCACCTTCACCACCGTGAAGGGAGGCAGAGGATTGTTTTTAGTCAGTCAAAATCTGACACTACCAACAACACAACAACTTAAGTTAGTGTCTTTTCGAAGATTTTTCAACCTCTGAACAAAAAAAAAAAAAAAAAAAAAACTACTACTACTACTACTACTACTACTACTCCACAGGGGGTTGGGTTCCCCTACGTGGCGCGTCCTCAGGTGGCGGATAGAGGATGCCTGTGTTTCGTGAAGGTTCAGCGGGGTTGCCTTGTGGGCCTTTTCGGCCTCACAGGCAAACTAACGCTAACCGGATCGAAGCACGGGTTGGGGCATATGCCCTCGCGGACCAAGCCCACCCAAGCTAAGATGTAAATCCACCGTGTCGATAGCTGCATGGCACCAGGGGAGTGGTGCCACAAACGGTGTCTCCAGGATACATGGCCGCCTCCTGGAGTACTCAAGGCCTTACCCCCGCAAGCGGGGCTCTGCGGGGGCGGACTTTGGACTTCCCTAGCTACTCGTGGGACAAAATATGGACGAAATCTTAACACTAACACAAAACGGCGAAGTTAACGAAGAAGTAGCGGAGAATACAGCGAGAGAGGATGCTGAGACAACTGGCGTGACTCGCAAGACAGAGCGGACGGTGCTAACGCTCTTGGAGAAGAAAGTAAAGGCGCATATGGAAGAGTAGGAGCGCCAAATAAAATTCCTCCAGGAATACATTGCAGCAGTGAACTACGTGTGTAAAAACGTCGCAACTACACCAAGGAAAATAAAGGAGGGAGCGGAAGACGCCCAAGCGGCAGTAGCGGCCGCAGCGAAAAGCCGTGCCGAGTGGAAGAGGGCGTATCTAGCAATACTCACGGAGGTGAGGAGGTCAACAAATCAGCAGAGACGGGGCTCGGTATGTGCCGAAACCGTTGTTGCAATGGAGGTCACCCCCGGCCCAGCTCTGCAGAATATGAACAAGAGGAAAAGACAAGGTACGGCTACTCCGAGTCCGAAAGGAGAAACTACGCCAAAGGCAGCTGTAAAAAAACCTCGCGAAGACGAAGAGGGGTTTACGGAGGTGAGGCGAAAACCAAAGAAGAGCAAAAACCAGGCGATGCCGGGTGTGAAGGAGAAAACCAATGAAGCCAAGGAAAAGCGCAGCCTCCGGACAAAAAGAAAACAGAAACCACGACGAGAGGCGGTGGTGATAAAGCCGATCAAAGGCAAGGGATATGCCGATGTCCTGAGGGACATACGAGCTGGTGTGGACCCTGGAAAAATGGGGGTACAGATCACAGATATAAGGCGGACCGAGGCCGGTGACCTGTTGGTGGAGATAGGAGCTACAGCTGCCGAGGACAAAGGGAAATTCAGCAAGGCCCTGCAAGAAGCCATTGGTAACAACGGCAGCGTGAAGCAACTAACACCGCGGACTACGGTCGAAATCCTGGACATCGATGAGGTCACTGAAGGAGATGAAGTGAGGAGTGCCCTGCAAACAGTCCTGCAAGTGGAAGGCTGCGAGGATGCCAGGATTTTTCTCACAAAAGCGGGCATAAGGGGAAAGAGAAAAGCTATTGTGGAGATGAATGCACAGGCGGCCAAAATACTGATAGACGCCGGGCATGTCAAAGTTGGCTGGGTCAACTGCCGCATCAGGGCGAAGGCGCAAATCACAAGGTGCTTTCGGTGCCATGGCTACGGGCACCGCTCGGCCGAGTGTAAGGGCCAAGATCGGTCAAAACTATGCTGGAGATGCGGTGGCGGCGAACACAGGGCCGCGACTTGCACGAAAAATACACACTGCCTCCTCTGTGCGGATATAGACGGTGAAACCAGAACGGATCATGTCCCAGGGACACACAGGTGCAGGGCTTTTCAGATGGCCACGAAGACCGCGGCCAAGAGGAGACCGTGATTCTTCAGGGAAACTTGCAGCGCAGCCGGCTCGCACAGGACCTGGTACAGCAGTGGGCATTTGAAAAAAAGGCGGACCTAATGTTCATATCGGAACAGTATACTGACCCTCCCGATGTACGGTGGTATTCAGACACGACAGGGACGGCAGCGTTATGGTTGGTCAACAGCGCGAGATTACCGGTGGCAAAACACGGGAAAGGAGACGGCTTTGCATGGATAGAAAGCAGCAAAGTCACCTACATAAGCTGCTATCTATCGTCAAACGAGGGGATCGGAGCCTTCAGGCAGAAACTGGGAGCGCTGGAGGATGCCATCCAGAATTTCCGGGGCGAGGTTGTGCTTGCCGGAGATTTCAATGCCAAATCCCAGGAATGGGGGATGACGCGAGCTGATACCAGAGGGGATGAGGTCGCGGAGATGGCTGCAAGACTTGACCTGACAGTCCTGAACATCGGGAACACGCCCACGTTCAGGAGGCCAGGGTGCAGAGAATCCATCCTCGACCTGACCCTTGCCACACCAAGGGCCGCAGCGAGGATAACGAGATGGCGGGTGCTGGAGGGCTACACGGCTAGCGACCACTCTTACATAGGATTCCAAATGACGAGGGAAGACATACGAATCAACGAACGGCGAGATGCGATCTGCTGGAATGTCGCCAAACTGGATCGAAGAGCGCTACTTAGGGCGCTGTCCGGAGGGGGTGATCTTTTGGTGGAGTCTGGAGACACGTTGGCCTCCAGGGAGGCAGCCGAAAAACTGATAGCGAAAACCATGGCATTGATTTTGAAAGGCTGCAAGAAATCCATGCCCGTGAAGTCGAAAAGGAACCACAAGGAACCTGCGTACTGGTGGACACAGGAGATAGCCAATCTACGGAGCGACTGCTTCAGATGGAGGCGTAGAGCGCAAAGAGGGCGTAGGAGGGACGGAGCAAACGAGGCAATCGAAGCCTACAAGACGGCGAGGAAGAGGCTCGTCATAGCTGTGAAGACCAGCAAGACCCGGTGCTGGAGGGAGCTGTGCGAGGAAGTCGACCAGGACATGTGGGGTCGGGGCTACAAGATCGTTACGCGTAAGCTAGGCAGGATGGCACCTGAAGGAGCAAAGGACCCGGAAGATATGGAGCGCATTGTGGACGCTCTTTTCCCGCAACACCCACTGAGGCAGGAGAGGAACTTCCCTCAAGAAGAGGAGGTGCCTGTCTTCAGCGTGTCGGAGCTACGTGATGCCGTTCAATCTATCGCGAACCGCAAAGCACCTGGCCCGGACGGAATTCCCGCGGAAGTAATCAAGGTAGTAGCGGAAGAGCATCCTTACCTCCTGCTGAACATGTATAACCTCAGCCTTCGGGCTGGAGTATTCAGTCGGAGGTGGAAAAAGCAGCGGTTGGTGCTACTCGACAAAGGGAAGGGCCCGCCAATAACGGCGTCATCGTACCGGCTGCTGTGTATGCTCGATACTGCAGGAAAGGTGTTCGAGAAAATGATACGCGCACGGCTCCGAGCCGCGGTCGAAAGGGCGGGAGGACTCGCGGATAACCAGCACGGGTTCCGTGAAAAAAGATCGACGATAGGAGCAATCCGGGAAGTGCTGGAGCCGGTAGAGACGGCGTGGCAGGGAAACAGCAGATCACGGAGCTTTTGCGTACTCGTCACGCTAGATGTGCAGAATGCTTTTAACTCCGTCAGATGGATTGACATCCTCAGAGCACTGGAAGAGAGATTCGAGGTACCACAGTACATTCTCAGGATAGTCAGTGATTACCTCGATGATAGGGAACTTGCTTACAGCACAGCAGACGGCGAGCGAACGAGAAGGATCAGCTCTGGAGTTGCTCAGGGCTCAGCTCTGGGCCCAGACCTGTGGAACGCTGTTTATGACAGTATCTTGAAACTGGATACAGGAGAAAACTGAGGACGGTCCAAAGACAAGGGGCCCTTCGCATCGCGAGCGCCTACCGAACGGTGTCTGAGGCAGCGGCGACGGTGGTGGCCGGCGTCATACCCATCGACCTGCTCGCAAGAGAGCGAAAACGGGTGTACGAACGAAAGGCCGAGGCAAGGATGGCCGAAATACGAAGGGAGGAGCGGCAGCGAACCCTACTGGAATGGGAACGGAGATAGGTCGAAGGTACGACCGGCCGATGGACAGCGAGAACGGTAGGAGCAGTGACCCCGTGGATCGACAGAAAACATGGAGAGGTTAACTTTTACCTCACCCAGCTCCTTACCGGCCATGGACACTTTAACTCCTACCTACACAAGATGGGAAGGAAACGTAGCCCCTATTGCGACTACTGTCCGGACATTGTGGACGATGCAGAACACACGTTCTTCGCGTGTAATCGGTGGGCGACCAAAAGGGGTGCCTTACAGACAACCCTGGGACAAACGGGAAACGCTCAGACTATTGTGCCGCTAATGCTGGAGTCCCAAAAGAACTGGGAAGCAATAGGTACGTACGTGGAAACCGTCCTACGAAAGAAGAAGATAGAGGAACAGCAGCGCGATCGGGGCGATCAAAGGTGACGAGCCCGCCGTGGAGGCAGGACACGAGAAGGGCGATCGAGAAGATTGACGAGGGGGAGCCCAAAAGGGGCGGAGATAGCCCATGACTCTGAAGTAATGCGAAAGCGGTTCCGGAGTCATGGAGCTGGAGTTGGAGGAGGTGGTTTTAGTGGGTGGGATCCCGATAACGGATGAGCCCCACACTCTGTGCGTAACCGGCATTTCCACCTCCTCAAAAAAAAAAAAAAAAAAAAAAAAACTACTACTACTACTACTACTACTACTACTACTACTACTACTACTACTACTACTACTACTACTACTACTAGTACTACTACTACTACTACTACTACTACTACTACTACTACTACTACTGCTACTACTGTTGTCAGTACGCGGCGAACTGCAAAGGGCGGGACAGAAGTTAACTGTGCAGAAAACGCGGCAAGAAGGGGCACAAGGCAGCAACGTGTGAAAGCGACCCCCACTGCCAACTTTGAGAGGCACACGGAGACGGCCGAAAGTTGGACCACATTTTGGGTTCGTCAAGATGTGAAGCCTATAAAGAGGCATGCCGAAACAAAAGGGTATAATGGCGGTTTTTCTCCAGGCCAACTTGGGGAGAGGCAGGTTAGCCCTGGACATGCTGGCCCAAATGGCCATACAGCACGGGCTGACCTGATTTAACAGTACGGAAGAGCAAGTGGAAGGGGATGGTACGCGGGCGACGAGGGAACCGCGGCCATCTGGATCCAAGACACCGATCGTCTTCTTATCAGTGCAACTGGAAAAGGAGAAGGTTTCGTCTGGGTGAGGCGTGCGGGCCACACCTATGTAAGCGTATACCTCTCGCCAAACGAGGGCATAGCTGTCTTTATACGCAAGCTAGAGGAGATCGAAGACTTTATCCGCGGTATTGATAGCGAGGTTCTGGTTTCAGGAGACTTCAACGCCAAGTCTCATGAGTGGGGCAAGTCGTGGTCGGATAGACGAGGCATTGAGGTATCCGAGATAGCTACTAGGCTCGACCTCACAGTCATGAACACGTGTACCACTGCGACGTTCCGCAGAAGCGAAAACCGTGGTACCATCATAGACATTACCCTCGCTTCACCGGGTATAGCAGCGAAATTCGGAGGATCGCAAGTGCTGGAGGAGTTCAGAAGCATCGACCATCAGCACTTCATGTTTAGGGTGAGCGACGCATGCGGATACAACGGCGTGAGCACAACCAAAGCTGAGGCAGCTGGCTGGAACGTCGCCAAGCTGGACGAACGAGCGCTCTGCGAAGCGATTTCAAGTGGCGGCATACTACTTCAAGAAGCAGGACAGGAAGTCGCAAACAGGAAAGCTGCGGAACTCTTAATCAATCGCACAGTGAAGCACATCACCATAGCCTGCAACAACGCTATGCCAAAAAAGACAAGGAGGAAGAACAGAGAACCCGCGTACTGGTGGACAAACGAGATTGCTGCCATTCGACGCGAATGTTTGAGACTGTGGCGTAGAGCTCAAAGAGCGAGGAGGGAGGAGGACACCACGTCCGAAGACAAAAATGCTGCCTATAAAACGGCAAAGAAGCAACTAACCGCGACCGTGAAAAGGCCCGGTGTTGGAGGGAGCTCAGCGACGACATAAATATAGATACCTGGGGTAGAGGATACCAGGTCGCTATGAAGAAGCTAGGCGGAATGGCGCCAGAGAGCCCGAACGATGCGACGACTATGAATGAGATAGTGGACACTCTGTTTCCCACACATCCGGACAGGAAAAACACGGCGTACAACGTGGTGGAGGAGGTCCCAACTTTCAGCGTGGAGGAGCTGTACCATTCAGCGGCTTCTATCGCGAATCGCAAGACTCCTGGCCCCGACGACATTCCCGCGGAGGTTATCAAGACGATAGCAAAAGAGATTCCCCACCTCTTGCTTAACATGTACAACCTTTGTCTTAGGACAAGGGTGTTTAGCTTGAGGTGGAAAAAGCAGCGGCTGGTACTGCTCGACAAGGGAAAGGGCCCGCCCATAACCGCGTCATCGTTCCGACCTCTGTGTATGCTTGACACCGCGCGGAAGGTGTTTGAAAAAATGATCCGAGCGCGGCTTCGAACCGAGGTCGAAATATCGGGGGGATTCGCCGAAAACCAGCATGGTTTCCGCGAGAAGAGATCGACCATTGGTGCCATTCGGGAAGTATTGGAGCCGAACGAGACAGCGTGGCAGGGAAACCACAGATCACGTAGCGTCTGTTTACTTGTAACGCTGGACGTGCGGAATGCTTTCAACTCGGTCAGATGGACCGATATCCTCCGGGCACTGGAAGAGTGATTCGAGGTACCGCTGTATATCCTTAGGTTAGTCAGCGACTACTTCGACAACAGGGAACTCGCCTTCAGTACAACTGAAGGACAGCGAACCAGGAAGATTACTTCCGGGGTGGCCCAGGGCTCGGCTCTGGAACTGGACCTGTAGAACGTCATCTACGACGGCATTCTGGGTCTGGAGATGCCCGAGGAAAGCAGGTTGGTTGGTCTTGCGGATGACATCGCCGCGGTGATTACTGCCAAAACCGAAGAGCAGGCAAAAAGGAAGATCAGACACGTGACTCACCTAGTCTGCGATTGGTTGGTGGAGCATGGCCTCGAGCTTGCTGCCAAGAAAACCGAGATGGTAGTACTGACCAGACAAAGGAAGTTTGCGGACCCCTTCACAGCCGAAGTCGACGGTGCTCGAATCGAAGCTGGAAACGTGGTCCGACACCTGTGGCAGTTACTGGATACGAAGCTTACGTTTTGGGCCCACATCCAGGCTGCCACTGAAAGGGTTACCACCTTGGTTGGCATGCTCTCGAGGCTTATGCCTAACGTAGGCGGGCCGAGGAGCAATAAGCGACGCATTCTCATGAATGTCGTTCACTCTGTGCTTCTCTACAGGGTGGAGGTTTGGGCTGATGCCATGGCCGTGGAGAAGTACAGGAGGAAGATGAGCTCAGTCCAAAGACGAGGGGCCGTTCGTATCGCAAGTGCCTACCGGACGGTGTCTGCGGCAGCAGCGTTGGTGTTGGCCGGTATCATCCTCATCGACCTGTTTGCCAAAGAGCGAAAGCGCATATACAAACGGAGGGCCGAGGATGCGACGGCCAACACATGGAGAGAAGAGCGGCAGCGAATTCTCGTAGACTGGGAACGCAGATGGGCCGAAGCTACGACCGGCCGATGGACAGCGCGGATGATAGGAGCGGTGACCCCGTAGATCGACAGGGAGCATGGAGAGATAAACTTTTATCTCATCCAGCTCCTCACCGGCCACGGACACTTCAACTCCTACCTACACGGGATGAGGAGAAAGCGTCCCTACTGCGACTACTGGCCGGACAGAGTTGACGACGCAGAACATATGTTTTTCGTGTGTGATCGGTGGGTGGCTGAGAGAGACGTCGTAGAGACCGCCCTTGGGCAACCAAGAACCTCTCAGAACGTACGCGGAGACCGTACTGCGGAAAAAGAAGAAGGAGGAGCAGCGAAATCAAGATCGCCAGAACCCTCCAGCCTTAAAATTTGTTTGCCTGAAAGAGGGTCATCCAATGATACCACAGTCGACCCCTCAGCCCCACTCCCTGGGGTGCATTTTGGAATGAAACTGTATTGTCAGTGCGAACATACATAATTTAAATATTCATCTGAACAGTCTGTTTACAATGTGATAAATACGATTCTAGCAGAGGGTCGCGCAGGAAGCTGTACACCTGTTTTCCTCCGCTCCATTCTATAATATACAATATGGTTATCCATACTTACCGATAAAACGAATTGCAGAAAGGGATAACCGGCAGTCAGGCCCGTGACACACTAGAAACTACAACTATCAGCGATAAATTTCCGACCACCATCTCTTTCGTCAAGTTTACGCGTGTTGCTCAACATGAGTTCCGCCGATATGGGTGTGGCCGCCATGTACCGGCTTATATCTGCCGATCAGAAGAAAAATCTCGAGATACCACTGCTTCTCGGTACAACATACAATCTGAATTATTCAGAAAAAAAGAAGATAAGTGTGGGACTTCAACCGCGTATAAACGGCGATGTCGTACCAATCATCAGGCTGCACAATAAAAATTCATCGGGGGGAATCATCCTCGATATCACTACCTGGGGTACACTACAAGATGCACTACCGGAAATAGACTCATATTTTAAGGAGTGTAGGAACTATGGTAAGCGGACCGCTCACCGTACCCCAAAGACTCTCAAATTTGGAGACTTCGAGGTATACTTTACAACATCGTTCGGGTCTAAATCCATTGTATTCGATCGGTGCATTGATGAGACAACCACTAAGGACAGTGTCGACCAGAACGAAGAGAGTCAAGTGGAACCACCGGCTGCAAAGAAGAAGAAGAACATCTATTCACCGACTATAGTGATGCAAAAGAAATCTTTTGACGGGTTATTCGCCGTAACAGTGTGTGTCGAAAAGCGCTTCAGACGGCTCCAACGATACACCGTTTATGTGAAAAACTGCATCGAAATTCTATGTGCTGAATTAGTTTTTCATATTTCCGCTAAACAGCTAGCCGAAAATGTGGATAGTGCGCGTTAGAGAACTCTTAACACAGAATAGCTCTAATCTGCTTGATGCTGTACGCCATCGACTCGATCCTTCATGAATTAAATATTTCAATATACTGTTCCTGGAATTGAAGGTATTTTGCATTCCATTTATAACACATGAAGTGAAAAAATTACTCACAGACATTTCTCTAGTAGCTACAAATCCGATCGAATAATAATCGGAGAACGAGTGTACAAACTAGTTAAAAAGTAGTATTTAATAATTCACACAATATCACATGGTTATAAAGGTAATAATTAATTTTACTAATTGTAGATGATAAGATAATGTTTGAGAATTCCATTCGATGTAGTCTGACAGATCTGAGAATATATTGGGAATAATGAAACTTCACTCGAGACAGGGTGATAAATAAACCAGACACATAGTTGTTCTATTGAGGAAGCGGTTTATTCTGCCTTCCGTCAGCTCGCATACAAAATACAGTTTTGCGTATAATTTGGAAAAAAATGCCAAAGTGAAAATAAATACATAATAGGTTAAAATTTAGGAAAATACAAAATTGATATAAAATAAATGCACCAAAAAACTGAGAATGAAAACTGCATATAAATAACTGAATTGTATTAATTGTGGCTTCAAGATTTGTATAATTATACATAATATAATAATACAATTAATATAATTGTGTGCTGTATGGACTGAGAGTGGCGTGCGTGCTGCAGCCAGTGCTGCGGAGCACGCCACGCTAAGAGATAAATGAGTGCGTGAAATGCGTCAATTATTCACTGCAAGCTCTCAGCAGATTTATCTGAGAGAAGTTGCAGTGAATAGGTGATTGCACTTGCAATTGAATTGCTTGAGTGCTGTGAGTGAATGTGAGAACAGCTAGGCAGTCAGCACTGCGTAGCACAATACAACATAGACTGAGGATGCACAATTGAGCAGAGAATAGTCACAGTATTTTCCCAGCAGATTTTCTGGGGGAAAATACAGTGAATATAAAGCACATGCGTAATTATATTAATTAAGCCGGCAAGACAGTGTGAGGAAAACGTGGTGGAACCCGTGCTGCAGCGCAGGCCACAAAGTGAGACAATAATGTTGATGTACAGTTAATACTTTACTCCTCATCGTCATTGAATTTATAAGAAAATCATAACGATGTACTCGTACCTGATTTTGAGTCCTGTTGAGTACGATAGCTGAGTAGATCCGGTGAAAAGGTGATGAAGAATGTTCAAAAGATGCCGAGATGAGTGCGCTGTTCCGTGGATGTTCCCAAAAGTGTCAAATTTCTCTATATGGCTGCGGGATACGAAAGCGTCGTTGGGCGCTGAAGTCAATTGAGAGAGATAACCGGTGAGTGAAGCCGAAGTCAAGCGCGAGAGACATCCTCTCGCTCAACGCGGCATGCCTGCGAGGCACAGCCCCGGCTCCGCGAAGCCCTGCCTCGGCTATCTCCAGCCCAACCGAACGCAGCGTGCTAGAGCACAGCAACAGGTCGACGCACGGCGAATACCGATCGCCATGCGCCAGCTGATTATCCAACAGATAATTATTATATGACTTTGCATTAATTATGTGTTGCCCCGTCTCGTCGTCCTCCCATGTTTCGCTTAATCTAAATTAGAGTTATTAAAACTGTATACATAATGCTATTGTCATTAAACATATTTGTTATTCAAACGTATTTTTACCTATTATTATCGCTATTAATATCAATAGCTGGTTTCAGTGATTTGAAAGATTTTACTTTTAATTATTGTTAAATAGTGAAAAGCAAAACCTCGTATGTGTAGGGCCTTAATCTGTTTATCGCTGATGGGACACGACCGGATGCTAATCTTTTTACCGATATCAAGCTACAATCTTCGTTTTCGATGGTAGGGCCCAATCTACTTATCGATAGCTGCATCGAATCTACACTACCGACCGTCGGTAAGATGCTCTGTTTTACCTGCTATCGGCAACATACATCCTGTCGGTTATTTACGATATATGGCGCATCGGCAACACCCGCCGGTCCGGCGTCCAACAGATAGCACACGTATCGCCTAGGTGGCGCGTCAGTCAGGGGCTTAGGGTGGGGCGATCAATCAGGTGCAGGGGAGAGGTGGGGGACGAATCACAAGCCAGCAGGGAGAGGGGTGGCACGCCCACACGTCTCGCGATCTTGGTCCCATTCTACTAATGCTTCCTTTTCATACGTATCGTATCTTTCTTCTATTTCACTCAAAGCTTTAGAGGCATAGGCGCATGGATGGTCGTTATTAATTTCTTCTTGTGAGAGGATGCTACCGACAGCATAACCCGACGCGTCCGTAGTTAAAATGAACGGCTTGGAAAAATCAGGATATTGCAAGACTGGAACTGTACAAAGTTTTTCTTATAAGATTTCAAATGACTCCTGTTGTTCAAGTCTCCATTCGAAATTACTTTCTTTACGTAAGAGAGATGTCAGGGGTTTGGTGATCTAAGCGTATCCTTCTATAAACCGCCTATAATAAACCGTTAGTCCCAAGAACTGTCGAATATTTTATATATTTTTAAGCACAGGGTATTCACGTACTGCTTCTAATTTCTTAGGGTCGGGACGAACTCCATTGTTTCCGATTATGTGTGTCAGATACGCGACTTTTCTTTTTAAAAATTCACATTTATCCGGTTGCAGTTTCAAATTCGCGGCTTCTAGTCGTTTAATTAATTTGCGATATATATTCTCATGCTTTCCAACGCTGCGAGCATAAATAACAATGTCGTCTACATAAACAAATACGCCGTTCCCGAGGATCCCACTCAATGTGAGGTCTATGGCTCTTTGAAATGTAGGCGGGGCATTCCGTAGCCCGAATGGCATTCTAACGAACTCATAATGACTACGCGGTGTATGGAATGCCGTTTTATGACGATCTTCAGCTGAAACTTTAATTTGATAGAATTCCGACGCTAGATTAAAAACTGAAAAATACTGTGCGCCTCCTAATTGGTCTAATATGCCATTAATATTTGGTATGGGATACGCATCAGCGACTATCTTTTCATCCAGTGATCGGTAGTCGAATACTACTCTCCATTTTTTATAACCTTGAGAGTCGGCTTTCTTAGGTACCACCCACACAGGGCAATTGTATGGTGAAGTGGAGGGTATGATTACTCCCTTTTCGAGCATATCTTCAATTTATTTCCCGATTTCTTCTTTAGTTCACTACCGATAGTCTCGCGTATTTATAGGAAAATCGTCTATTGTAGGAATTCGATGTTGCAATATAGTAGTACACGTTAACATATCTCCCGGTACTTGATATAAACGGGAGCTTTTTTTTAAAGGGTTTCAATTCTTTCCCTCTCTTCTTTACTTAATTCATCGAGTCTTAATAATTCTTTGATTCGATCAAATCGATCGTGCATTACAACCTCAGATATCGCGTAACACGATCTTTCGCGTATAAAAGGCGTAATTTTCCGAGAAATATTTGGTATACTGAGCTTTTGTATTAAAAAAACGTCCATGCATTTATACCACTTTCAATTATATTTCTGGGTTTCGAAACTTGTTTCTTTATTTTTATCATTCTTAATATTTTCTACTTTCGATGATTCAAGGGTACAGATCGTTTGTACATTCTTTAATAATTCATAAATTGTTAAACTGGTGTCTTGATTTGATTCGATTTTCTTAGGTACGAAGGTTTCAACAAATTCTTGGCAACAAAATACTTTATCCGTTTTCATTTTTACTATTTGCAACATTTCAACACAATCTATACAATTGACTTTATTTTCTGCTGATATTTTAGTCTCTATCGAATTCGGATAGGTAACGCTTTCAGCAATAACACAATTATTAATTTTTTCACAAGATTCTGTCCTTTCCATAGGCATAGTTTTCCTCAAAATTTCTGAATCGAGCTCCCTCAGTTCTCCATCGACCGCTGCCCATTTCGTCGGCACAGTCACCCCTGTAAAGCGTAAGCGAGACTCACAGTTACTACAATTTCTTTCCGCCTCTATCGAATTCGGATAGACAAAGTTTTCCTTGTGAATGCATTTATTAAAATCATCATAATTAAAGCCGTTATACCCCATTGGTATCTCTGCTTTTATCGAATCTAAAGAAACAACACTTTTTCCGTGAACACTGTTATTACAATACTGAAAAGATTCTGTCCTTTCCATAGGCACAGTATTACCCAAAAATTCTGAATGGAGCTCCCTCAGTCCTTCATCAAGCGCTGCCCGTTTCGTCGGCACAGTCACCCCGGGGAAGCGTATGCGAGACATACAGTTACTTAAAATTAATTTCAGTCTCTATCGAATTCGGATAGACAACGTTGTCTTTAGTTACAATTATCTTCACCATACAAGTGCTATTTTCAGTTAGATTCGACGTGCAAGTTTCCGTAAGACTTTGGGCTTCGTGTTGCAATCCTCAAATTCTCCTTCTATTTTTACTATAAAATCCTTCGTATACAATATACCTTTTTCCAAACCAGTTTCACAAGTAACTTGAATTATTTCCATACAATTTCTTATTTCTTCTTTTGCATTTTCCAAAAAATTAAAAATATTCTCTGAAGAATTTTGAGTATTTCTGCGGGGTATTGTCTCTATCGGGTGCTCAATCTTACCCGACAGAGAGAAATCCTCTTGATCGTTTCCTTTTATATTGTCTTTATTTAAAAAATGACCCAACCACTTAGAAAACTCGGGATTCTTTTCCCGTTTACATGAATCTTAGTTTAGCTCCTCCGATGACACTAATTCAAGTACTGGTACTTGGACTTGAACCTTATACGTATTGCTATTAGTTACGTAAATATAAGCTTTACCATTGTCATTAATGACGAACCCGCTTTCTCTGTTTATACCTTCATCTGCATTGAGGGGAGGCAAATAGCCTTCCCGTAAATCCAAATTTTTTACTCTCACGAAGCACAATTTCGTGGACTCTGCAGGGATAACAATAGTTTCCTCAGTTGCAAATGGTATTCTTACATTCTACATTTTCAATTGTCTTTTTTCGTAATCAATTTTCATGCGCTCGCCGTCGAGGTATTCCGAACCCAATATACCAGCTTCCTTTATGGGGAAGTTATTGTCTACAATATGAAAAGTAGCGAAACGTCCGAAAATTTGTACGGTAATGATACCCAAAGTAAAAATTGAATTTGTTGTGATGCCATTAAGTTGCAGAATTTCTCCGCGATTTATAGAGATGTGTTCACTCACAAATTGTTTCTTTAGAATGTACGGACCGGCTCCTGTATCAACCATAACAGTGACAGGAGATATTATTTCCGATGCCATTACCGTAACCGTCGGGACGCTACTTTCTCGACGCAGTTGTATATTAAAGATTCGAACTACTCGCGATTGGGATTCTCGGCTGTGGTAGAAATTACATGGATCGGATATATTTTCTGCGGGATCTCCCCAGGCCCACCCGTACTCGGAAGACCGCCGCCGTTTCCCGAATTTTCGTATTCATTCTCTTTAATACGTCGGACGGGACACTCCCGTATAAAATGACCTGGGTGTTTACAATAAAAACACTCCCTACCCATCTCGGTGGGTCTAACATCATTATTATCAAAATTCCTTCGGTTATCAAATCGATTGTTAATCAACGGTTGCGAATTATTATTGCGAAAAGGACAAATCTGGGCTCCATGGCCTGCTTTTTTACATATCTGACACCGAATGTCACTTGAATTTTGATATCGAAGATTCTACGGTACCTGTTCTTGTGGCAAGGACATCAGTTTAGGTGGGTCGGAGGGAAACGTGAACATCTATTAGACAAATGACCATAATTTTTACATAGTTGACAAAATGCACATATATCTCCCTGTTCTTTTCTTTCCGGAGAAAAAACTTTATAACAACGATCGGCAGTGTGTCCGCGTTTATTATAGACTTGGCATACAGTAAGTAAAAAGGCTTCGAACTTGGGTTTATTGTTATTTAAAGGGGGAAAGATTTTAAAACATTTGCCCGCCGAGTGTCCAGTCTTCTGACAGATCTGACACATGCTCGGTCCCTTATTGATATTTCCCGAATTTTGTGGACTGACAACTAATGTTTGGCTAGACTTCTGGGTCGAGCATTCTTTAGTATTGTGCCCTTTTTTGTTGCACAGCTGGCAATACATTTCTTCGCTTGCTACCACGGGTACTCCCCGTTTCGCCTCAGATTTATTTACCTTTGAACCCGAAGTTTCCAGCCCACCACTACGCAGGGCTGCATGTGACATTAAACTTTTTTCTGTTTGGACCGCGAGTTTAATTAATTCGTCAAGATTATTGTTCGGACTTAAACGTTGTTCAATTTCCAGTTTTAACCCGTGTAGAAAACATGGCAGAAGACTTTCTTTAGTATTATTAATAAATGCTGCAGTCAAAGGATTATCTTCGCTCGCATCATAATTTTTGAGTATTAAGTTTCCCAAGTCTCTTACGCGATTGAAGTATGCAATGACGGACTCATTTTCTCTTTGATATATGGATCCCAATTAACCTTGGAGTTGATACACGTTTCGCGTAGGTGCATAAATATCTTTAAGAAATTTACCCAGATCCTCTATTGTTTCAAAAGTTTGCTCCTGTATGGTGCGACGAGGTTCGCCGATTATATTTATGCGAACTGTTTTTACTAAATTTGATTCGGCTCCTGGCACCATCATATCCAAGGCCTCTTTGCATCCTTGAATAAGCATACCGAGTGATAAAGAATGACCGTCATAATTCGGTATGAGAGCCAGAGCATCTCGAAGAGACAATGTTTGATTATTATTAACCATTGTGGGAGGTGTATTTGGCGATGAGTCGTTAGACTTAATTAAGTTTTTAATAGAAATTTTTATTGGCGGTATTCTATTCGATGTACAACCGGGAGTGGACAAATTGTATTCCGGCAAAAGATGTGATTTTTTCAACAAATTTTTAGGTTTTATATGTGAGGATTTGATAATTGACTTTAATGTGGATTTTTCACGGTTTTCACTCGAAATTCTCCACGATACTTCCGGGGGATTTTACTGACCGACCTCGGTCTTCGTTACGGGGGGTGGGGTATACTAACGCTGGAAGATATTCGTTGATCTCGTCGTCCGGCCTTATGCCAAACCCGACTAATGACAAAGGGTTATTTGGGGACTTTGCTTCCAACGTTTCCTTCAATTGATTCGTAAATTGGTTTAAACTTTCGTCGTCAGAAAATTCCCTGATCTGTAAAGGACTATATTCCGGACTATAATATTTTCCAAAATTGCTTTCTATAATTTCAACTGTAACGGATGAACTTGTCTCGTCTTCTATCAGGGGTACAAATTGAAAATGCGGGTTTGATAACAGATGGCGTTACTAACGCTATACGCATCAGGCAGTACTGTGACTATGTTCATGTCAAAGCTACGTCTTATAGCTTTAATTTTCAGTATGTGTCAATTTGTCGCAGTGTCAAATTCATAGTTTTTTTGAGCTCTCAATATGTCGAGTTTCGTGCCAACAAAACAGCATTTGCGGGAAGTTTTAATTTACTTCTTTAATTTGAAGAAAAGTGCTGCTGAAGCACATCGATTGGTCTCCGAGGCTTATCCGAGTCATGTTCCATCGGTTTCAACGTGCGAGAGATGGTTTGTGCGGTTTAGAAGTGGTGATTTTGACGTTGAGGACAAAGAGCGGCCGGGCCAAGTGAAAAAGTTTGAGAATGCTGAATTGGAGGCAATACTCAATGAAGACTCGTGTCAAACTCAACAAGAGCTCGCAGATTCATTGGGAGTGACACAACAAGCCATTTCCCATCGTATAAAAGCCCTCGGAATGATCCAAAAGCAAGGACATTGGGTGCCGTATGAGCTGAAGCCGAGAGACGTCGAGCGCCGTTTTTTTGCATGCGAACTGCTGCTCGAACGGCAAAAACGGAAGGGTTTTTTGCATCGCATTGTCACTGGTGATGAAAAGTGGATCCATTACGATAACCCGAAGCGCAAAAAATCATATGGTTACCCCGGCCATGCATCATCATCGACGGCCAAACCAAATATTCACGGCGCCAAGCTCATGCTCTGTATTTGGTGGGACCAGCTGGGTGTGGTGTATTATGAGCTATTGAAATCGAACGAAACCATCACAGGAGCACTATACCGAACTCAATTGATGCGTTTGAGCCGCGCACTCAAAGAAAAACGGCCACAATACGAGCAAAGACACGACAAAGTAATTTTGCAACATGACAACGCTCGGCCACATGTTGCAGCGCCGGTCAAAACATACCTACAAACGCTGAAATGGGAAGTCTTACCCCACCCGCCGTATAGCCCAGATATTGCTCCTTCCGATTACCACCTTTTCCGATCGATGACACATGGCCTAGCTGACCAGCGCTTCCATTCTTACGAAGAAGCCCAAAAATGGGTCGATGACTGGATAGCAGCCAAGCCGGCCGAATTTTTTCGCGACGGTATCCGTAAATTGCCAGAAAGATGGGAAAAAGTTGTGGCTAGCGATGGACAATACTTTGAATAATTCATTTGTTACCATTTTTTCAGAATAAACGTTCAAAAATAGAAAAAAATCCCGCATTTTCAATTTGTACTCCTGATATATTCTCTTGAGATCGCGTGATGATAATATTGTCAGAAGTTAACTCGAGTGATTGTATGGCAGTTTCGATTAACTTGTTGAAGTCTGAGTCCATAGCGGACACAATAGAATTCTTATTTAAACTGGTGGAGGAGGAATTTTTTTGGGAAATATCTCGGAAGGTGAATTACTGGGACTATTACATAGGGACTTGGTTTTAGTTTCAAGTGTAAAATTATTAGGGTTATCCTTTGGGCACCTTTTTCTTCTTTCCTCAGGATACTCGTGAATTATAGACTCATCAATTCTTACCTTTGAACGAGCTGACCTCATTTATGATGTATTTTATACAAGTAGAATTTTTGGTATACCGCATCAAAGAGACATGCAACAATACGTAAGAATATTATTAGGGTAGAAATTGAGCCGGAGAAGAGAATAAGAATATGTAACAAAGAAGAATTACACCCCTTTATTCCTTTAATTTCGTTTTAAAATTTCCTAGAGGTTAAATCAAATGTGGTTTTTCCTTGAGGAGGATGATTTGGTGTTTATTCAACGATTCGATCTTAGTAATTTAAGGTTTTAAGGACGTCACAAACGGATGATATCGTATCCCAAGTCTCGAATGATCTTTGTAATCAGCACCAAGTTCGTCTAGGAATTTTTTCCGCTCAGCTGTTCGAAATTCTTTAAGTTGATCTATTTGGTCGTTATCAGGTATTTCGATGCCGGCAATATGGAAGTCCCGACTGCTGTCTGTTTTATATACAGTCGCACTTACTTGATGTGATGTTCTAACTTCCGAGTGATTTTTACACTCCGCTACTTGTTTACCTAAAGATAGATACCTAAAGATAGATTTGATGCCATAGACTCCAAAATGTCTCTTGCTATACGATTCACTCGCTGTTACCGTTAAAGGACAATTCGTTTTACTAGAATTTAAATTTCTATTCCTTTCTTGCCTCGAGTAGCAGTTACGTTCTGCAATTATGTCGTCGGAATGGTTCTTATGTTCCGTTTTTTTTCTTCCTTTGAGAGGGATAGTGTTATTATCGTTTTCTATTTCAATACTATAATTTTGCTCGTTATATGACTTGCATGCAATTATTGGAACTTGGTACTGTTCTTTTAAGACTCGTCGTCTTAATTTCTGTGCTTGAATTTTCCTTCCTGCTCTACGGGTTTTCGGCATGGATGAATGATTCGGATCGATAGTGGTAAGGTAATTGTCAAAATACTAAAGTAAGTAGTACGTGTAGTTATGTCTGTCTTATTTGTATGATGTGTTTCGTGAGCGAACCTTGCTAGCCTTTAACCTCTCTTACGCGAGGAGCTCAAACATAGGATTTCTCTCACTAGTGTAATGTGTTTCGTGAGCGAGCCTTGCTAGCCTTTAACCTCATTTACGCGAGGAGCTAAAACATAGGATTTCTCCCACTAGTGTAATGTGATTCGTGAGTGGGCAAATCTCGTTGCCCAATCGTCTCTTGTGATGATTGTGTTGTTAGTGATTCATGAATGTTCAAATCTGGTTGCCCAATCGTCTCTTGTGATGATTCTGTTGTTAGGAGTGGGTTGGATAATACAAGGTCTATAAATATGAAACCGGAATTTTTGTATAGAAAATAAACGTTTATTGTAAGAAAATGATAAAAAATATTTTATTCGAAGTACTGCCCATCGCTAGCTATACATTTTTCCCACCTGTCTGACAATTTGTGGATGCCATGCCAAAAAAACTGTTGCTCTTTTGAGGCAAACCAGTCATCGAGCCATTTTCGTACATTTTCGTAAGAAGTAAAGCGCTGCTCAGCAAGTGCGTGTCCCATCGATGCAAATAAGTAGTAATCGGACGGAGCCAAGTCTGATGAGTAAGCCGCATGCGAAAGTATTTCCCAACTAAACGCCTCAATCGTTTCTTTGACCAGTTTTGCTGTGTGTGATGGTGCATTATCATGAAGCAAAATCACTTTGTGTTGCCTTTTTTGATATTCTGGTCGTTTTTCGCGCAAAGCTTGATTCAAATCGATCATTTGTTGTCGGTAGCGTTCAGTATTAACGGTTTCGCCAGGTTTTAGCAGCTGATAATAGATCACACCCTTCTGATCCCACCAAACACAGAGCATTGTCTGCCGTCCATAGCGATTTGGCCTTGCAGTCTATGTCGATGGTTCGCCTGGAGTTACCCATGATCTTTCACGCTTAGGATTCTCAAAATATATCCACTTTTCATCGTCAGTCGAAATTTAATGGAGAAATGACTTTCTTTTGTACCTGGCGAGCAGCATTTCGCAAGTGGTTTTTCGGTTTTCCTGCTGTCTTTCATTCAGTTCATGTGGAACCCATTTTCCCATCTTCTGGATCTTTCCCATGGCCTTCAAACGTATGAAGATGGCTTCTTGTGTCACATTTAATTGATCGGCGAGTTGTTGCGTTTGAGCGTCATCTTCATCCAACAATGCTTGCAATTCGCTGTATTCAAACTTTTTCGGTGGTCTTCCACGATCTTCGTTTCTCACGTCAAAATCGTCACTTTTGAATTTTTTAAACCACTCAAAGCACTGTGATTTACCAACAGCATGCTCACCGTAAGCTTCGACAAGCATTCGATGCGATTCTGCAGCAGTTTTTTTCAAATGGTAACAGAAAATCAATGCTGTCCGCAAATCGTAGTTTCCAGGCACAAAATTCGACATGTTCAACGCTATTGCAAACTATGCTGTTGTATGAAACTTGTATTGTTGTGAGTTGAAAATCTTTGTCAGAGATGTCAACAAGGAAATGGCGCCAATGACGCGGTTTGACGGTAACTACATTGACAGCTAGGGCCATCTATGGGCAAATTCCGGTTTCATATTTATAGACCTGGTATAAGTGGGATGTGAATTAGGTGGGCTGATTTGATGACTCTGATTCTTGGTCGACGTGGTAGTTATTAACTGAGGTCGTGCTTCCTCCGATATTGGAAAGTTTCTGAGCAAACGATTGATTTTTCTGAGTTGGTTTTTCCGCCCTCTTGGTCTGGGAAACAAATGAGTACGTCCGGTTCAAGAAGCACTAGAGGCTATTTGTTCGCCTAATATTTTCAGAATTATACGCCCACTGCTGTAACATCTGGTAGGTTAACAGAATATATATATTATATAAATGACAGTACAAGGAAGTTAATGTTACGGAGCGAATCGTATAGAAACAACACAAGAAGTCTGATGACTGCTTGGTTAAAAAAAATATAATATTACTCTTTATAGTTAATATTCGGGAAAGCTATTTTCCTTGTAGTCCTTCTCACGTACGTTTTAGCGATTATTCTTTCTTGCTGTTTTATTCGTTCTAAACCGAGTTGACTTAAGAAAATTTCTTACGTGACTTGTTCAATGAGTTCTTGCGCGAGAACCTCGAATTCCTTTATACGCACTTGAAGTACCACTAATTTTTCCAGTGGTCCCATGCAACGAAGTATAATTTATAATTATATATACCATATTGTAACGGTATTTTTACGTTATCATTAAATTTTATTCTTCTGAGGGGAAGAATTCGGGCTCGAACACGACGATAATTAATTTTAGACTTCTATAGGAGGTATAAGTAAGGTTTATTCAATAAGTTGCATAGAATTTTGTGTTGTGAGGCTTTTTGGTGCCGTCAACCTTACAATTTATCAGTGGTGTTTAATTGCTTTGATGGTTCCACGCTCTTCTTTACCCGCGAGGTTATCAGATTCTCGACTTCTGCGCTGAGCGGTGGATATCTCAACTAGGCGGTATCGAGCTCAGCCGTCTTGATCTTTTTCCCGCCTGGCTGCTGACGTACTGTCTGCTGGGCTTGCGTCGTTGTTGCTGGCGCGTCGGTCAGCCGGTATGGACGCCGGGTCTGTGTCCGCGTACGCGTCGTTTCATTTAATAATAAAAAAAAAAACTTTGTTTTTGGTGTTGCTCCGTGCTCGGTCTCTTTGGTGGTGATATCTGTGCCGCTCCCGTGTGTTTCGGACGTGTCTTTCTTAAGTAATCGTGCTCTTGGTTCGCGAGTGATTTCTCTCTTGTGTTGAATAATGACAGTTGCAGTGTCACTATTCCTGAGGATTATTAATCCTTTATCCTAGGGTCGACGGATTCTTCCAGAAATCTTCGGTGCTGGATCCGGACGTCCCAATTATTCTTCGCTCATGGTGAGTTGATCTTTTAATTTATCTTTCTCTTCTCTTTTATGTCTGTTGGGTAGTGTCGTTTTCATGCGACGCGCTTTACAGAACTCTTGAAATTGTTTCACTCCTAATTTTTTTTCTAATTGTCCTAAAATTCTAAATTACGTCCCTATGGGTCGGCCTTATTAATGCCCTCCTAATGCTATTCATTAATTAATTTTCCTAGCTTTCTTTCAAATTTTGACTCGAAAGCACTCTCGCTTCTTAATGTGGTGATTGCTTTCCAAATTTTCCATCTACTGGATCCTGCTTCTATGTTGCAATCTCGCTAATAATTGTTTGTCATTCTTGATTTCTTTTTCTGTATTATTCTACTTTCTACTTTTTCAAAGTTTCTGATTTGGAGACCTCTAAGTGCCACAACCAAATCTTTCAAATGTATCGATACGCTGCGTTAACAATTCTTCTTATAACTATCTGTACTTACTTCTCATTATTCTACCCAAACCGTCTTAGCCTATTTTCTTAATTCTCCTACAATAAACCTTAATTATTTATTTTAATGCCACCAATTTCCTCTTCTTAATTTGGTTGTTTAGGATATCTCTTGTTTTATTCAACCGGTCCGATACTGTCCGCTCTTAATCTTTAGATGATTCTTTTCACTCACTTGTGTTGTGTTTTTCTATTTATTAATGTTCTTAATAAATTCGTCGACTGACTCACAACCCTGTCTGTTAACTTCTCAGATTTAGTAGGAATCTTTTGGATTTATAAAAAAAAACTTTGATATCGGTGTACAAGCGAGTTCTGGCTTGGTTGGTGGTTTGAACTGATAAGAGAGGGCTTCTCTGTTTGAAGCTGCCTTTTATGCTTTTGCCATCCTTTCCCACTCTCTCATTTTTACTCTTCTTTCCTATTGTCTCACGTAATTTCTTTTGTTTCAGCGAGCCCCGCCATCCTGCCCCTACATCCCCTCACTGCCCGAGCGAGGCCAGCCGGTCGCTGACCCGCTATTTTTTGGCAGCGAAGGAATGTGACAGGCTTCATCCTGTTTCGCGGTGTACTGGATTCTGCTGAGACTATTATCATTTCTTCTGAAATTTCTGGTTCTTGTATGAATAAACGATTATTTTTGTATTAATTTGTGTTTTTATTTTTTAATTTTATTTTGTTTCCTTTTCTCCTTTTCAGGTATTCTCAATAAATGATTTTGTTTATTTGTATTTTGTGTTTCATTTTATTCCGATTTTATTTGGTTTTTCTTTTATCCTTTTAGGATGGTGACTACGTCACAATATATATATGCACGTATATGTCCTTCAATACAAATTCTATCTTTTTTTATTCACCAGTTATTATTGAATATTAGCTTCCACATTTAATCCCCACAAGGTCAATTTACTTACGAAAAAGGCTTACCAAATAACTTGAATAATAGCGGGTACTCTCTAAAACGAATTAATTTTTGCAATGATGTCGATCAATGGACTTGAACTACATCAACAAACATTCCCAATTTGTAATTTTTCAATGGGAAATTCGATCATCTAACTCAAATAAAAGTGTCACTTTCAACTACATCAATTTTTATAAATAAAATCGATTTATTAAAACCCGATAATAATAATAAAAAAGAAAAAATCAATTTTTACACATTAAATTCACACTCGGTAAAAAAGGGGAAAGTTAGATTTTATGAATTAAAATGTTCTATTACAACGTGGTTGAAAGGAAATGGTACATTTTTACGAATTGGTTTGATTCACTAAAACTGAATAAAAATGAAACAATCGATTTTTACGAATTAAATCACTTCTAGAACACGCGGTAAAAAGGTAAAAGTTAGATTTTATGCTTTTAAACGATTTACAATACACGCAGTTGAAAGAAAATAGTGAATTTTTACGAATTGAGTTGATTCACTAAAACTCAATAAAAATGAAAAAATGATTTTGACGAATTAAATCAAGATATTAAAACGCGGTAAAAAGGGAAAAGCTAGATTTCATGCATTTAATCAGTTTACAAAAACTGACAAGAAAGGAGGGATCACTTTTCATGAAATAAGTTGAATCACTAAATCTCAATAAAAAGAAAAAAATCATTTTTCACGAATTAAATCACTTGAAAACGCGGTAAAAATGTAAAAGTTGGGTTTTATGAATTAAATCGAATTACAAAGGCGGGTCGATTAATACGAACCAAAGTTACACTTTTTAAGAAATCAATTTTCACAATTCAATTGATCCACGAAAGAAGCGATTACCTATTTCGAACAACACGAACAATTTTCTTTATAAAATCACACCTTTTTCGATTTTTAATTTACTCGCGACAAAAATTACTAATTAACTTGACACTTTTTTTCTTTAATCCAATTTTTACTAATTGAATTTATTCGCGACAAAGATGACTGGGTAATTTGAACATTCTTTTAGGATCTCGGAAGAGCCTCCAATTTTTGTTACGTTAAACCCGCGCGGTGTTTTTACGAAAACCGACAAATTTAAGACGTGTAAGGCGTTTCGGCGTGAGTTTTCCGTACTCTGGTCAAGGGGAATGAATTCTCCCTTTATCACACCTGACAAGAAATACCGAAGACGCAAGCCCCCTTTTGAGTCTAACCTTTCGGAAAATTACTCGGGACAGGGCTGAGAATGCACGTTGATTGTTCGTGTTAACCGTCACTTGACTCGATACACTAGATTGATAAGTGAACCCGCGGAAGAACGGGTTTTAGGGGGAAAGACAATGGCAGGTTACTTTTACTTGGGGAAAAATTTACGGAAATATCAGATAATATAAATTAGAAGAATTGCGTTTGTACTTACGTTTGGTTTTCTGGTGAAGTTGTTTCGCCGGTAACCAATGAAGGCGAAAAAATGGCAACCGTTTGTTAAAATAAAAATGCTAAATTCGATGATTCGTGAAGCTGTTAAACTTTATTCAAATAACCGAATAGTGATTGTTTGAGAATCCGTCCAAATGTTGTTGGGTGAATCTGTGAATGTATTAAAAATTATGAAGATTCACTCACGACAGGGAAAAATGAAAGCAGACTGCAGGATGTTTAGCAGAGAAAGTGGTTTATTTGCACCTTCCGCACTTCAATTACAAAAATAGGTTAAATTTAGAAAAATAAAAATGATATAAAAATAAATACACCAAAAAATCAGAGAATTAAAAAATGCATATAAAAAAATAAATTAAATTGAATGTGGCTTGAGAGACCAGCAAATTATATTAATTGTGTGCTATGTGCGCTTGAGAGTGAGCATGACGCAGCCAGTGCTGCGGAGCATGCCGCGGAGTGAGAAATGTGAGTGCGTAAAATATCTGACTTATTCCCAGTAGATTCTCTATAAAGTTATATGAGAAAATACAGGGTATAAGTAACAGCACTTGCATTTGTACTGCTTGAGTGCTGGAATGTTATATGAGACAGCGTGATACAGTCAGCGCTGCAGAGCATGACAAGTAAAGTGATGAGGATTCACAAAATAAGCGGAATAAATTCACAGTCCTTTCCCAGCAAGCTTGGTTGGGGGAAAGTACAGTGAACTGATATGAACACACGCAATTGTATTAATTGGGTCAGCAACAAGTAGTGTGAAGAGAAACCGTGGTGCAGCCCGTGCTGCAGAGCACGTCAAAGGGTGAGACCTTTATGTTGATGTACCGATGAGTTTTCCACTCCTCACCGCCATTGAATAACACTGAATTGTAACGGGTACCTTACCTTGTGTTAAAGTCCTGGTAAGCACAAAAATGCTGAGAAGATCCGGTGAGATGGTGAAAGTCCGAGCGAGTGTACCGAGGATGTGTGCGCTGTCCCAGCGGGTTTTCACCGATGTGTCAGATTTTACAATATGGCTGCGTGATACAAAAGCGTCGTTGAGCGCTGGAGTCAAATGAGTGAGATAGCCAGTGAGCGAAGCCGAAATCAAGCGAGAGAGATAACCTCTCACTTAACGCGGCATGCATGCGAGGCACAGCCTCGGCTTAGCGAGGCCCTGCTTCGGCTATCTCCGGCATAGCCGAACGCAGCGTGCTCGACAGCAGCACCAGGTCGACGCACGGCGAATATCGATCGCCGTGCGCCAGCTGATTATCCAACAGTGATATACGTACGTTCGCTATTACCGTGCGCAAACGATCGTTACTTTTCGACGCAATACACTGTAACGGTATTTTTACGTTAACATTAAATTTTATTCTTCTGAGGGGAAGAATTCGGGCTCGAACACGACGATAATTAATTTTAGACTTCTATAGGAGGTATAAGTAAGGTTTATTCAATAAGTTCCATAGAATTTTGTGTTGTGAGGCTTTTTGGCGCCTTTAACCGTACAATTTATCAGTGGTGTTTGATTGCTCTGATGGTTCCACGCTCTTCTTTACCCGCGAGGTTATCAGATTCTCGACTTCTGCGCTGAGCGGTGAATATCTCAACTAGGCAGTATCGAGCTCAGCCGTCTTGATCTTTTTCCCGCCTGGCTGCTGACGTGCTGTCTGCTGGGCTTGCGTCGTTGTTGCTGGCGCGTCGGTCAGCCGGTATGGACGCCGGGTCTGTGTCCGCGTACGCGTCGTTTTATTTAATAATCAAAAAACGTTGTTTTCCGTGTTGTTCCGCGTTCGGGCTCTTCGTTTATTATAGTCGTGGCGTCCCCACGTAATTTCAGTGTGTTTTTATAGTTGTGATAGTGGTCCCAGTTCGCGAATCATCTTCTTCGTGTGTCTAACGATGACAGTTTCTGTCTCGAGATTTTTCAGTGTCTCTTAATTGCTTATCAATTAGTTATCGGCTCTATCCAGGGATCTTCGATGTTGGACGTGGACGTTTCTGTTGTTCTTCTCTCTTGGTGAGTTGGTCTTTTACTTTATCGTTCTCTTCCCTTTTATGTCTATTGAGTAGTGTCCTCCTAATGCGACGCGCTTGACAGTGCTGACAAAAATTGTTTCCCTCCTAATTATTTTTCTAATTATCTAAAAATTCTAAATCTAGTTTCTATTGGTCGGGCTGACTAATGCCCTCCTAATTCTATCTATTAAATATTTTTCCTAACTTCCTTTCAACTTTTGACTCCAAAGCCCTGTTGCTTTTTGATGCGGTAACTGATTTACCGAGAGTCTCAAGTTCACTGTATCAAGTCTCTGTGTTATAATTTTTCTAAATATTGTTTGTTTTTCTCCTTTCTTTTTCTGTGTTATTCCACTTTTTACCTTTTCAAAGTTTCTAATTTGGAGACCTCTAGGTGCCACAAGTCCAGTCTTTCAAACTTATCGATACGCTGCGTTGACAATTCTTCTTATAAACTATTCCGACTTATTTCTAATTATTCTATCTAAACTCTCTTATACTATTTAATTCAATATTTTCTTAATTCTCCTAAACTAAACCCTAATTATTTATTTTAATGCCACCAACTTTCTCTTCTTAATCTGGCTTTTTAGAATATTTCTTGTTCTATTCACCCGGTCCGATACTGTCCGCTATTAATCTTTATATTTGTTCCTCCACTAACTTGCACTGTATTTTTTTTTATCTGTTAATGTTCAAATAAATTTGTAGGGCTGACTCACACCCTTTTCTGTTAGAATTCTTAGATTTAATATGAAATTTCCAGATTTAGCAAAAATTCTACTGCTGTGCACCAGCTAGTTCTGACTTTGTCGACTGTTGAAACGAATAAGAGGCCCCTCCTTGGTTTGCAGCTTGCTTTTATACCTTTCTCTTCTTTCCCACTCTCTTATTTTAACTCTTCTTTTCTATTGTTTCATGTAATTTCTTTTGTTTCAGCTAGCCCCGCCATCCTGCCCCTACATCCCCTCACTGCCCGAGCGAGGCCAGCCGGTCGCTGACCCGCTGTTTTTCGGCAGCGAAGGAATGTGACAGGCTTCATCCTGTTTCGCGGTGTCGACTGGATTCTGCTGAGCATTTTATCATTTCTTACTTATCTTCTTACATTTCTAATTTTCTATGAATAAATGATTATTTTTGTAGGAATTTGTGCTTTGTTTTATTTTGTTTCCTTTTATCCTTTTCAGGTATTATCAATAAATGATTTTGTTTCTTTGTATTTTGTGTTTCATTTTATTCTGATTTTATTCTGTTTTTCTTTTATCCTTTTAGGATTGTGACTACGTCACAACACTTAACGCGATACTTATGATTCGATAAAACAATAAAACGAAATAAATAGTGTGGACTTGTACAAAAACGGCAGAAATCAATTGAATTCAATTTCTTCTAGATTCCTTCTTTAAACTTGAGATAAATTCCGTATGATTGATATAAAAATCGAGAAAAAGTAAATTCGAACTGAATTTAGATTGTTCAACCGTTTTTCTTCTAAGTACTCACTCTGAATTTTGGCTGACTCTACAGGGTGGGGTTCTTCCGCGGTGGGAGTCTGTTTAGCTCGCCAGTTTTGATCGCGACTCGTCGAACGCTCGACACTCACCGGGCTCTAACCTAGGAGACTAGGAAGCCCTTGACTCTACTCTTCGACTAACTGCTACTCACTAGCTACTGCTACTAACCAACTTTCTCTTACTGACTTTTTCGGGAATTTTCCCGTCCTTATATAGGTCCTGGACGGTCTAATTTTCTATGCTGGGGATTCTTAGTATTACAATAGCGCTCGGACTTTGGGGCTTATCGCGATGACTAATTTTTCTTCTAGCTGTGGCGTCGTTCGATTCTCTTTCCGAGTTGCATGCGATACGATACCACGTGTCGTGACGTAGTTGAAGGATTATTCCTTGCTTCGATGGCACGCGCCGAGAGAAAGAGAGAGAGAGAGAGAGAGAGAGAGAGCGAAAAGCGCCTTGGTCGGGAAGCGAGGTGTCGAAGGATTCGGGTCACGCTGCGCGGTAGATCCGAGTCGCTTCTGCTGTCTCTTTTATGACTAATACAGAATGTCGTTCTTCGATAATGTTAAACTTATTTTAATTCTTAATAGTGTATAACGTAAGTGGGCATATATAACTACTATAGTAACTAAATGTCAATTGTTTTTATATCCTTTCACGATGCTAACTGTTTAGTTAAACAATGTAATGGCTTTTCGATTTTCATTAATATTTGATTTTCATAATTGCAGTTATTTCTTGTATCCTTTTAGGTAACCATTTCTTTTCTGAATTCTTATCATAATTTTAGAATAAAATTGTTCGTAAGTCCAAATGATTGTATATCAAATGGCTGTTGAGATTTGCGGTGGATCGCAAAGTATATGTTTTATAAATATGTATCGATGCGAGGGAACACTCCTCGTTTTATGGTGTTAACACAGAGAGAGGGGAAAGACAGCATCGGCTCGGGTGCGACCTGAAAGCGTTGAGCGGCACGTTCCTTCGCCGGCAACTGCTACCGTAGCCTCGAGCCATCTCTGCCATCGCTTCAATGACTAATATGAGTCATCTTTTCTTACTTTATCCTATTTCAACTCTGGCTATCTGTATGATATTATTGCTTAATTCTTATATCGAACTCGGGTCTAGATGTTTTATTCCCTTTAAATTATCGATTTATCTATTAGATATATATTCCGTCACCTGAATATTTACAATACTTCGTAAAGAGTCCGAATCTCTGCTTCAATTGTGTTCCAATTGTTATTTGTCTATTCAGAAATTTTGAAGAGCTGCCTTTTGAGCTTTTGGTGTTCTGACGTCAAAAACAAATTCAAATTTTCCATGAATAACATTAATAAGGCATATGTCTTCGTGTAATATTGAATATCAATTTTTTTGTTCATTGCATCATTCGTCGTAGCATATAAGAACTTCCAAAGCAACGCAGACGTTGCTACGGCAGTTGGTCTAACTTCGTGACCTAGATACGGTACATGACAGGGGGAAGGAAGCGAGCACCCGACAGTCGCCAACAGAGCACGCGGGTACGAATCAGTTAAAAACTTCGGTGACACGCGCCGTCAATGATATCCACAGGCCATAGAGGGAAAACTTTTGATACAAGATTCAGGTCCCTCCACACTGACCGTTAGAGTGGGGCAGTGGCCCACCGACTCTTAGTTTTTTGTTGTTAGGTACAAGGAGCGATTTTACGTTAACTCTCTTTCGAGAAGGCTGTACCTCGGGTCTCCTCCTATCAGCACTATTAACTCACGTCTGATGGTCAACGGATAATTTTGTAAGCTAGACCCACCATCCAGACTTGACCACAGCCAAGAGAACTGCCATGACCAGATAATTTTGCACGGTCGGCTTGGAAAAACCCTGCCCTCACCGTTTCGGGATCATTGGACAAGTTGGACCTGCCCCCTCGGGGGTGGTGACTCACTTAGCCAGCACTGATGATGCGGAAGGGTCCGAACCTCTCCACATCCACAGTCTGTTTCCAGCGGGGGCCGGAGTCACCAGTTCTTTCACTCGGTCCCAGCAGATCACCCGGAAAATATCCAGGTAGTTCGGCCTCAGTGGCTCGGCTGCACCGGCTGGCCACTTCCTTAGAGCGGTGGCCCCTGCATCTGCCGATTACAGTCCATCCTCATACTCATACCCATACCTTAAGTCCAAACTATTCCACGCTACATTCCATCCCATGCATACATTGTACCACATACCTCATTCCTGGCGGACACGTTAGTGTTCCTTCCACGTCCATTTTTATTCTCGGTGTTCGGTGTCACTCTACCGCACTTTACACTTGCACTTACTCCGCGCTGACACTTGTAGTTTTATGGGGCTATCTTTTTCCAAGTCTATACTTACCATCCTGTGTTGCTTGGCACTTCGGTCCTCACGGTGCGTTTTGCGCTTCCTTGGCCTCCAAGATGTTCCTCGCTAGTTCAGCGAACTTGGCGAAGTTTGGCTTCGTTAGGAGTGTCTCCAGGCGCGGCGGCCAGTTGTGTCCAGACTGCATCAGGAGAGTCCTGAGTTCTTCTCTGCTTGCCTGATGAATGCCACAATGGAGTATTAGATGTTCAGGGGTTTCCGTTTGCCTGCATTCGCACAGATCGTCATCCGCAAGTCCAAAATGTCTAAGCTTACTCCTGAAATCGCCATGTCCGGTGATAAATTGAGCCACATAGTGATCTAGCACGATCCACTTCATCCTCAGTCTATTGGTCACGTTCGGTAAATACTCAAAGGTCGTCCTACCCTTCGTGCTGTTAGTCCATCTTGTTTGCCATATCCGCGAAAGTGAACGTTGGACTTCCTTCTGTATGGTGTCGTTGTTAATTCCAGGTTCGTATACGGCCCCTTCCAGCTGGAAGGGGATGTTCTTTCTTATCCTGTAGCCGCAGCTCCGTTTTTCGGCCTCTAGGTCGATTGGGATCGCTCCCGCAACGACCGTCAAGGTGTCTCCAGAAGTCGTTCGGTACGCTTTGGTAACTCTTAGGAGCGCCTGTTTTTTGGGCTCTTAATAGTATTGTCGTGGTTTGCTTATTAAGCAGATCGACCCGCCCTTCTGCCACGTATGTCGCTATCGGGACAAATAGGCCTTTCGTTGTTAGGTGCAGTGGTGGACCTGCCCATCCGCTCCTGGCGCGTACCATGTGTTCCCACTGTCCAGCCTCGGTGTAGCTGCAGGTCTCACCCCTCCCGCCATTACTATACCTGTATAATCTCTGGCAACTATAGGACCCGACAACAGTACAGGTTCATGATCTTCTTTAAAAGAAAGAAATATTTATATTGGAGCATAGTTACGTCAGGACGTAACATTATTGCAAGGAAAAGGTATCTTTCGTGGGTTTGTCTCGATAAGTACGTTTCCACAAGGAATACCGTGTACAAATAGACACTGTTCGTGCTATCTACGGTGATCCTTCATGGGAATATCACCTATGTCCCATTCTTTAATAATGACCTTGCAGTCGATATGTTCTAGTAAAGGGTGATTTTTTAAGAGCTTGAGAACTTTTTTTAAAAAAAAAACGCATAAAATTTGCAAAATCTCATCGGTTCTTTATTTGAAACGTTAGATTGGTCCATGACATTTACTTTTTGAAGATAATTTCATTTAAATGTTGACCGCGGCTGCGTCTTAGGTGGTCCATTCGGAAAGTCCAATTTTGGGCAACTTTTTCGAGCATTTCGGCCGGAATAGCCCGAATTTCTTCGGAAATGTTGTCTTCCAAAACTGGAATAGTTGCTGGCTTATTTCTGTAGACTTTAGACTTGACGTAGCCCCACAAAAAATAGTCTAAAGGCGTCAAATCGCATGATCTTGGTGGCCAACTTACCGGGCCATTTCTTGAGATGAATTGTTCTCCGAAGTTTTCGCTCAAAATGGCCATAGAATCGCGAGCTGTGTGGCATGTAGCGCCATCTTGTTGAAACCACATGTCAACTAAGTTCAGTTCTTCCATTTTTGGCAACAAAAAGTTTGTTAGCATCGAACGATAGCGATCGCCATTCACCGTAACGTTGCGTCCAACAGCATCTTTGAAAAAATACGGTCCAATGATTCCACCAGCGTACAAACCACACCAAACAGTGCATTTTTCGGGATGCATGGGCAGTTCTTGAACGGCTTCTGGTTGCTCTTCACTCCAAATGCGGCAATTTTGCCTATTTACGTAGCCATTCAACCAGAAATGAGCCTCATCGCTGAACAAAATTTGTCGATAAAAAAGCGGATTTTCTGCCAACTTTTCTAGGGCCCATTCGCGGTCAACATTTAAATGAAATTATCTTCAAAAAGTAAATGTCATGGACCAATCTAACGTTTCAAATAAAGAACCGATGAGATTTTGCAAATTTTATGCGTTTTTTTTTAAAAAAAAGTTCTCAAGCTCTTAAAAAATCACCCTTTATAATAAAATTCTACCTCAGCTAGTTCTGCGGGGTGTAAAACTGTAACTGGCCCATTATTTGTTCAAATAAAAATTTACCTCGTGGCCCTTTTCTTGACATGCTTAAAGGATGAATATACACAAAATTCGCAATTTATATGATGAGAGTGGGAAAACGTAAGTATGATTATTATTACGATTTTTGTTGCATTTGTCGCTGTAATTATTAGTGTATAATAATTTTTTTTTCAATATTCAATTATGAGTATAGATTTATCCATTGGTTCCCAAAAGACTAGGATATTTTATATGTCAAAATTATTATCATTATAGGGTTATCGTTAACCCTTATCATTGATACTTGTTATTTATATTATTATCATTTCTTATTCTTATTTTTATGATTATGGATGTTGTAACGTGGCAGAAAATTCGAGCTGCGTCCTCCTCGCTCAACGGAAGCCTACACGATCACGCAGGGTTGTAGGGTGGATTTTCAGGGCTTCTTTATTCTTTATTTTCATTTTTTTTTGTTGCTTTATTTTTTTTATATATACGTATAATGCGATCGACACGACCGAGGGAGGATCGGGCAGAGAAGAGGAGGAGGATCACACCGTACCCATCGATTGCTGGCTTCAGGATTCGATATTTTACATAAGCCGATATTTTACGTCTTTCTCTGTTGGGAGATACAGTCGTCCCGCTCGACGTTCATTTTCAAACGATACGCTGCTATCTATCTGCAGCTATCATCTACTTGCCGCAGTCCATCCAGCTCAGGGGATTCATCTGCTGGACAAAGCTACTCTCTGTATTATCTGTGGCTAATTTATGCGTCGTCCAGCTAAGGCGCTAGTCGCGGTCATCGTGCGACACAGGTTCCCCTAATTAACCGAGTCTAGCGGGTTAAGTGGGGATCATAGTTCACGGGCACGCGTGCCGGCAGGACCTCGAGGCTTTTTCCCGGTGACCGTTGAGCGAGGCAGACGTCACATTACTTATCTCTGTGTCCCGCTCTATTCTGAGACCGATCTATTCTGAGGCATCACACGTACAAGCTTATTACTGTCCACCATCGTTGAGAAAGGAGGAAATCGAGGAATAAATATTTCCACGTCCGCTCGAGAATTCCAGGAGCACGAGAACATCGCTTCGTCATCGTCCCGGTGAGCTCCTCTCCCTTCTACGGTCTTTTGCTAATATTTTATTATTTTATTACTTAACTGGTGTATTTGAAATTTATCTGAGCCTGGTCACCCCTGCGATTCGAGTACACTGCGTGCAGAGTGTCAATTTGTATTGGGAATCGCGGCGTTTGATAAGAATAACCTCGCGATCGTGTAACGTATAGAAGCCGGGGAAAAGTCATTATATTAATTAATTGTTTCTGTTGACGAGTAAACCGTGCGCGCGTTAAGCCGTTATCCCGGAGTACTTTGGAAGTGGTTAATTAGTTTGTGTGGGATTGGAACGAAATAGACCGCGTCACGGATTTTGTCGAATTGTGGGCTTTGGAGGTACACGAGTTGGTTTGAGTTTCTTTTCGTTTGAATGTAGAAGGTCGTGCGCGAGTTCGCCCGTCGTCCCGTTGTAATTTGGATGTAAAAGGGACTGGCACGGGGTAGACCGCGTTGCGTATCAGTCAAATTAATCGGCGTTTCTCTGTCTGATTTATTTATTTATTCGTTATTTATTTATTTATTCGTTATTTATTTATTTATTCGTTATTTATTTATTTATTCGTTATATATTTATTTATTCGTTATTTATTTATTTATTCGTTATTTATTTATTTATTCGTTATTTATTTATTTATTTTGTTTATTTGATTATTTATTTTTTTATTATTATATTATGATTGTGTTAACGTTAACCTAGAATCGCGGAGAGCGCAGTCGGCCGTCGTCCCGTATTTTAGATGTGGATTCAAGGGATTCGTACGGTCCGAGGCGTATCTCGCGTAGTTCGATTGTTTGTTACGTTTTATTATATTTCATTCCACAAACTAATTATTGACTGACATTATTATTCTGATGTTAATTATTTTATTATCATTATTATTTTGGTTATTATTTAATTATTAGTCGTCATTTATCCGTTATTTTATATCTTATAAACTGCGGAAGATCCCTGGGTTTATGCCTTTTACGTGATATATAAATCTCAGGATTGAAATATAGAGCCGTCGGTAGCTTCGCGTACGTGACCTCCTGGCGTCCCGTTGTTATGGTTTTTTTCGATGTGTGTGGGATTAGCTCGGGATAGGCCGTATCGCGGACTGTGAACAGAGACTACCGAACGTCGAAAATTCATCGATAAATATTGTTCGAAATTCGAGGCGAGCGAGACAGGCTATACAACATCTACAGGGTATGAGAGTGAGAGAGAGAGAGAGAGAACGGGATAACTGCTATCTCCGACTTAAAGATTAAAATTAAGATATCCAACTAGCTTTAGAGAATTGTTATAAAGCAGAGACTAATTTTACGGGACATCTTATTTGAATTCTAAATTGGTGTTTATTGGAAATGAATAACTAGTCGCCAGAAATAAAGAAGTTTGTAAGTCCCGTACCTGCTGTGGTTGTTTAAATTATTTACTGTTATTATTTTATTTGTTTATTTATTATTTATTGAGCCGACTTCGTTCATGGTTCTCGTTTGGCTTATTTTATTGACCATATTTTATTTTTGACAAATTAGTGACTTGATAGTCCGAACCACCCACTCTGCCTTGAACAGCTGTAGCTGGCCTGGGTCGAGACTGGTCATCCAACTCGGTACTTTTTCCTTCCGGCGCGAAAGCGCCTGGCGCCCATCTTGAAAGAGAAAATAAAAAGGAAGGAAAAAATAACTTGGACCAGTCATAGGTAACGTGGTGCGTTGAGGCACAAATTTACCGTTACAATGTATATATGGATTATTAATTTTTTTTTGTTTCTTATTCATTTATTTATCAAATATTCTTTTGAGTGTTAACTTAATAACTACCATATACCAGGTGTATGCATAAGTTTTTTCCGGTTTAACTAAGAGATGGCACCAGCGAAAAGTACGCAGCGTATTAATTTGACACATACGTCATTTTGTTCATCTGACATTAACCTACAAACACACACAAGTTGAGTCCGCCAAAAACTAGCGTCTTTGTTTTATCGTTCAGTGATCATGTCGAGTTTTGTGCCTGAAAAAGAACATTTGCGGCACGCATTGCTTTTTTTATTTAATCAAAAGAAAAAGGCTGCTGAAAGTCAACGTTTGCTGGTAGAAACATATGGTGAACACGCTCCATCGATTAGAACATGTGAGACATGGTTTCGACAATTTAAAAGTGGTGATTTCAATGTGAAGGGCAGTGAGCGCTCTGGTAGACCACAAATATGCGAAGACGAGCAATTGCAGGAGTTATTGGATGATGACCCAACTCAAACTCAACGGCAATTAGCAGAAGCATTACATGTGTCACAAGAAACAATCAGCAGACGTTTACGAGTAATGGGGAAGATCAATAAACTCGGTAAATGGGTCCCACACGATTTGAATGAACGTCAAATAGAAAATCGCAAAGTCACTTGTGAAGTGCTGCTTCAACGCCACGAAAGGAAATCATTTTTGCATTGAATTGTGACGGGTGACGAAAAATGGATTTATACTGAAAACCCGAAGCGGAAAAAATCGTAGCTTTCACCTGGCGAAGCCGGTCCTTCAACACCAAGGCCAATTCGCTTCGGCAAGAAGACCATGCTCTGTGTCTGGTGGGACCAGAGCGGTATTGTGTATTATGAACTCTTGAAGCCCGGCGAAACCGTTATTACACAACGCTATCGCCAACAAATTATTAATTTAAACCACGCATTAATCGAAAGACGACCGGAATGGGCCAGAAGACATGGCAAAGTGATTTTGTTACACGACAATGCGCCGTCTCACACAGCAAAAGCAGTGAAAGACACCTTGAAATCGCTTGGATGGGACATCCTTCCGCACCCGTCGTATTCGCCAGACCTGGTGCCATCTGACTATCACCTCTTCGCATCATTGGGGCACGCGCTCCCAGAGCAGCACTTCAGCAATTTCGAGGAAGTTGGAAAATGGCTCGACGAATGGTTTGCCGCAAAAGACAAGCAGTTTTTCTGGCATGGTATTCATAAGTTACCTGAAAGATGGGCGAAATGTGTAGAAGCCGATGGCCAATATTTTGAATAAAACAAAAATTAATTTCCCTTGAAAATGACGTGTTTTTTTTTACCAAAAAACTGGAAAAAACTTATGCATACACCTGGTAAGTGTGAATGATTACCGTGATTACGTAACATAATTATGCAAATCATTGTTACTCTTAGTTTTGTTAACATCACATTAACATTTTACGAATTCATTAATTAATTATTCCTTAATGAACCTTTATTATTGCTGAATCGAATTTCATTTAACTGAGCTTGTTTATTTATTTATTCGTTTATTTACTTATTTATTTTTATAGCAACAAACAATAAAGATAGGCTCCACAATGGAATTTTTGATTTCCTCAATCTATTTGAATGTTCTATCAAGTCCCTTTTTTGAAGTTTGATACGTACATTGTCTTATGTTGATATGGCCGTTATTTCATTCGGACTAATGTAGTGATTACCAAGTTTTCCAGGTTTAGGTCCCATTAACAAAAATACTGTCACAATCCTTCTCCATGGCCTCGCTCGATACCATGATCGAGTAGATAAATGAGCTTCTCATCGACTTCCATAAGGAACACCAGCTTCTACAGAACTCTTGGCCTCCTACGTACATAGACCATGACTACTTTGCGAGCAATTTGCAAATGGTCGAGGTCAAATTGGCATTCAACTTCAAGATTGCTGCAAGGGAGGCCATGGAGATGCTGGCTCAATCTCACTTTTCTGCACCAGTAGCCACACCGCCGAGATACCCAACTAAGCTGCCAGATATCAAGCTGCCGGAGTTCAAAGACGAAAGCCATCCGGTGGCCAGCGTTCCGTGATTTGTTCACGTCGTTGGTCATCTTCAACACCAGGCTAGCTGACGTCGAGCGGTTTATGTATCTGCGCGGCTGCGTTTCGGATCCGGTGGCGAAACTTATCTCTGGGTTCGCCCTCACAAGCGAATCATTCAATCTGGCATGGGAGACGCTCACGCCTCGCTATGAGAATAAGCGGCTGCTGGTGCAGGAACGTTTGGACGCGCTCTTCATCACCACACCGATCTCAGGGGATGCGAGTTCGCTCTCACCCCTTGTTACGTCGATCTCCGAGGCGATCAAAGTTCTTTCATCGCTGACAACGAAGGAAGAACTTTGAGACTGCATACTGGTAAGGCAGCTGAGTGGGCAGCTAAAGCGAACCACGCGCGAGGCCTGGGAGACGACGCTGGGCCGCTCATCTGATTTCCCGACCTTTGCAAGGATCGAGGAGTTTGCTGAGACCAAGATAAGAACTTTGGAGATGGTGCAGGCCACTCCGAAACTTACTACCAGCTCGCATCGAACGTCGTCGGCGAACCCTGCTCCTGCGAAGGCTGGGACACACCGAGCACATCACGCATCAGGTAACACAGCTGCGGTGCTCCGCCGTCACACACGAACGCACCCGTGTATCCCTGCAATTGCTGTTGGACTCGTGGGCATTTCATCGTGCTGTGTCCGGAGGTCCGTCAGCTCACAGTGGCTGCACGTCGCACGATGGCGGAAAAATCCAGGCTGTGTTACAACTCCCTGGGGCCACACAACGTCACGTTATACCGATCACCACACCATGCTGCATCCTGCAGTGCCACCTGCAACACCAATCGACGCTCAAATACTCGATAAACAGTCGTCAACACACTAGGGTGTTAACGGAGTCGTTCTCTCATTGGTTCAACTTACACGGACATGCTCAACAATACTAGCTACCGCACTCGCACTGATTCACTCATCGGCATTAACTCACCAGGCACGTCTTGTCATCGATCCAGGGTCGGAATTGACTTTCATTGCTGAAGTGCTCTTCCGAAAACTCAACACACCACGCTAGCACTCATCAATTCCGATCACGGGGATTGGCGGAAGATACTCAACACAGGCACGTGGCTCGGTTTAACTTACCATGTGCTCCACTCACACCAAGGAGAAAGTAACGGCACTGGCTCACATTCTCAACACAATCACTACGCATTTGCCATAATTTGAGTCACTAGCTCGGACATGGTCTCACTTAGTGAAACTGAAGCTGGCGAACCCGGACTTTCTCATACCACGGTCGATTGACATCACAATTGGTGCAGATATTTATGGACAGGTGATGAAGCCTAATATCATCGAGGGTAGACCATTATCGCCTATCGCACAATTATCAATATTTGGATGGCTTATCATTGTATTCATCATGCTGCCGTGCAGCACAAGTCCCTCGAATCCACGTCTAAAATACGGGACGACGGCCGATTACGCTCTCCGCGATTCTACGATACCGGTAAAACACAGTCCAAAAATGATAAATAATAAATAAATCAATAAACAAGTAAATAAATCAGACAGAGTAACGTCGATTAATGTAAACGATACCCGACGCGGTCTATAACGTGCAAGTCCCTCCTACATCAAATTCACAACGGGACGACGTGCTAACGCACGCACGACCTTCTAAATCGAAACGAAAGGAAACCCAAACAAAATCACGTAAATACAAAATCTGAAATCTGGTTTAAATCCGTGACGCGGTCTATCCCGTTCTAATCCCACACAAACCAACGCACTTCGGGATAACGGCCTAACTCGCGCACGATTTAACTATTAGCAAAGAAACCAATTAATTAACGCAATGACTTTTCCCCGGCTTCTACTGGTTAAACGATCTCGAGATAACGTTTATTAAACGCCGCGATTCCCAATACAAATCTATACTCTGCACGCAGGGTGCTCGAGTCGCAGGTGTGACCAAGTTCAAAGATAATAATAGTCCACAATTTCAATAATCAGATTATAAAATATTAGCGAAAGACCGCAAAAGGGAGAAGAGCTCACCGGGACGATGACGAAGCGATGTTCTCGTGCTCCGGGAATTCTCGAGAGGACGTGGAAATATTTATTCCTCGATTTCCTGTAATTTCCGTCCAATAGGCCTGTACGTGTGATGCCTCAGAATAGATCGATCTCAGAATAGAGCGGGACACAGATATAAGTAATGCTACTTGCGCCTCGCTCAACGGTTACCGGGAAAAAGCCCCGAGGTCCTGCCGGCACGCGTGCCCGTGAACTATGATCCCCACTTAACCCGCTAAACTCGGTTAATTGGGGGAACCTGTGTCGTACGATGACCGCGACTAGCGCCTCAGCTGGATGATGGATTACTTAGCGACAGACAATATCCGCGTTGCGTAGCCCAGCAGATGACTCTCGGAGATATATAGATTCCTGTGAGTCGCCGGCAGCTAAGGATAGAAGGCCGCGTATTATTTAGTGCATCGTCGGGAAAATGGCATATCCCGACCCCGAAAGATATAGAATATCGGTCCGAAGTTTCCCGTTGTTGCGTTGCTCTCCTCTTCCTCTTACTCCCTCTCCATCCCTCGGCCGTATCAATCGCATTATATTAAAAAAAATTCAACAAAGAAAAAAAAGAAAAATAAAGAATAAATAAGACCTGAAAATCACCCCCTACAACCCTGAGCGATCGTGCTGGTAGCCGTCGAGCGAGGAGGACATAGCTCGAATATTCTGCCACGTTACAGTATACATTCGTATTGCAATTATAAATAGCCATTTCATCTTATTCATCCCAATCGCTTTGCTTTGTTGTAAATTGTTTGAAGTATTCACCAAGTGCGTGATTAGACCTTTCTAATTATTATGCCGGTATTGCGTAATTGGCATCTTACGATAATCGGGATTACATTAAAAGTTATTATTTTTTGGGATCGTTTGCCGATAAGGAGATAAATCTCTAGTCATTAGCCATTTCTTTCTTTATCGCTTTTCCGGGTAGGCGAATCGCACTCGGTTGAGGGGGGCGTGTTTCATATGCCCTGGCCCGCTCGGATCGCAGTTGCTCCTGTAGCTGCTATCATTCGAGTAGCTCGAGGTTGATGTTTACCTTGGCTGCTGCCGGGGTTGTTGCCTTATTTGTCCTTGTCGGTGTCCTGTTCCGTTGATACCTGGAACATTTAATCAGAACGAAGCCGACAAAAGCAATTGGTGCTATTGCACGCAGCGTGTAGAGCCTCAGGTTGTAGATGTGTTGTATCCCGCCTTCGGTGGTATCGAGAGTTTCCATTATTTGGTCTGATCGAGCTCCGAGTTTTCGTAGCTCCAGCGGATCTCGCAGCACGCTCATTATTGGAACTTTCGCCTCGGTCTATGTCGGAGGTGCCTGGGCCTAAATTTCCGTAAGTTTTAAGTCGTATGGACAAAGGTAATCTTCCTGGATGACTTGTGATGTTCGCCCGATGGTTTTGATATGGAAATCTCGAGCGGTTATTAAACATACGCCTACTACAGCCAGTATTCCCGTACTATTAAATATTTCGTGCCGTGTGGGTTTCTTTCCACAGGTTATACCAATGGGTTCTGGGGTCGGTGCGACGTATATTCATAGCCATTGTTGTTGCATGGGGACGATGATGGTGCAAGCTAGTTGGATGACCCATTTTCTGAACTTTCGCCGTTCTCCGCGGTAATTTTTGCATATATGAGAACTTCGCACGGGTCGTCGTTCGTAAACGAAATCGTGCGATAATAAGGCGGGCAAACGTACAGTTTGCTCAGTACTTTGCCTTTTTGTAAGTCATCGTTCGTCATCCGCAGAAATGAATTTCTACGTCGATTACGGCGGGGTTCCTTATTATGTTGTATCGGTATTTTACGTTATCATTACCCTTGAAGGGTTTCAGTTCGGACTCGAGCAGGGAGGAAATAAATACAGGCTTTAGTATTAGGTAAAAGTAGGGTTTATTACACAAATGTAATCAATTATATAGATAAATGTTGAATATTATGAATCATTGTTAAATGCCCTCCTATTTACAAAATTTTGGTGATCTTACACCTCACAAAAAAACTTGACCCGGGCTTACGCATGCCTATATAATGGTGTCCGCAAGAAGTAGGAGATTTTATATTAAATTATTGAAATTTTTTCTCTAGTGGTATGGCAGTATTGTTTCTACATCAGGCAAGAGAGAATGTTATCCTACCGGGTTTGCCGTCGATAATTTACCTATGCTGGCTTGGTTGTTATTCCTCGTCTTCGGAGCTAGCCTATCCTATATCTATATTGGTGGAGGCGCCAGCGAGATGCATCTTTGGTGCATCGGCGCATCAGAACGATGATAGGAGCGTCTCTAGCTAGATTTTAGGATGTTTTTTAAGTCCCTATGGATTTAATATAATTTTATCCATACCACGCTGGTTTCTTTTTGATGGTGAGATCTCGTTGACTCGGATAGTGGGCTACTTGGACGACTGGTGGCTCAGGGTTTGCCCTTGGAAAATGTTCGTTTTAGCGGGCACAGAGGGATCAGGCGTGGTCCTTGGAGTAGTGCGGTTAAAGATGCTTCTCCTTTGGTTGGCTAGGTGGTCTTCCTTTAGCTGGTTGGCTAGTCCTCTTTTTGGTTGGTTGGCTGGTACTCCTTTGGTTGGTTCTGGATGTTAGCGAAAGTCTGTGAACAGAATGCTCTCTGACTGTGGTATGTCGTGCCCTTTTATACCGACTTCCCCGCTCTTCTTCCAAGCTCTGCCAGTATAGAAGGGTATTACTATATCTGATAGTCGTCCTGTAGCCCATCTCCGGTAGCTCATTTGTCCCGTTAATATCTTCTCTTCGGTTATGGTGATTAATGTGTTCCTCGTGGATTGTTTTTCACACCTCTCTTGGGACTATAGTCTTACTGCTTGATGGTATTACGATAGCTTGAATAACGGTAGTTTATTGCTGGTCTTCATAGTATGGGTATAGTGGTATAAATCCCTGTGTTTATATGTGTTGGTATAGTTTAGGCTAGTTACTCTGAATGTATAATTCGGTATAAGACGAATTTGTCGTCTTAGTGTCCATGTAGTAGTACCCACCGTTGCTTTCTTCTGTGGGTATGGGGCCATTGCTGCCTCATCAGCGGTATGCCGAGTACGAGTACCAATGCGTCACCTTCGCTGTAGGCCTTTACGTGTGCCAGTCACATAATTGCTGACGCTTGACCGTGTTCTATTGCGACGAGGAAACTACAGTCAGTCGGCAGGTGTGGTAGTGCGTCGATGAGGTGTCGCGTAATCCAACTCGGTGGCAGGGCCATTGATCCTGCCTTGCAGCTTGCTATACCGTTTACTAGCCTCTCCGCTCTTGTAGTAGGAGTAGGCTCTTCGCTTTGTGCGGTTGTTCGTACCCCGGTGCGTGCTGTCTCTTTCCTTCTTGCGGGCGAGCTTAGCCTCTCGCTCCCGCACGTTGCGATGGCTGTTGGGGGTATTCTTGGCCCTTCGCTTTGTGTGGTCATTCGCTGTGCCGATTTGCTCCATCGTGCTGTCCTCTTCTGATCCACTGACTTGGCTTTCTCTCTCTTGGATCCTTGTAGCAGTGAATACCCGGCTTAGCGCATCAGCGTTTGTGTTACACTTTCCTGCTTTATATTCAACGTCAAACTCATGTACCGCCAATTTTATTTTCCAGAGCTTCAATCTCGAACCTGGGTCCTTCACCCCGAAAAGCCAGGTGAGTGGTTGGGGTCTGTCACGACCTTGAAGCGTGCACCATAAATATAGGGTCGGAACTGAGCAAGGGCCCAAACCATGGGGAGTAGCTCTTTCTCCGTGGTAGTGTAATTGATCTCGGCCTTTGACATGGTGCGACTTGCGTAGCATATGGGCAGATCTTAGGCCGAGCGCCTGGTCTGAGGCGTCCGTTGTAACTACAAAAGGATTGTCGAAGGCTGGATATTGCAATACTGGTACTGTTGTTAGTGCCATCTTCAGTTCTTCGAAGGCGGCGTCCCTTACTGTTATCCACTCGAATTTAACCCCTTTCTGTGTTAATTCCGCGAAAGACTTTGCGGTTTTCGAAAAATCCTTTATAAACTTCCGGTAATACCCGGCTCCTTCACGGAAGGATTGCACTCCCTTTACCTCCTTTGGTACCGGGAATTCCCCCACCGATCGACCGGCACCCGCTCATCGGAGATGATATGGCCGAGGTACTGCGTTCCCTTGCACAGGAATTGGCACTTGCTAAATAATCTTAACATTTCATTTTATTCTTTCTATATATGTGTAACATATTCCATACATATGACTTGCTGGTAAAACAAGCATTTTTATCTCATGGAAACGAGAGAGAGAGAGAGAGAGAGAAAGAGAGAGAGAGAGAGAGAGAGAGAGAGAGAGAGAGAGAGAGAGAGAGAGAGAGAGAGAGAGAGAGAGAGAGGGTATTTTACTTGAGAGCGACTCGCACGACTCGGTTACTCGTACATTTCGTCCGTACGCAAGTCAGCTAGATCGCCGTTCAGCCTTGGCGCCAAGGCATTTATCGTTGCGCGTATAGTCAGCCAGCTTCGCTTTCCTGCAGGAGAAGCTTCATTGCATCTCAATTCAGGCTCATCTCTTTCTCGTTTTGTCTATTTCCCGCTATTTTACTGTAAATTAATCCTAATTTTCCTTTATCCTTTTCTATATATGCATAACATATTCTATATATATTGGTATTTTTACTATAGATTCCAATATTTTACGAGAGACTTATTAATATAATCTCAAGAGGAAAAGGAAATTAATCCTGATATACCATCTTCTATTACCAGATTACAACTCGGAAGCTCATTAATTCAATGTGGATTGTACTCGTTTTCGAGTGACAGCCCTGGGTAGTTTCCATATGGAAGCATAATTGTTCTCTTTGCTGCTGATATTTTACTTAAAGTATTCGTGTGAACATTTTAATGGTCATAAATCTTTCGTTTAAATCAATAGTTCCTCCACTTTTGTTAATTGTTTCGCTCAAATAATAATTGTTCATGATTTCATCATCTTTGTAAAGAGAGAGAGAGATAGCGTTTCCTCCAATCGCTCCCCTATGACCAACGATGCCCCGGTGGCGACTTGCCGAGCCCCTGGTCGAGGATTGAGGGTAAGGCTGCGCTGAATCATAGATCCATAAATGGCAGTCTCGGTTGCAGTACCGGGAGCGCTGAAAAATTCCATCTTTACAAGATTAATTTTCCCGGGAGACAGTCGGTAGAGCCGCACCTCCACCTCACTCCGCTCTCTGTCGTTAAAATCGCTCTCCTTTTCTCTTAAGAAATTCGAAAATAAAAGAAAAATATGAAAAGTTATTTTTACTGTAGCAAAACTAAACAGAAGAACTTTAACGTAATTGAAATCAAAAAATATAAATGCGTCGTTATGTCAGGACGTAACACCTCCCCCCTTAAAACGATTGTTAGGAGAAGCCCAATAATCGAATCCGAGGGTGGAGCTAACAATTTTTTAATTATTCTTGCGTACTCTTCTTTTTCTTTAAACTACTTGTCTCTTGCAAGGTCTTGAAAGCTATACTCGTATGTGATACTAGTTTTTGTTCGCACCATGACAAATTTTGTCAAACACAAAAAAAATGTTACTTTTAATAGAGAAAGGATATTTGATTGGCAACTGTTTGGCCATATTGCTATTCCTGCTTTGGTTAAATATGTTTCTACGTTAAGTGTATGCATATATGCGATTATATTTCTTCGAACTTGTCCGTACTATGCTTTGTAGGAATATTATATGTTCCTAATTCTAAATTTAATTATTTCGTAGTTTCATAATTTCCGACAATAGGTGTTACGTTATTGTATTGACATATACGTCCCTTTATTTATGGGCATTTGTATTTCTTTCTTTTTCTCGTTCTAATATTTTTTTGCTTGCTTATTTTATTTATTTATTTCTTGATTTTACTTGTGTATTTTCTTTTCTTTGAAATTTTTAGCTTTTATCATTGCAACCGTACAATAAGCTAAGCGAATTTTTTCCTTAAGTGTTACTTATGATTAAATAACGGTGAATATCGAACGTGGCTTCCGGGTTACAGTGTATGTGTTCTTAATTCTATTATTCTTAATTATTTATTCTTCTTGTAATCTTTATCTAAATATTTGCTTTGTTAGAATATTTGCTCTCTCTTTTTTTTGTAACTCAAATATTATTTATGTTTAATGACATGCTTGAAATATCCTTTTCTCTTTTTCTTATACCACACATCGGAGTGTTTAACTTGATTTGAATAATGGCAACTGACGTATGTAGGAATATGTAGGTATGAATTTTTTTATACGGACTTGGTGTTGACTCAATGGCTCGTGAACGTTGATTTCTGAAGTTCATGAAATTCTTGGAGTTATTGGAGTTCTTAGCATTTTTTTGAAGTTCTTAGCGTTCTAAGTGTTTTGAACTTCTTGGTGTTCTAAGCATTTTGTAGTTCTTGGCGTTCGTAAAGTTTCTTTATAGTTGTAGGTGTGCGTGAAGTTTTTGATGTTTTGTCCATATGATGCTGGACGTTCGTGTGGATGCTCGTATTGTCTCCCCTTCATGATGGTTGGCTCCATATGATTTTCTATTAGGATTCGTCGATCGTCTAGTATAAAAACGAATGCTTCCTGTAACGGTATTTCTCGTTATCATTTCCCTTGAAGGGTTTGAGTTCGGACTCGAGCAGGGAGGAAATTAATACAGACTTCAGTATCGGGTAAAAGTAGGGTTTATTTGTTAATTATTATTATTTATACAGATAAATTTATTGATTATGCTTGTTATATATATTTTTCTTGAAACTCCTTTTCTTCGTTAATTCTGAGGATTATATAATATATAATCCTCAGAATTATATATATATAATATATATATAATTATATATATAATATATAATCCTCAGAATTAACAAAAACGAGACCCGAGCTTACGCACGCTCATATAATCGTGTCCGCAGGAATGAAATTTTATATGAATTTTATAAAAATATTTCCCTAAAGGGTATAATAGTTTTTATATGCAAGGTATGAGAGAGTGTTTAGCGTACAGGGCTTGCCATCTATGTTGGCTCTGCTATCACTCCTTGTCTTTGGAGCGCATTTATCCGATATTTTTATCTATTGGATCGTGTGTATTTAATTATACCATATAGGTCTCTTTTAGGTGTTAACTCTCGGTAACTCAGCTGCTGGACTTCGTAATTGTCGGGTAGGTCAGCTGTTGGACTTGGAAGATGTTCGTATTGAGAAGCTCAGAAGTATCAGGCCCGGTCCTTGGAGTGGTGCTGTTCGTATGCTCCTTCTTTTGCTGGCTAGGTGGTCCTCCTTTGGCTGCCTAGCTGGTCTTCCTTTGGCTTGCTGGCTGGTCTTCCTTTGGCTTGCTGGCTGGTCCTGGATGTTGGTGAGACTCTGTGGACAGAAAAACTACTCCTCGATCGTCGAGTTTCGTGTTCTTTTATACCCGCTTTTCCCACTCTTCTTCCATGTTCTTGGTATATCTATATTTCGTAGTCGTCCTGTAGCCCATCTCCTGTAGACCATTTCTTCTTAATCCATACTTTTGATAATCGTATTTAACGTATCCCTTGTGAATATCTTTTTGTACATATTCTGATACTATAGTCGTTCACGTGATTGCTGTTGGTTTTCCTGGAATTTCTATCTTTCTTCGTGTTGGTTGTATGTACTACAGGTTCCTCTGGCTGTGTGTGTGGGGCGTACTACGGTTTACTACTCTATGTTTATATTTTATAGTAGATGAGCCTGATGCTTCGCTGTGTGTGTGTCGTGTTCTAGTATCGTGTATATGAGACGTACTTGTCGTCTCATTCCTTTTACTCTGAGGAGATGTAGATGTTCGGTTGAAATATCCAGTGCGGTACGGTGGCCCTTGGAATGAGTGACTTGTAGACTCTTGTGTCTGTGAAACATAATGTACATTACTAATATGCGATATCATATTATGATTCAACGTTGTAATTAACACATATATATATACAGGGTGATTCAAAAAAAGTGACCGACCCGCAGTATGCCGATAGCTGAGGTCATTTTAAGCACAATTACTTAGCGGTTTTCCGAAAATCTCAAAAGTTTATTAACGAGATGCAATTAAAGTCAAATAATAAATGACCAATCAGGGGCACATACGCTTCCCGCGCCGGAAGTCGGCAAATGTTCGATGGAAACCGAGACCTCGGTCTGCGGCAACGTCGGACGGGATAGTATAGTAGAATGACGCATGTCATTTGTTCATTCGCATGGGTTTTTTTATGCGCGATCGAAGAAAATAATTGAAAGGTGATGTGCTCGTGATGTGTTCCGAAGTGAAAAAATGGGAATAAAATGTTAATAATACTTTAACCAGATGTAATTATTTATTATGTCTTAACCTTTAAACGTTCCAAATAGTGTTTGTAATTGTGTTTTGTTCTCTGTAAATAAATAATTGTACATTGAAATGTGTGGCACTCTATAACTGTTATCTCTATGATAATAATTAAAATGCAATGAATCTCCTAGGCCATGGTTCATTTAATACAGTATTTAATTATGATAAAAATTATGATGTGTTCATGACACAAATTATTGCGTATAAAAAGTCACAACTAGCGAATGCCTTTCGCCACTAGAAATGAGATATGTAGTAGGTATGCGTGACAAATGTCATATTTCGCACCTGACAATACAACTTGAAGCTTCAAATTATTAACGACAGCTTCATTAATATGAGGAGATGTTTTTACCTTTATAAGAAAAGTTAAGTAACACTTGATACATCGATGCATGGCAGAAGAGACTGCGATGCTACCAAAGGTGCCAAATCTGTCTGAAGCAGCTGCATTAGGACCAGAAGACGCTTCCATCAACATCTATAAGACTTTTCTATTAGACTTTTGTTATAGCTACGCATGACAAAATCAATCGCCCTGCCCTGCCGATGCTGCTTGAGTCTCCAAATTGTTGGTGGTTAGTAAGTATAAGGTGATAGCGAGATGATAGTGAGGTGCGAGGAAAGTGAAAGCAAGGTGAGCGGACGGTGAGAGTAAGGTGAGATCAAGGTGAGAGGAGGTTGTGATCAAGGAGAGAGTAAGTTAAGACGAAGGGCAATTTTCGGTGTCCCTGTAATTGTAGTAAAAAAAAAATCGGTCCAGTTACAAGATGTTATGCCGGTAACACGTAAATACTCGTAGCATATTACGGTTGACGGTATAATATTTTTAAGGGTTATTATTTGGAATCGTTCGCTTATAAGGAGTTGAATCTCGCGTGACTGAGATAAAAACGTCAATTCACGATAACAGAGTTAATGTAAGGTTTATTGTAAACAACGGCAACTTTACGTTATTGATTACGAAATATAAATAGAAAATTAAGTACAAATTATGCGTTTGCTATGTTCTCGAGTTACCGACGAGGAACCAAACAATCTTGTTTGAATGTACCCTTAGATTTTATTATTTTGGGCCAGTCTGACCTATGGATGAACCGTTCAGGTTGATGTGAAACTTTAGACTCATGTCGGTTCATTATTAAATATCTACGTTTGGCGAAATTGAAAAATTGTTACCGGCATAACATCTTGTAACTGGACCGATTTTTTTTTTACTACAATTACAGGGACACCGAAAATTGCCCTTCGTCTTAACTTACTCTCTCCTTGATCACAACCTCCTCTCACCTTGATCTCACCTCACTCTCACCGTCCGCTCACCTTCATCTCACCTTACTCTCACCGTCCGCTCACCTTGCTTTCACTTTCCTCGCACCTCACTATCATCTCGCTATCACCTTATACTTACTAACCACCAACAATTTGGAGACTCAAGCAGCATCGGCAGGGCAGGGCGATTGATTTTGTCATGCGTAGCTATAACAAAAGTCTAATAGAAAAGTCTTATAGATGTTGATGGAAGCGTCTTCTGGTCCTAATGCAGCTGCTTCAGACAGATTTGGCACCTTTGGTAGCATCGCAGTCTCTTCTGCCATGCATCGATGTATCAAGTGTTACTTAACTTTTCTTATAAAGGTAAAAACATCTCCTCATATTAATGAAACTGTCGTTAATAATTTGAAGCTTCAAGTTGTATTGTCAGGTGCGAAATATGACATTTGTCACGCATACCTACTACATATCTCATTTCTAGTGGCGAAAGGCATTCGCTAGTTGTGACTTTTTATACGCTATAATTTGTGTCATGAACACATCATAATTTTTATCATAATTAAATACTGTATTAAATGAACCATGGCCTAGGAGATTCATTGCATTTCAATTATTATCATAGAGATAACAGTTATAGAGTGCCACACATTTCAATGTACAATTATTTATTTACAGAGAACAAAACACAATTACAAACACTATTTGGAACGTTTAAAGGTTAAGACATAATAAATAATTACATCTGGTTAAAGTATTATTAACATTTGATTCCCATTTTTTCACTTCGGAACACATCACGAGCACATCACCTTTCAATTATTTTCTTCGATCGCGCATAAAAAAACCCATGCGAATGAACAAATGACATGCGTCATTCTACTATACTATCCCGTCCGACGTTGCCGCAGACCGAGGTCTCGGTTTCCATCGAACATTTGCCGACTTCCGGCGCGGGAAGCGTATGTGCTCCTGATTGGTCATTTATTATTTGACTTTAATTGCATCTCATTAATAAACTTTTGAGATTTTCGGAAAACCGCTAAGTAATTGTGCTTAAAATGACCTCAGCTATCGGCATACTGCGGGTCGGTCACTTTTTTTGAATCACCCTGTATATATTGAAACGTTTCGTGATTATTGATGTTACTGATGCACTTTTATTTTATCCCTTTTTTGCGCGTCTGCTAAGCGGTCGCGGTGAAATCGCGTAGTTTTTTAAATTTTTTATTCGAGCGCGGATATTATTAGACCATCGGGAGAGGATTGGTAGCTCGAAACAGGTTTGTGCTCTGGGCTGGATGGGATGAGTTGTGTCTATTGTTCATGTGATTGATTTTATTGTTATATTTCTTTTTATTGTTTTTTTTGTTAGACCTCCGTTTGGGTTTATGGATTTGCATATGTCCATGGTGGACATGCGGTTAGTTACCCTTTCATCATTGGTCTAGTGTTTGTAGGGTACTTCTCTTATTTTTGTTGTGCTGAAAGCACTGATTGTTGGTTAATTTTGTGAAGAGGATGGAGGGAAGTTCGTGGTCGCGTAGGACGATCTGGTCGTTCGTACGGGTTTTTAACCTTCTCTTGCGTTCGATTGTTTATGCGATACTTTTTCTTAAAATTACGTATGCGGAATCGCTTCCGATTCTCTAGGTTATTGACGTTATAATTCGTATGGCGATGAGTAATCGCCTATACGGAGCTAAACGCTCAATTTTTCTACTAGGGTTGTCGCGTTTTCTTCTACGCGATTCTTATAATTACATATACGGATTTATTTCCGGTTATTTCGGGTTGTGACTCGATTATTCGTATGGTGATGAGATATCGCCTATACGGAGCTTAACACTCAATTTATCTATTTTAGGTTATCGCGTTTGCTTTTACACGATTCTTATAATTACATATGCAGATTTCTAATTAGTTCGTTTACTCAACTGACAGCCAAGCGCAATGCAGGGGAATCAGTTGAGAAAAAGAAAACTGGTTTCTGTCATGATAATTCCCAAACTGTTAGTGATTATTGTTATTGATTCGTTCGGTCAAACAACGACCAAGCGCAATGCAGGGGAATCGATTGATCGAAAAAACACTTGTTTCTTTACATAGTGAATTTAAAATTGATATGAAGTTAGGTCGGCTGTTAGGCAGCACTTCGTCTTGAGGAATAAGTTTCAACAAGAGTCTGGAGGCTTGTCCTGTCGCGGTTTATATAGTTTAGTGGATGGACCCCGGGGAGGTGTTTTGTGGTAGGTCATGTGATGTTTGTCGCACTTCAATCACTAGGTGAAGGAGGTGCGGGGTGGCGTGTAGGTGTTCCGTTATGTCTTAAATTTCTATATTTAGCCGGTGCTTTGTTTTTCCAGAGTTTGAACGGAGGTTCCAGCGAGGTTGAGTTCTGTTGGTTACTGTTAAATTTCTACCTGCTGGAGGTTCAAACTTCCTTTTGATGTTTTTTGTGGTTCGATCAACGTTCTTTACTAATTTTCTCACATGTGGGTTTTTTTTATACCTCGTATATGTTCGCCTGTCTGCTTTATTGTTTAGGATTCGCCGGAATTGATTAATTATTACCAATTTTGTGTTTCTTAATGTGTTTTTAGGTGTTCCTCCCTGATTTTTACGTTGTTCTCATTTTCGTGTGTTTTTCAGTGTAGTGCTTACCCTGATTTCAATTTGTTAATTGAGTTTTGTGAGAGATTGGCTTGTTTTATGCTTTTTTTCTAATGTTAAAGTTTTATCCGTGAGTGGGGGTATGTGGTGCGGCTTCATGTGAAGGCGCCCTGTTGTTTCATCTTGAGGATTTGTGGAATTTCAAGAGTTCCGCTAATTCCTTTGTCGTTTCTCCGTACTGTGGCGTTCTTAGCGTGTTGCCGTCTATGTGGTATGGCCGATTGGTTTCACGCGTGGTTCCGCCCGCTTTTTCTTAGGGCGGGGGCTACTACGCTGGGGTCCGGTCTACAGCGCGTGGTCTTACTGTCCGCCCTTCCTCTCGCCTTGCTCTTGTCTTGCGGGCTGTGTTTGTTTTCATGGTGATCTTCGAGTTAGGTGGGGCCTAATATTGACGCCATGCTCTTTAGGGTGGGTACTCGCGGTTGCCTGTGTGTACCTACTTTTCTACCATGTTTACCTAGTCCAGTGGGTGCTCGTTTGTCCCGTGTTTGCCCGTAGTCTGTGTTTGTTGGTGTGTGTTTGGATGTTTGGGTGGAATTAAGGTTTTTAATTCGAGTAGCGGATCGCTGTAATTGCGTTCCGTTACAATATCTCTCTCTTTTTTTCTGTTTTTTTGTTATTATTTTGAACAAAATGCAACGTTTTTTTTCTGTAGAGGGAGAAAAGACATAAATAAAATAGTTCTGTGATTTTATAAACTAAAATATATATATGTATAAGGGTATGGTTATATAGTTTTAGCTCGGAATATATTTACTTACGTGAATATTTGGTGTTGGGAGATGTTTTCCTTGCATCATTCCTTTGTTTATAGATTTTTTTCATATTTACCATTTGTGTAGTGAAAGTGGTACCAGTGTTCCATTATAGCGTTTTTTAATAGTCCCCGATTTGTTATAGTCTCCCAAGTATTCCACTAACTTTTGCATGATAATTTCTTCGGTGCTATATGGGGTCACGGAAATAAGAAGTGTGGATATTGGAAACGCAGCGGTAGAGCTAGTGACTTGTCTTCCTGAATTCCAACATGTGGGTAACTTGGTCCTGCTCCTAGTGACAGAGCCGCGAACCACACTTGCGATCTGGATGCTGTTAGATCGATAGAGTAACTGAACATTAAACAATTTATTTATGAATTGAGAGGTTGTTGTATATTTGTATCATATTAAGACGACATACTGGTCTTATAATTAAATATACCGCCTAAATGACGAGCCTAAACTAGATCCACACACACCAACATAGATATTCATACCACACAGCACGCACACCTATAAACCAACTACCGTTACTCAAGATATAGTTATACTGACAAGCAGTAATGCTATAGTCTCAAGTAACGTATAAAGATGTATCTATAAGGAAGACGCTAAATTATTATAATCAAGAAGAGGATATTAACGGGACAAATGGGCTACAGGAGATGGGCTACAGGATAACTAGAAGATATAGTAATACCCTGCTATACCGATGGAAAGGAAAGAAGAGCGGGGAAGCCGGTATAAAAGGGCACGACAAACCACAGTCGGAGAGCATTCTGTTCACAGACTTTCGCCAACATCCGGAATCTATCAAAGGAGGACCACCTAATCAACTAAAGGAAGACCAACTAATCGACCAAAGGAGGACCAGCCATCCAGCTAAAAGAAGGACCACCTAGTCAACCCAAGGAGAAGCATCTTCAACTGCACCACTCCAACGATCAGGCCTGAAACCGCTGGCCTAGGGAAAAACGAACATCTCCAAGGCCAACTACAGAGCCACCAGTCATCCAAGTAGTCCAGCATCCCAGCCGACGAGATTTTCCATCAAAATTAAACCAAGTGGTATGGATAAAAAATATATTAAAATCCATAGGGACTAAAAAACACCATAGAAACTAGCTAGAGCCGCTCCTGTCGCATTTCCGATGCGCCGATGCACCGTGGCTGCACCGCGCTGACGCCTCCACCGGAACAGCGGCGGGACCAGCGAGTAGATCGCTCAGCCAGAGGAGCTCGAGTGAGAGCTCTGTCCCCACTACAGTCCACGCGCTATAGGTATAGAATAGGCTACCTCCGAACACCGATAAATAATAACAGAGCCAATATAGATATACAAACGATAGCAAGCTCCACAGGCTCTTTCTATGTGTAGGAACTATACTAGCTTATAACAAAAAAATATTTCAGTAAATCAATATAAATCTCCTACTTCATGCGAACACGATTATAACGCCATGCGTAAGCCCGGGTTAAATTCTTTTTGTAAAATAAATGATCACCGAAATTAAGGAAAAAGGAGTATATTTAAATTCTCACACAAATTATTTCACTTTTACTTGTATGATTTATTTAATGTGTCTAATAAACCATACTTTTACCTAATACAGAAGCCTCCCTGCTCGAGTTCGAACTAAAACCCTTTAAGGATGATGTTAACGTAAAAAACCATTACAGTATATTACTATTCCTGCAATAATTACATGTGATTAATTTATACGGCGTTGGAAGTATTGGTATTGTTTTAGAATGTTGTCAATTATATGATATCTGGAGTATATGTACGACAATAAATCCATCGTCAAGTGATGGTGTAGTAATAACTGCTTTTCTAGAAAAAAATATATATATATTCATTATATTCTTAAATAATCTCTCGATAATCAGAGATTTCCTGCTATTTTGTTGTAGGTGTATTAAGATTCTCGAGGTCCATCAACAGTTAATTTGAGACTGTACTTCGAGATTTGGCAATTTATGCCTAAGTGGAAGAGAATTAATTAAACGATCATGAGTTGATTTTAGCTAACATATACAAGTATGGTTCTAGCTACTTATTGTTGTTATCAATATATTTTTTAGTTTAATCTTTGTTATCGTTATCCTATTCGGGATCAAGCACGATGCACTGTATCTCTGAGTTGCATTCGTCGCATGTTTCTCTATTTTTGCCGCATTTGTAGCAATTATTCGCGTGGAGGCGAGGGAGAAACGTCACGTTTATAGGTCGGTGATGGCAGGTTTGACATAACTGAGAGGCGGCATCCTCCTCCTGGGATGGTATCAGCGATAGTGTGGATTTATCCAGTGACTCTGCCCAAGGGGTAGGAGGTCGGGAATTACGACGATGTGAAGGAATTCATTTTTCGTCTGACTCGTATTTATCCGTTGTGTCGGGATGTTGGGTTGGAAAAATATCTTAGTTAACGGGCGACGGAGGGGGAGCGGGAGGTCTGCGAAGTAATGCTGTAGTAACAGAATCGGTAAGACTGGTGGGCAAAGGGGTACATGGGAACGTATTCGTAGTCATGATCAGGAATCGACAACCTGGATTTAGCAAGACATGTAGGTGTAAGGGTTTGGACCCGTTCCCCAACGCTTTATTTTTATTCCGCAATAACAACAAGTTACTCTGTCCTTTTTCCCAGAATAAAAGAATCCAGCGTCTGCTAATGTTACTGGTTTTATCGGCAGCGTCTGAGGCCAAGAAATGAAGCTTTCGATGCGGTCTGTATAGTTTTCGTAGGCGGGGTACGAGGGCTGTAGGCCGACGTCTCCGGATCATGCCCATTCTAGACAGTCGAAGGTGGCTCGGAGCCTTTTTCTGTCTGAGAGGCGGGAGTTAGCGAGGAGAAAGGATTGCGACGAGATGTTTGACCGGGTGGTCGGCTTCCTATGCTCATTATTATGTAACGACAATTAGGGCCCTATATAGCATGCTTTTCCCAAGGGTCGTCATAAATTTCGCAATTGCTTAATGATACTCCACGATGAAAACACCTGATTTTAGTCTGACTGCCCGTGAAAAAGAATCCGGCTTCTGCTAATTCTTCAATATTGATTTCACAATTTCCAGACCAGTAAGTGAAGCTGTCTACACGTTTAGTATAATCTTCGAGTGCGGGATGCATGGGAGACTAATCGCTCTTCTTTGGAGGTATATCCTCGTGACAATCAGAGGTCGCGTTTACTCTTACTTCTAATCTGCAATCATGGCGTTCTTTTTCACAAGAAAGGGGTACATCCCGTGAATCGGCCCCGATGGGCACGTTCTCACACGGTATGCCACGGACAAAACGGCATTGTTCTTGCCACCTACGGTGGTCATGCATTGGTATATCACAAACTTCCCATTCTTTAATAGTAACTCTGCAATCAAAACAACTGACCTCGTCGTCCTGCCCGGTGTAATAAAATCCTGCAGCGACAAGTTGCCGCGGGTCTACAAAGTTTACTGGCCATCTACGGTAACTGTCGAGACGCACTTGTTCGTATAAGTACATGCCGCGTGGCCCTTTTGATGGCATGCTTAGCGATGGTATACACACTTTTATAATTAATCTTTTCCAAGATGCAGGTATAAACAGTAGTATATTTATTTAGTTATATTAATAAAAATATTTATGCTGTTGTGCCGCGGAATATTCCACTTCGTATTTTCGTGAATATTCCATAGCCGAAACATTGGAATTCGCGAACACAGTTAGCAACTGCTTTATGAAAATCAGATCTAAAAGTAGACTCGAAGAGAACGGGTTGGTTTCTCGTCAATTACTCGAAACAACAGAATTATTGTACAGTCTTTTATTGACTTTTAAATAGACAACGGAAAGTTACCGTTGTCTATAATAAATACTTCCATTTATATAAATTCGCGATTTCACCAATTACTCGAGATCCATCTCCTAATCGGCAAACGATCCCAAAAATAATAACTTTTAATATTATACCGATTACCGCATAATCCAATTACGCGGTACCGGCATAACATTTGGTAGTAGCGGTGGAATTTGCTAAAGTATAAGTGATACGTGATTTATTTAGACAAAAAGTGTTTTGGACAAAGTAAAAGAGTGACTATAAAGTGACGACTACGACTCGTGCACTACGACTACGTGAAAGACACCAGTGTAGTTCGTGGAAACCCGACTAAGGTAACGCGAAGACTCGACGTGTACATCGGTGCGGTGTGACATATCGGTCAACCATTTGAAGTCCCGATTGACGGTGTCACGTCAAGTCGCGAAATGCGCACAAAGTGTGCAACCAAGTACTCACGGGAGCTACTTGTGATAAAGCCGTCGTGCAATCATTGGTGACGCACTAAGGACGAGTTCAGGAACCACTGAAGGAAAAGGTCAATGGCGCCAGGGAGAATGTCTGGACCATCTTCAAAGGGGAGCTACAAGACAACAGGTCAACGGTTCCCGAGGTACCACCATGGAGAGGATCATCTGCCAAATCTTCTATTTGTAAGTGGTGGATACATACTACACTAATATATATAGCCGTGATTAAGCCTATTTTAATGTAGAATATTTTAATGTAAAGTTCACCGCGAAATTAGCAACATGCCGGGATCTAATCGTGCCGAACCAAAACGTAGCGGTAACTCGTTAGAAACTACGATGCCCGGCAAGGGGGTGAACTCTGCACGGGTGTAGCTGCAGCTATCGGGGTCATTGCGTTTAGGACGCGCAGAGCACTTATAGAGATCTCGCCGTCGGGACGAATCCCCGCTGATGGGCAAGAGGCCCTGGCAGGCCGCCTCACAGCTGAGTTCAGCGTGAATTTACTTAGTGGTGCGTCGTTTCGGGATCACAGTTGTATCGATAGCGACGACGTGTTCAATATGGCTACAGGCGAACGAACGCCTGAACGCGTCACCGAGGACATGATCGAGCGAGAGATCGAACAACTGCGAACAATAGATCGCGTAGGTTAGCCGGTACGGCAACCCGATCGGTACCCGTACGAGATCAGTTATAGGCGGTCGACCGGAACCATCGCGATTTGAAAAGAACTCAACGGCAGTGCGAAAGGCTGCGGCGTGAGCATGAACGGTGCCAATGCGAACTCGATCGAGAACTCCGGGAGGCAGAAACACCGTCGGCAAGAAGAAACTTGGCCGACACATTAAACGCATTTCCTATTTTCATAGCTTAGTCGTCGTCCCGCTCTCCGCCTTCCCCTCGCCTCCCAGCAAGGCCAGCTGGTCGCTGACCTGCTGTTTATGTCAGCGAGGGAATTCCGGCAGTGTGACGTAGCTCGTTTTTCACATGAGTTCGATGGCCTAATGCCCGCAAACCTCTGTGCTTCTGTATCTATTCGAATTTCGCAGGTGTTTCTGCGTATCCCTCGGCTCTTTATACCGTTCGACATAATAAAGTGGTATAGAGAGTGTAATTATGTTACATTATCCCCCGAGTTGCGAAGGCAACTCTTCCAAAGATCTCTTACAATTTAAAATAAATTACATTGCACTAACACAAAAAAGACACTAGTAAAGTCATACTTGATACTAAGATATCTTTATCTTTACACCGTGATACAAAAATTACCAGAAATGACAAAGTGAATAGCACTATTGTTCTAAAGTCTATTGATTACATACGAAAATCCCTTGTACCCTTAAATGATGAAAATTATTTACAAGTTTACGGTAATTAATAGAACAAAAATTGTATACAAATTTGTTACTAGAAGTCTAGATATCTGAAAACAAGCAAAATTCATAAATGAAACTAACTATCAGTACTTAAGACCTGATAACACAAATTTAGCTAGAATGTACACTTTAGCAAAAATATACAAACTGAACATCCCAACGAGGCCAATACCTTCGTCTATCAAATGTCCCACATACAAAATGAATTGCTTTTATCCATAAAATATTGACGAAGCGTATAAAGAGTCGATTTGTAATGTTAATGACAGTTCTTCTCTGAAATCATTGGTTACGCAAATCACTTTACCAGTGTTACGTCCTGACGTACGGTCGCATTTATATATTTTTATTTCGATTACGTTAAAGTTCTTCTGTTTTAGTTTCACTACAGTAAAAGTAACTTTTCACATTTTTCATTTATTTTCGAATTTCTTAAGAGAAAAGGAGAGCGATATTAACGACAGAGATCGGAGCAGGGTGGGGATGCGGCTCTACCGACCGTCTCCCGGGAAAACTAATCTTGTAAAGATCGAATTTTTCAGCGCTCCCGGTCAAACGGCAAACTTTCAAAGCATGGGATCTACTGCGTAGACCCGGTTATCGACTGCCATTTATGGATCTATGATTCAGCGCAGCCTTACCCTCATCCTAGACCAGGGGTTCGGCCAGTCGCCGCCGGGGCGTTGTTGGTCATAGGGGAGCGGTTGGAGGGAACGCTATCACGTGACCAGGTGACCGCACCCTTTCTTCTCGCTCTTGCCTGAAATCTACTTTCTTTCTCCCTCTCTTTACAAAGATGATGAAATCATGAACAATTATTATTTGAGCGAAACAATTAACAAAAGTGGAGGAACTATTGATTTAAACGAAATATTTATGACCATTAAAGTGTTCACATGAATACTTTAGGTAAAATATCAGCAGCAAAGAGAACAATTAAGCTTCCATATGGAAACTACTCAGGGCTGTCACTCGAAAACGAGTACAATCCACATTGAATTAACGATTTACCAGTTATAATCGGGTAATAGAAGAAAGATCAGTATATCAGGATTAATTTCTTTTTCCTCTTGAGATTATAATAATAAATCTCTCGTAAAATATTGAAATTTATAGTAAAAATACCATCATATATATATAGAATATGTTATGCATATATAGAAAGGATAAAGGAAACATTAGGATTAATAACACAGTAAAATAGCGAAAAATAGACAAAACGAGAAAGAGATGAGACTGAATTGAGTTGCAATAAAGCTTCTCCTGCAGGAAAGCGAGGCTGACCGACTCTCCACGCAATGATAAACGCCATTGCGCAAGGTCTGAACAGCGATCTAGCTGACTTGCGTACGGACGAAATATACGAGTAACCGAGTCGGGCGAGTCGCTCTCCAGAAAAGTACTCTCTCGCCCTCTCTCGTTTCCATGTGTTGGAGAATCAGTTGGCGCACGGCGATCGATATTCGTCGTGCGCCTACCTATTGCGGTGCTCTAGCACACTTCGTTCGGTTGAGCCGAAGATAGCCGGGGCAGGGCTTCGCGAAGCCGAGGATGTGCCTCGTTGGCATGCCGCGTCGAGCGAGAGGATATCTCTCTCGCTTGACTTTGGTTTCGCTCACCGGCTATCTCGCTCAACTGATTTCAGCGCCCAACGACGCTTTCATACTCGCAGCCATGTTGGAAATTTAGTCACTTTTCGCTACGCATCCACTGGACAGCACACGCATCCTAAGGATTCTCGGACCGTTTTCATTGGCACCATACACCGGACTCACTCAACTTCTCGCTCACCAGGACTCATAGGTCAAGATAAGCGTACACTGGTATAATGCGTAGAAATTTACTATCAGTGAGGAGGGAAAATATGGTACATCAGCACTTGGTCTCACTTGTGGCGTGCGCTGCAGCACATGTTGCACCACGTTCTCCTCACTTGATTTTGCCGGTATAATTAATATAATTATGCAGGTGTTTTATATTCGCTGTACTTTCCTCCAGAAAATCTGCTGGGAAAGTACAGTGACTATACACTGCTCACTCGTGCATCGTCAATATATGTTGTATTGTGCTACGCAGTGCTGACTGCGTAGCTTGTCTCATACATGTAGAGCACTCAAGCAATTTTAATTGCAAGTGCTCTCATCGATTCACTGTAACCTCCCTTCAACAAACTGCTGAGAGCTTGCAGTGAATCGCTTACAAAATCTTACGCACTCATTATTCTCCAGCATGTCGTTCTACGCAGTACTGACTGCGGTACGCGCATTGCTGTCCAAGCTCAAGCTCAATCACACTCAGCACACAATTAATGTAATTGTGTGCTGTTCAACTCTAATATTCAAAATTCAATTTGTTTATTCATTTTTATAATTTGTATTTTTTCTAAATTTATATTTTGGATGGTTTTCTAAATTAAATTAATTTTGGTGTTAATTTTCATTTGTAGTGTTCACGCATTTTATATTTAAACTGTATTTCTATACCATCTGCAAGAAAGGTAGAATAAAACCACTTCCTCAATTCTAAACAACTTTGTGTCTGGTTATTTATCACCCTGTTCTGTCAACTTCATCCAGCGGATTCTCAACATTTTTGGTCCTTCGAGCGGGATCCTCTCGACTCTAACAAGGTAGAACCAGGGTTCTCTACCTTCCGCTCTCAACGCATCATCTTCTTCGGCTCATCTTGGGATAGGACTCTGCGTAGCCCGTCGCAGGTACCTCATCAGCTCATCGCCTCGTCAAGCGGACCAACAAGTGGGGTAAGGTACTTCTCTGCGGAGAATCTTCGTTACTGTCTTACTTTCTCTACTTGTTTCGTGTGCAACAGGACTAACAATGTTTGAGGGCACTCCGACAGACTCTGGGGTGGCGCCTGGAGTTCTTGACGAGAAAAAGACATTGGTGTTTACTGGGGCCGGCGTCATTCCGAGGAAGACCCGATCACCATCTCGATTGAAAACCGAGTAGGTGCTGAAGTTCCAGTCGCAGCGACGCCGGATTGCTCATCTGCACACGATAGTGACTCTGCTGAACGAGGGCGGAGACTCCCTCATTATGGCTTCGCTCGACTCTATGGTCGAGCAGGTCGCGGAGATCCACAGTGACTTCCGTAAGGAACACTGGTTGATGGAAACTTCGTGGCCTCCGACCTGCGTCGATAATGAGTATTTCGGAGACGACCTCCAGAGCATTGAGGTGCAATTAGCCCTCAACTGCAGGATCGCAGCTCGGGAAGCCATGGAGAGGTTGGCTCAAGGGCGTCTTCCTGCAACACCAGCGGCGTTGCCGCCGCATCGCACAAAGCTGCCGGAGATAAAGCCGCCGACGTTTGGTGGGGATCATTCCGGATGGCCTGCGTTTCGTGACGTGTTCACGTCGCTGGTCATCCGGAATGCCTGGATCTCAGACGTCGACCGGTTGTTGTATCTGCGTGGCTGCGTGTCGGGCTCAGCAGCGCAGCTCAAATCAGGGTTCGCAGTCACATGCGAGTCGTTTAACATGGCGTGGGAGACATTGGTCTCCCGCTACGAAAACAAGCGTCTGCTGGTGCAGGAGCGCCTGGACAGGCTCTTCGCACTACGGTCAGGCTCATCGGATGCGAAGTCGCTCGTACCGGTCCTAGCTTCGTTCTCCGAGGCTTACAGAGTTCTTGCTTCGCTTGCAACGAAAGAAAAGCTCAAGGATTGCGTGATGGTGAGGTTTCTGGGTCAACAGCTCGACCAAACCACGCGCGAGGCCTAGGAGACGAAGCTGGGACGCTCACCTGGTTTCCCGGCTTTTGCTGAGCTCGAGGAGTTTTCCGAGACCAAGGTCAGAGCCTTGGAGATGGCGAAGGCCACTCCCAAATCTGGGACAAGCACAAACCGAACGTCTTCGGCGAACCCTCCCCCGGCAAAGGCCGGGATGCACGGCGCCGCGGCGCATCACGCAGGGAGTGCAGCACGTGGCGCTCCGCCATCAACCTTCAACGCGAATGATTATCCCTGTGATTGCTGTCGGGCTCGGGGGCACTTCATCGTGATGTGTCCTGAGTTCCGGCGGCTCACTGTGGCTGATCGTCGCAAGATGGCGGAGAAAGCGCGGCTGTGCTATAATTGCCTTGGTCGGCACAACGCATCAGCCTGCAGATCTACCCGGAAGTGCAAGGATTGTTCAGGGCGGCACCACACCATGCTGCATCCGGCAGCGCCCCCTGCAACAACTTCCGACGTACAACCGGCACAGTCTCAGGCATCAGCATACTAGGATGTCGCCGCGGTCGTCCTCTCATCGGCGCAGCTCACACGGAGATGCTCAACACTATTGGCAACCGCACTAGCACACATACACACATCGGTATCAGCTCATCAAGCAAGACTTCTCATCGATCCTGGGTCGGAATTGACTTTCATTACGAAGAACTCTTTCGTAAGCTCAATGCAACACACAAGCACTCATCAATTCCAATCACAGGGGTCGGTGGAAGGCGCTCAACGTAGACACATGGCTCAGTTACGCTCATACTGTATTCCACATACACCATGGAGAAAGTCACGGTACTGGCTCACATTCTCAACACGGTTACTACTCACTTGCCATCTTTTGAGTCACCAGTTCGTACATGGCCTCACATAGTGAAGCTGAAGCTGGCGGACCCTGACTTTCTCACACCACGACCAATCGATATCATAGTTGGAGCAGATATTTATGGACAGGTTATTAAACCAAATATTCTCAAGGGCACATCATCTGCACCTATTGCACAATTATCGATATTTGGGTGGCTTATCAATGGACCAACTAACTCATGCCAATCTGACGCTCTCACTGTTCATCACGCTGCGGTGCAACACGATGATCAGGAATTACAAAATGTGCTAACGAAATTTTGGATTCAGGAAGCCACCAAAGAACACAGTCAGTCAACTCACACCAGAGGAGCAGACATGCGAGGAGCATTTTTGCAACACGCATCAGCGTGATTAAACAGGCCGGTACATCGTTCGGCCTCCTCTCATATCATCACCTGCAAATCTGAAAAGCTCACACTCACGAGCATTTCAGTGTCTGCAACACACTCTACGGAAAATCTCAAAAAACGCTGAATACGGTCAGCTCTACGCACGGTTCATGGACGAATACGAGCAACTCGGTCATATGGTGAAGGCATCAAAATCATCTCAAAGTGAAAAACATTATGACTTGCCTCACCACGGCGTTCTCAGACCAGACAGCACTACCACAAAATTGCGTGTGGTATTCAATGGGTCTAGCTCAACATCTTCAGGAAAATCACTCAATGACATCATGCACACTGGACCAAATTTATTGCTCAATATTTCGGACGTGCTCATTTGGATCCGTCAACATAGACACATCTTTGCCACTGACATAACAAAAATGTATCGTCAGATCCGTGTTCATCCTGAGGATTGGAATCTTCAACGGATTCTATAGAAAGATGGTCAACTCAATCCTGTGCCTTTCCAACTAACTACAGTTACATATGGTACAAAGGCTGCGTCATACTTGGTCAACTCAATCCTGTGCCTTTCCAACTAACTACAGTTACATATGGTACAAAGGCTGCGTCATACTTGGCAGTTCGAACACTCATGCAGCTTACCGAAGATAAAGGCCATCGTTTTCCGCTTGCTGTGCCAGCTATCAAATTTGGCAGGTACGTGGATGACATCTTCGGTGGGGCTGATTCAACTCACCAGCTCATTGAAATAGCTCAACAGCTCAAGGACTTGTGCATGGCGGGCGGTTTTCCACTCGCCAAGTGGCACTCGTCAGACCTCAAAGTACTTGCCAATATCTCATCATCAAGGTCAAGCTCAGTTATCTCAATGGACGACTGCGGGACAAAGATTCTTAGTTTGACTTGGCTTCCTAGTGAAGACAAGTTCACATTCGCATCCCGGTTCCACTCAGCTCAAGAAAGTTTCACGAAACGCCTCATTCTCTCTGAGGTGGCTCAGCTCTTTGATCCACTTGGTTTCGTCTCACCGGTTGTGATAAGAGCCAAGATTCTTTTACAAGAGCTTTGGCTTCACAAGCTCAGCTGGGATGAACCACTGCCATCCCAGGTCTAAACACGATGGACTGCAATCAGGGAAGATCTCAAAAGTCTGGCCAAACTCTCAATGCCTCGTTGGTTTAACACATGGAGCAACTCAACAGTGGAATTGCATGGCTTCTCTGATGCATCTCAACTGGCCATGGCCGCAGTGATTTACATCACTGTCGACTCAGCTTCCACAGGAAAGGTGGCTTCACTTGTCTGCTCAAAAACGTGCGTGGCACCACTCAAGAAGCTCATCATACCAAGGCTTGAACTGACTGCAGCATTGTTTCTAGCAAAACTGGTTGTGTATGTTCAAGCTACACTCAAGGTTAAAGTCTCATCTACTCACCTGTGGACGGACTCATCAGTAACTCTCACCTGGATCAAAGCTCATCCTTCTCGGTGGAATGACTATGTCCGAAATAGAGTTGCTCAAATACAAGAACTCACACCTAGTGCTCAATGGCGTCACGTGTCAGGCACAAGCAATCCAGCTGACTGTGCCTCGCGGGGTATTTCAACAGGTCAATTGTCTTCTCATCAGTTGTGGTAGTCAGGTCCACCGTGCATGATGAAGCCTGTTGAATTTTGGCCGAAAGCCACAACTGACTCAGATAATTTAAGCATCATGGAAGCCCGACCGGGGGTAGCTCTCCTCGCGACAACACAGACGCCAGAGCATCATTGGGAACTCATTAATCGCTGTTCTTCGCTCTCAAAATAATGTCGTCTTACCTTATTCTGTGTCAGGGTAGTGGCAAAAATGAGGAGGAGGTTAGCATCGGCAGGAAACGCTCCACTCACTGCGAGAGAAATGGCTGCAGCAAACACGTTTTGGACGAAAGCCACACAAGCCGTGTTTTTCAAGCACGAGATACAAGTGCTGCAGTCAGACTCGCATCTTCCATCTGCTCACCCCTTCAGTCGACTAACAGCCTTTATCGACGCGGAAGGCGTACTTAGAGTAGGAGGTCGCCTTGCTCAATCAGCACTCACTTATGAAGAAAGGCATCCTGCCATTCTACCTCGTCATTCTAGATTCACGACTCTCATTATCGATCAAGCTCACGTGCGAAATCTTCACGGAAGCACGCAGCTCACACTAGCTCAAGTTTGGCTAACACATTGGATCGTAGGCGGTAGAGCTCCTGTGAAATCGCATATATTACATTGCGTGGTGTGTGCTCGACAGAGAGGAGCCCGTGCACAACAATTGATGGGTCAGCTTCCTCTGTCACGAGTCACACCATCTCGCGCATTTACTCAGACAGGAGTAGACTACGCCGGTCCTCTCACGCTCAAAATTTGGAAGGGGCGAAACAGTAAAACACATAAAGGCTGGATTTGCGTTTTTGTGTGTTTCGTCACCTCAGCTCTGCATCTTGCGGTCGTCAGTGACTACTCAGCTGACGGCTTCCTCTCAACGTTCAGGCGATTCTCATCGAGACAAGGCATTTCTCACACCATCTATTCTGACTGTGATACTACCTTCGTTGGTGCACACAAATTCATATGTCAGATGTTTAGGAAGGCCTCGCAAGAGCATCATCTCATCGCCTCTTCTCTTGCGAATCAACAGATTGCATGGAAGTTTAATCCACCTGCGGCGCCACATATTAGTGGCAAATGGGAAGCAGCTGTAAAATCTGTGAAATTTCATCTGCGTCGGACGGTGGGCGATTATTGCACTCACGTTCGAAGAGCTCTCAACGCTGCTGGCTCAAATCGAGGCTATACTCAACTCAAGGCCTCTGGAACCGCTCAGCGATGATCCAGATGATTCATCAGCACTCACGCCTGGACATTTTCTCATTGGTGAAGCACTCACAATGGTCCCAGAGCCTAATCTCGGAGATTTGGCAATCTCATGGCTCTCAAGGTGGCAATTGTTGCAGCAGAAGATACAACAATTTTGGCGACAATGGTCTGCACACTATTTACAACGGCAGCAGTCAATTTCAAAGTGGCATCACCCTAATAACATCATCAAAATTGGCTCGTTGGTTCTGCTCACGGATGAGCGCTTTCCATCGTGCTAATGGCTACGTGCACGAGTCACGGCGTTGCATCCAGGCAAAGACGGGCTCACTGGGGTGGTGACACTCAGAACTGCTACCACTACGCTCACCAGGCCGATTTCAAAACTCGCTGTCCTGCCTATCTCATCCAACTCAGAGCAATAATTAATCATGAACCCCGTTGCTGATGGCGGGCGGAATGTTGGAGAATCAGCTGGCGCACGGCGATCGATATTCGTCGTGCGCCTACCTGTTGCGGTGCTCTAGCACACTTCGTTCGGTTGAGCCGAAGATAACCGAGGCAGGGCTTCGCGAAGCCGAGGATGTGCCTCGTTGGCATGCCGTGTCGAGCAAGAGGATATCTTTCTCGCTTGACTTCGGTTTCGCTCACCGGCTATCTCGCTCAACTGACTTCAGCGCCCAACGACGCTTTCATACTCGCAGCCATGTTGGAAATTTAGTCACTTTTCGCTACGCATCCGCTGGACAGCACACGCATCCTAAGGACTCTCGGACCGTTTTCATTGGCACCATACATCGGACTCACTCAACTTCTCGCTCACCAGGACTCATAGCTCAAAGTAAGCGTACACTGGTATAATGCGTAGAAATTCACTATCAGTAAGGAGGGAAAATATGGTGCATCAGCACTTGGTCTCACTTGTGGCGTGCGCTGCAGCACATGTTGCACCACGTTCTCCTCACTTGATTTTGCCGGTATAATTAATATAATTATGCAGGTGTTTTATATTCGCTGTACTTTCCTCCAGAAAATCTGCTGGGAAAGTACAGTGACTATACACTGCTCACTCGTGCATCCTCAATATATTTTGTATTGTGCTACGCAGTGCTGACTGCGTAGCTTGCCTCATACATGTAGATCACTCAAGCAATTTTAATTGCAAATGCTCTCATCGATTCACTGTAACCTCTCTTCAACAAACTGTTGAGAGCTTGCAGTGAATCGCTTACAAAATCTTACGCACTCATTATTCTCCAGCGTGTCGTGGTACGCAGTACTGACTGCGGTACGCGCATTGCTCTCCAATCTCAAGCTCAATCACACTCAGCACACAATTAATATAATTCTGTGCTGTTCAACTCTAATATTCAAAATTCAATTTGTTTATTTGTTTTTATAATTTGTATTTTTTCTAAATTTATATTTTGGATGGTTTTCTAAATTAAATTAATTTTGGTGTTAATTTTCACTTGTAGTGTTCACGCATTTTATATTTAAACTGTATTTCTATACCATCTGCAAGGAAGGTAGAATAAAACGACTTCTTCAATTCTAAACAACTTTGCGTCTGGTTATTTATCACCCTGTGTAGAGTGAGGCTACATTCCTTTCCTATATATTCATAGATCTGTCAACTTCATCCAGCGGATTCTCAACACCAAGCATAAAAATACTTGTTTTACCAGCAAGTTATATATATGGAATATGTTACACATATATACAAAGGATAAAATGAAATGTTAAGATTATTTTACAGCTAAATACCAAAAGTAAGACGAAACGAGAAAGAGAGGAAACTGTAACATGTTTCAATAAAGCTTCCTCTGCAGGAAAGCGAGGCTGGCCAACGCTCCGCGCCACGATAAACGCCTTGGCGCGAGAGCTGAACAGCGATCTAGCTGACTTGCGTACGGACGAAATGTACGAGTAACCGAGTCGAGCAAGTCGCTCTCAAGTAAAATACCTCCTCTCTCTCTCTGTCTCTCGTTTCTATAACACGAGAATAATTGTTTAACTAACAAATTATTGAAGAAAAAGGGCTTAACTATAAGTACAGTAATTACTAATTAAACGAACAACCAATAACGATTAGAATAAGCCATAATGCAACAAAAAAATATTTACTCATAAGAGATTAACGTAAAAATCAGCTTGCATACGACAAATTAACTACAGAATATGTAACAAAATTATTACTAGTGGTTTGATGCGAAGGATTTAATTAAGTTCTGTACAAACGCTGAAATTCTGAGCCATTACCATAGACACATCTACATAGAAGCGAGCATAAGGATATTACCTAGTCTAAGAAACTCTGTCGAGAGTAGGCCAAGAAGTGGGATGGTAAAAATCGCCTTATTTTCAAGGGAAAAACGCCTCGAGCGCGTTCCCTCACTTCATCGCGTGGTCCTCTGTGTATCACATCGCGCGACAAATCAGAGCACGCCATACCGATGCACTTGCATAGATCTATGGCTCTGCATGTCGGGAAGCTACTCTGCGGGGTACGGGGAATTAATACGTGTATGGTTGAGATAGACCACGGGGAAATTCTTATAATCAGGATAGGGGTTCATCCCTTCTCTTCTTTTAACGCCCTTGACGACAAGATTTGTCGACGCTCAGGAGCCCTGTAAAAGGCCGCGAAAATCGGCTGGAGATACTTTTTCACGGGGAGTAAAGGAGCATCAGTTTCCCGGGCAGCAAGTAGTATTGTTTGCCAGGGAATAAAAAAAGGACAGTTTCACGGGGAGTAAAGAGTAAAGTTTCCCAAGGTAGCAAGTAGTACTGTTTGCCAGGGAGTAAAGTATTACGGTTCAATAGTTTTTCACCGCGGTTCAGTTTCAGAAAGTATAGTTTCAAGTGGTACAGAGTACGAATACAGTACTTACAATTATTAACGCGTGCGAAATCGGAAATATTGAACGTGCAACATTCGAGTATCCATGTAGTTCTATTTCAACAAATAATTATTAATACGCACTAATGCATACGTTCGATTTTGAGTTTGTCCGACTACACCAGTCTACGTTCAACCAACGTTCAACAGCAAGAACCACAGCAACAAACAACCGTAAGTACAATTTTCTTTTACCAATTAAAGTGAAATCTTGCTCCGCGTGAAATTGTCATTCAAGTCCAATCCCATTATTCGTGAAGTAATTATTCCCAACAAATAACAAAACGCACTCAAGCCCTATCCCGAGTAATTTTCCGCGAGGTTAGACTCAAAAACGGGCTTGCGTCTTCGGTATTTTCTCGTCGAATGTGGTAAAGGGAGGATTTATTCTCCTTGACCAGAGCACGGAAAATATACACCGAAACGTGCGTCTATGTTAAATTCGTGGGTTTCGTAATATAGGCCGCGATTTTGACGTAACACCAGCTTAATATACATTCTAGTTTAGTCTCTCTTTGAACATATATATCCTTACATTTAGTTTTAAACCGTCTTAAAAAGAAAGTATTTGTGTGGAGAGGACACTGTTATCGTCGAAATAAAAAGAAACTGAGATAATTATGTCTTTTAATTATTTTACTTTTGATAATAAAATGTACAAACAAATTTCCGGGTTTCCTATGGGCTTTCTATTAGCTCCAATATTATATCACATACGACCTAGATCAAAAAGTTTTAGGGCCAGCCACCGCGTGGCGATGTCAATTACCCGATTGGAATTTTTTTTTGATATGTTACCACATCTGTCATTGACACTTCCCTCCAAATTCAAAGTCATAGCTTGATATTTGTAAAAATTACGTTGTACTGAGTACATTTACCTTTGTGCGTGTTTTCGATTTTTTACAAGTTTGAAAATGGCATCAACTGTGCATCAACGAATTTGCATTAAATTTTATGTGAAAAACGGATTTAACGATCCGCAGACCTTGGAAATGTTGGAGAAGTGTTTCTGCAACGATACTCTTTCGAGATCAAATGTTTTTCGGTGGCACGAACGCTTCAGAAGTGGCCGTGAGTCGGTCGAGGATGACGAACATAGTAGCAGGCCGTCGACGCCGAAAACCGATGAAAATATCGATAAAATAAAATAAATGTTGGCGGAAAACCGCAAATTGACCATCAGAAAGCTGGCAGAGGACTTGAACATCGCTTATGGATCCACTCAAGACATTTTGGTTAGTGATTTGGGCCTAGACGTGTTGCTACAAAACTGGTTCCGAAAGACTTCAATTTCATGGAAAAAAAGAACCGCGTTGAAATCGCGAAAGAAATGATTTCCAAGGCCGAATCCGACCCAACATTTATCAAACGGATCATCACTGCAGACGAGACGTGGATTTATGAGTATGACACGTAATCCAGACATCAAGCGAGTGAATGGCGTGCACCGAATGAGCCGAGACCGAAAAAACCACGTCGTTTTCAATAAAAAAAGGAGGCGATGCTCACGGTTTTCATGGATTACAACAATGTTATGCATCATGAATTCTTCGCAAAAAAACAGACAGTCAACAAAGAGTATTATTTGGGCGTTATGAGACGTTTGCGTGAAGAAATTCGCCAAAAGACCGGATTTTTGGGAAAACAACTCGTGGATTTTGCACCACGATAACGCACTGTCGTACAATGCGATCCTTATCCGTGAGCTTTTGACCCAAAACAACACGAATACTATCCAGCAGCCTTCGAATTCACCTGATTTGGCTCCCTGCGACTTCTTCCTTTTCAACCGACTGAAAAAACCGCTTCGTGGAACGCGTTACAGCACCCGAGAGGATGTCATGTAAAAATCGAAGACGGCTCTGATGGATATACTGATAATTGAGTACCAGCGATGTTTCGAGGATTGGATCAAGCTCTGGCGTAAGTGCGTTCCAGTCGATGGGGAGTACTTTGAAGAGGACCATATCGATTTTTATGAATAAATTTGTATTTTCGATTTTATGAATAAAGTTCTAAAACTTTTTGATCAAGGTGGTAGTTATGGCTGCTTGAGAAGAATGTTGCTTGTCAGAACTTTATTATACTTAAATTTTATTCAAAAGACACGTAGACAACGTGATTACCTCTTTGCTCTCTCAAATCAAATTCGATGAACTTGTTCGATGAACCAATTTTTATTACTCAGCATCGCAAACTCCAATTTACTACTGCGAGAGAGAAAAATAATAAAAGAAAGAAAAAGATAATGAAATGCCATTCTTGGATTTGTTATTAATTAGGGACAAAGACATCATTATCATAGATTAATATCGTAAACCTGGTCTGGTAGATTTATTAACTTTTTCTCCATTCATAAAAAAAAGGCATTATATACATGCTCGTAGACAGAGCATTAAAACTTTCACATTCACAGTTCTGAAGTAAAGATTTGAAATTCATTAATGACGCGTTACTCTGATAACTTGTAATCCCATAGATTTCATTAAATGGACCATTCATGTTACAAGACGGACTATCACGACTATTCCCGTCACTCAAGAAGAAAATTAAAAAATTGGAACATGTTGGATTATTAATTGTTCATGCATATAATATACATATTATCCTTCAGTAAGGCTTTTCAAATAATTTGAATTTAATCTGGTCACAAATGACAAACATAACATTACATTGATTAGCGTCTCAACGAAGGATAAAATTGCCTCGTTGTGAAAATCGATATTAGTTTATTTGTTACCATGAAAATATTGTTCTGCAACTGATATTGAATGGATTAAAAGGCACGCATTCGAGAGTATAGAAATAGAGAAATCACCTGTAACAAGGTCGCACCACCTTAGGCAGTCAAATTAATGCAACATAACATGCTTTTAATATTTCTTGAATATTTGCTTTTGAATCCACTTTAAACAAACTTCTTCTCATCAAAATAATTTGCCTAAAAGAAGACAATAATTTCATAATTTTTAGAACTGACATTTTAAGTTAAGCATTATTCATAATTCCATATTATAAATCGGAAATAACTTTTGTTAATCGATTACTCGTATATATTGATACACTAATACTTATTTTTTATTTCGACATGGAATTGACTTTGGAAATAATTTAGCACAATTTTAACAAGGTTATAAGTGCAATAGAATTTGAAAACTTGTCCATAAAATATTGCCATAATTATATACACCGTTATACGTTGTTTGATTGATTGATAATCACTGTTACATATTTGCCACGGATTACTGTCTGTTATACCTCACGACCGGCTACTCCGGTTGATTCCTTTTGCGAAATGTGAATAAAATTGTAAAAATTCTCTTTTGACATATAGGTCAACTTATTGGTTATTATACTTAGCGTGTTTTCATATACATTTCATTTAGTAAATACTTATCTACAATATATTATTCTCACGTAAATAATTTTATAATAATATTTTTTTTAAATACACATACTACACAATTTGGAGAAACGTTTTCCAAACGAAGTTTTTATCATATCTCCAAAAAAAGATATAGTTGGAGCTTACTGTCAAAAGTCATATAATATTTGACATTTGGTGCGTGTTATCGCTGCCATGTCAAATATATGATTATTGTTAATTTATATATTTATTATTATTTTTGTTAATAATTTTACAGCAATTCTATTGAAACTTGTGAAGAGGTTTCAGAAGAGAATCAGAGTCGAAACGTAATGGAAGTTCTTTGACTTTTTTTCTGACCGTCACCAACGCCACACAATATCAATCTAATTTCGAAAACTGTAAGCCATCTAAACGTGTTTCTCCTTACGACTATTATTAAGAATAATTAGTTGCAAAAATTCGAAAAGATAAATTGAATTTGGAGTAGAAACGTCGAAAGGTGAAAAATTTCAATACGAAGGGCCTAATCTGTTTATCGACGATAGGATACCAGTCTGATTATCAAAAGCGAGACTCAAATCTAATTATCAGCAATAAGATTCAAGTCTGTTTTGTCGACCGTAGGATCCATATCTATTTGTCGACGACAGGACATCGTTTTTTATCTGTGACTGTATACAATCTTCTTTAGCGTCGATAAGGCCGAATCGTTTTATACAATGTAGGCCCCAAATTAATTTATCGACGGCAGAAAATAACGTTTTAACGGCAGCAGGGCACAAGATTTTTTACCAATTGTCGGGCCGGATCTGCTTATTGACTGTACGTCTATAACTTGCCTTGCCAACTCTATGCCCACTTGTGGAGTAGTTACGGTGGGTAACATACCTACGGTTGACAACGATACACTTCTCCGACCGTCGGTACATAATCTACCCATCTGACTGCCGGTATTCAAGCTTTTTTACCCACTGTCGGTTACATGCCGATGGTCGACGAATTACAATAGGTGGCGCAATTGTAGTACGGCGCATTGTGGTAGGTGGTGTGTGTATGTGAGTGCGTGTGTGCATGCGTCCGTGCGTGCTTGTGGGCGCGCGTTCATGTATATAGTTAGTAAATAATTTTTTTCAGGAGTGTTTTTGTACTTGATACTTTGTATATATTATATATATGTGTGTGTGTGTGTATCGATATATACAAACTTCCCAGCCAAGCTCTCGCAATTTTTGACGGATCATCAAAAAAGTGTGTGGTCGGCCGTTGTCATGATGGAAGACAACACCTTTCCTATTAATCAATTCGGGCCGTTTTCTTTCAATTACTTGGCGTAATCTCTCTAGTTGTCAACAGTAGAGTTGAGAATCTATCGTCTGACCAACTGAAAGTAGCTCATGGTAGACGATTCGCTTTCAGTCCTACCACGCACACAGCATCACCTTTTTCGCCGTCAATCCTGGCTTCGCGAACGCTTGTGATGGCTCACCATCCCTTGTCCACGATCTTTAACGCTTCCGATTGTCGTACGTGATCCATTCTTCATCACCGGTTATGACACGTTTCAGTAATGGCTGATTTCATTGCGTTTTAGCATCGCATCGCAGATGTTAATTTGGTCTATCATGTTTTTCACGCTTAACTCATGAGGAACCCGTACATCGAGCTTCTTTTTGTAGCCAGCTTTGTGTAAATGGTTCAAAACAGTTTTGTGGTCAATGCCTAGCTCCATACCAATATCGAGACTGCTGATATGCTTATCTTGCTGGACTTTTTCAAGAATTTCATCAGCTTTTTCAGTGATTGGACGACCAGAGCGGGACGCATCTTTCACATCAAAATTACCAGAACGAAAGCGAGCGAACCATTTCTGCACAGCAGATTTTGATAAAGTACTTCACCGTACATAGCATACATTTTTTCACAAGCCTGCGCAGCGTTCTTCCCTTTGTCGTAATAATATTGCAAAATATAGCGCAATTTTTCATTACTTTTCTCCATTTCCAAATGCAAACAACTTTTCAACCACTGCACCAATTTTGATGATTATACACTCAAAGTAACGCTCAAAGTATCACCTTTCCAACGAGCGTTTAATGGTGTCACTGTGATCTGTGTTTCCTGACTTATTTGCAATTAATGCCATCTATCGGGAAAAACGCCACGAACTTTTTCCCAGATCCAATACAATCAGTCAATGAAATCGATGAACAAAAACAATAAATAAAAATTCATAAATAAAATCAAGCAATAAACAATACAAAAAAAAACAACAAAATAAAGTCAAGGAATAAAACCAATAAATAACACCAACAACAATTGCAGGTCCGGGATTTGCAAATTCCACTCGGCATCATTTATTTATTTCAAAGAAAGAAACATTATTACTGATTCGACAATATTTCATAATACTCAACAAAAGTAATGTAAAAGAAAATATCCCGTAAAATCAATTCTGGTTTCTTTAACAATTCGTAAACTTATTTATTCTAGCACTACGAATTATCCCGACATTCGCATCGTCTCTCTCTCACTCTCATGCGTTAATTTCAAATATTAGCCAGACTCGACAACGCGCGATCGATCAAAATCAACCAACAGGTTGCCTCGAAAATCTACCCGCGATACGGCCTATGCCGGACTAGTCCCATATACACAAAATAACTACAATCACGGGACGCCGGAAGGTCACGTACGCAAAGCCTCTCCTTGTCCGAATCTTGGAACTTGAAAGTCGCATGAAGGCAGAACCGAGAATAAATCGGATACGAAGTCATGAGTAACGAACACCAATTATATCAAATAGAATAAAGAAACCCGAATTAAATAACCGACTTCATAATAATGATAACGATCCCTGAATTATTCAAATAAAGATAATAAAAGCAACAAACGATTTATCAAAGCGAGATACGCTTCGAATCGTACTAATCTCTCGCGACCAAGTACCAAAGACGGGACGACGGCCGAGCACGCACTACACAAGTTTACAAATGAGATAAAATTTTATATACTTAAAGAAACGAAAATAATGAAATGAAGTCCAATATAATAAAATAAACAAAAAAAAATAAATTAGGTGATATGAATCAATAAAAAGTCGATTGTTCTGGAAAATCCGCGAAGCGGTCTATAACGATCAAATCCCTCACACTCACACACACAACGGGATAACGTACTAACGCGGGCACGGTTTAACAGTCAGCAAATACCTACAAATGACGAATAAACGAAATGACTTCTTCCCGGCTCTAACAGCCAAACCATCTCGATATTACACTCTGACAGACGCAGTCGGTCCCGATACAATTTATGCTCTGTGCGTGGCATACAAAAGTCACAGGTATGACCAAGCTCGAATAGACTTGTCAGTCCTCAAACAATAAAATAATAGCAAAAGACCGTGGAAAGAAAGAGAGATCACCGGGACGATGCTGCTGCGATGTTCCTTGTAAATACGGGAAATCTCGAGTATCGGTGAACTTCTCTCTACTCCCAGCGGTAAATATATATTTTTGACGCGCCGACTTGGCGTTCCAAATGGATAACGATCGTCTTCTTCGTCCTTCTCTTCGAATCGCGTCAACGGTAGAATGGGACAAAGATATATTCGACGCAACGTCCTACTCGCTCGACAGTCACCGGGAAAAAACCCTGAGGTCCTACTGGCACGCGTGCCCGTGAACAATGATCCCCTCCTAACGAGCCAAACTCAACTAATTGGAGGAATCGGTGTCGCTAGATGACCGCGACTAGCGCCTCAGCTAGACAACGCATAAATTAACAAAAGATAATAGAGACGTGTAGCTCAGTCCGGCAGGTGAACTCTATTTTATAGATTGGTTATTGCTTGTAGATCAGATCAGCGATGTTAGATAGTAGCATATTGGTTATAGATGAACGTCGTGGAGGACGGCCCTATACCCCGACAGCGAGAGGTGGAAGATGTCTGTATCTTCTTTAGAGAGAGTTATTGAATCCCGAAGCCGACAATCGGTGCGTGCGGTGCGTTCCTTTTCTTTCTTTCTCTCCATCCACCCGAACGTACAAATAATAAAAAAAAATAGAAATACAAAAAAAATTAATTTAATAAAGTCCTGCGATCTTATTCTAGAGACATTTGCTACTCATTCGACTGCTAACATTCTTCCTATTTTACCGTCCGTTGGTAACATACCGATTGTCAATATTAGATGGCGCATCGGCAATTAAGTATGGTTCAGAATCCGACAGATGGCGCGGGGAAAAAGCACCAATGAAATAACTGGGATAGGTGATCAGGAGGTGGGGGTTGCTGGGGGGCCAATCAGGAATGGGGGTCGTGTGGTGGGGGTTATGGGGGACCAATAGGGAACGGGGGTGGGGTCGTGAGACAGACACGCCTCTTTTGCGTTCAAAGACCCACCAATGATAAGGCACGGGGGAAGAGGCAAGGCTGGTCTAGACATGCCCTGGTACTAAGGGAGTAGGGGGAAGTCACGCCCTGTTTTTATATAAAGAGCTTTTTCTACTGCTGTGTAGATTAAAAAGTAAAAACAATAAAGGAAAACAATCAAGATGGCTTCCCTCTGTCGGGTAAGAATGATTACTTGGTAGAGACAATACCCCGCAGAGGTACTGAAAATTCTTCAGAGAATATTTTCGATATTTTGGAAAATGTAAAAGAAAAAATAACAAACTGCGTAGAAATAATTAACGTTACTTGTGGAACTGGTTTGAAAAAAAATATATCGTGTGCGAACGATTGTAAAGTAGAAATAGAAGAAGAATTTGAGAAATTGTAGACCAACTCAATCTAACTGAAAATAGCAATTGTATGAAACCTGTGAAGATAATTGTACTTACAGAACCCGTTGTCTATCCGAATTCGATAGATATAAAAATATTATGATAGTAGAAAATAAAGACGATTGTTTAAATTGCATTGAAATATCGCAATTCGTAATGATGAAACAGGATTTTTGTGCTGCGAATTAATCGAGCATGTTATTTCGCCATCGTTTCTTCTTTGCGTGAGGCCACTCACTCGAAGTAGAAAAAATGTGCAAACGCAATCTACGAGCTGCAAGCAGCGACGGCTCGAGCTACGGCTTGCAGGAATTTGCAAGCAATATTCATTGCGAAATTCATTGCAAAATTCATTGCGACATTCGATTTCGCCAAAGGAGTAAATAACTACTTTCCCGAAATCAGTCTAAAGTTCAACATCTACCTGAACGGTTGATCGCGGGTCGGACTCGCCCGAAATATTGGATTCCATCAGTAGATTCAAACAAGAGAGGTTGGTCCCTCATAATGGGCTCGAAACAACGAATTATTGTATCATTCTGTTGTATTGACTTTTGAATAGACACCGGAAAGTTGTCGTTGTCTATAATAATTACTATCATTTTTCCGTAAATGCACGTTTACACTATTTACTCGAGATGTATCTCTTTATCGGCAAACGATCCCAAAAATAATAACTTTTTAATATTATACCGAATATCGAATAATCCAATTACGCGGTACCGGCGTAACATTTGGTTGCAGCGGTGGGATCTTCTGAAGTGATAAATGATACGTGATTTATTTGGACAAAAAGTGTTCTGAACAACGTAAAAGAGTAACTCTTTAAAGTCCCGATAGACTGTGTCACGTCAAGTCGCGGAAAACGCACAAAGTATGCAACGACGTACTCACGGGAGCTACTTGTGACGAAGCCGTCGCGCAACCATTGTCGACGCACTAAGGATGAGCCCAGGAGCCAGCGAAGAAACGGGTCAACGGCGCCAGGAAGGACGTCTGGACCATCTTCAGAGGAGAGCTACACGACAACAGATCAACAGCACCCAAGGGACAGCGCCATGGAAAGGATCGACTACAAGATCATCCTTCTGTAAGTGGCGGTTACTTAATACTAATACATATAGGCGTAATTAAGCCAAAGCCAGTTAGATCCGATATTTGGGAAAAATATTCCACCAAATATATATATTTCTCTTGAGATTTTTAAGAATATTTTTAAGTGGAGTTCACCGCAAAATTAGCCACATGCCGGGAGCTAGAGTTGCGATACCAAAACGTAGGGGCAACTACCTAGATACTACGTTGCCTGGCGAAGGGGTAGACTCCACAGCCGGATTAGCTGCAGCGGTTGGGGACATTGCGTTTTGGACGCGCAGGGCACTTACGGAGCTCTTGCCGTCTGGACGAATTCTGGTGACAGGCAAGAGGCCCTTGCAGGCCGTTTCACAGCCCAGTTCGGCGTGAATCCAATTAGGGGAGCATCGTTTGGGGACCACGGTAGTACCGATAGCAACGACGTCTTCAATATAGTTACCGGTGAACGAATTCCCGAACGCATCATAGAGGAAATGATCGAGCGGGAAATTAAAAGCTTGCGTACAATAGATCGCGTAGGTTACCCTGCAGCAACCGGTATGGCAGCCCGGTCGGTACCCGCACAAGTACGAGATCGAATAGATGCGGTCGACCGGAGCCATCGCGACTTAGAAAGAGCTAGACGGGAGTGTGAAAGGCTACAGCGCAAGCATGATCGGAGCCAACGCGAGCTCGATCGCAAACTCCGGGAGGAAGATACACCGTTGGCAAGAAGAAACTTGGCCAGCACATTAAACGAGGTAGGTACAGATCAGTACGACCTCATCCACTCCTTGAGAGAACAGATTGCCGAGCTGCAAAAACGGTTAGGAAGAGCAGGGATGCAGGACTATCCGCCACCCTCGCAGCCACGGAGACGTACGCGGTTCGAGGAGACGCAAACACCCTCAAACTCTCTCAGCCTCAGTCTTGGTATCAAAATGGTAAAAACATTCGATGGCAAAGACCCAAAGGCATTGCCGCTTTCTCTAAAGTCCTACGAGACGATCTTTCGCAGGGTGGCCGAGGAGGAGCATGACACCCTCCTAGAATTAATAGTCATGACTAAATTAGAAGGTGCGGCAGGAAGGCAACTGCAGCACAAAACTATCAGTACCATGGCGCAACTCAGGAGTGAGTTGAAAGCGTTGTACGGACAACGGAAGTCCCTGGCCGCTTTGCGGATGGAGTTCAGCTCCTTCCGGCAGGGAAAGAACGAGGACATCACCGCCTACGTGGCAAAAAAGTAGAGAATTGCGGTCGATATCACCGAAATAAAACCATTGATAACCGAGAATCAGAAGGTCATCGTCGAGAGCGTCACCCGTCGGAGCGCGCAGGCTAATTTCGAAGACGGCCTGCACGGTAAGGTACAGGTGCTGGTACGTGCGCGAAATGACCAAACGTTGCACGACTCTATGGCGGAGGCCATAGAAATCACGAACATGGTGCAGCCAAAGGGAGGGGTAGGTGGAGTACTAGGCCACCCCAGAAGGTCCCTAGGCGCACCACCCAGGCAGGGAGAAAATTGTTTTACTTGCGGGAGGCCAGGGCACATGGCATAGGACTGCACCCGGAGATCGGGAAGAATGAGCTTACCAATGCCGAGTAAAAATAAATCGATACACCACGTTGACATCATATGCAATTACTGCCAAAGGAAAAGCCACTCGTGGAATGACTGCAAGAAGAGATTGTGCGAGCCTGCTCAGATCTCACAGCAGCCCCGACGTCCAAGAGACTCAGGGGGCAAGAATGAAAGGGCCACGGTAATTGCAGGAATGGGTCGGACCAATACGGATGCCCGCCCACTAGGAACGATGAGATTAAACAGACTCACGGCCCAGCAGAGACCTGCGCGCAATCAGAAGAAAACAACGCCGCAGCTCCTGCAAGTAACGCTGCCGGCGTCCAGCACCACGGCCAGCGACTTTCACATCGTCGCATCGTTCGCCGTGACCGGGGTACTGACCCTCAAGGTGGACACTGGGGCCCAGTGCAGCATACTGAAGGAAGGATGCCTCGATCCCGAGACCATGGTGAGAAACTGCACCGTGGAGTTGCAAGGTGTAGGGGGTGAAAAAAATTCACCCCCCTCGATATAGCAAAAATTGTGCTTGAGACACCGGCTCATGTAGAACATTGGTTCTATATATATCCAAATAACGTGCCGCTCGGGGTCACCGGACTGCTAGGTATGGATTTCAAGCATCACAAGACAGATATCTTGCATGGAGAGATGCTGAAATTGTACGGACACCACTACTTTACGGCTCGGCGAGGTTATCTCTGCCACCACGTAGCGAGACGGTCGCCTACGCCGCAATAATAAGCTAATTCACAGGTTTGCTCTCGAGAGTGGAGCTCGAGGACGGGTTATTATGGGCACCTACATTGCGTTGAAATCACTAGGGAATACGAGGATGTATTCCACCTACCAGAGGATAGGCTGCTATATACGCCTATGGAAGAGCACGTGATATCGCTTAAGGAAGAAGTGCAGCTCATTAAGGTGCGCCCATATAGGCTGCCAGAGACCCACCAAAAAGAAGTGGAGAGGCAGACCTGCGAAATGCTAGACAAAGGAATAGTCCAGCCTAGCAGAAGTCAGTGGAACGCGCAGTTGTTGGTCGTGGCAAAGAAACCCGACGCCGCCGGAGTAACGAAGATGCGGGTAGTGGTGGATTTTCGAAGGTTGAACGAAGCCACCATCGGAGACTCGTACCCACTATAACCCGAATAATGGACCAATTGGGACGAGCCCGATATTATACGACCTTGGACCTCGCCTCTGAATTTGTCCAAATCCCGATGGCGCAGGAAGACAAGGAAAAACGGCATTTCCCACTCCACAGGGTCATTTTGAGTATAACCGCTAATGAACTCCGCGTTAGCAGGACTACAGGGCGTCAAATGCTATGTGTACCTCGACGACATAGTAACACATGGAGAAAGAGCTACTCGCGATAGTTTGAGCCCTTGCTCAGTTCCGACCATATATTTATGGTACTCGTTTCACGGTCGTGACAGACCACCAACCACTCATCTGGCTGTTCGGGGTGAAGAACCCAGGTTCGAGATTAATGCGTTGGAAAATAAAATTGGCGGAACATGAATTCAATGTTGAACATAAGTCAGGAAAGTGCAATACAATGCCGATGCTCTAAGCCAAATATTCATCTCTGCGAGGGGCTAAGAGAGAGCCAAGATCGAAGTCTGTGGGTCTGAAGAGGACAGCACGTCGGGGCAAGTAAGCACAGCGAATAACCGCACAAAGCGGAGAGCCGAAGATATCCCTTACAGCGGTAGTAGCTCGTCGGAGCGAGAGGTCGATCACGCCCACGAGACAGAAAAACGATTACGCGCCGCAAGGATAGTAGCTCGCGACAATCTGGAAGGCGCGAAAAGAAGGTTGAAGAATGCGTACGACCACGGCGCACAGATGCAGAACTACCACGGTGGCGAATGCGTACTCCTACGTGACAAGACGGTGCGCAGGGGAAGGTCGGAGACGCTGACCCCGAAGTGGACGGGACCTCAGGAAATAATAGAGAAGAGGCCCCCGATCAACTACGAGGCTATCCCATCAACTCGTACATCGTCCGGAAGGGATGGAAAACTTAGGCGGTGCACGCAAACCACCTGAAGCTCTTTATCGAACGCTAATAGCTCAGAAATCGAGGAATTTGAATACTTATAGTTAACTAAACCTAAATATTAGCTAGAAAATAAATGTGGGAAGGAGCCCGTCGGGACGCAGGGTACGGAGCTCCAATAAAGTAGAAGGGGTCTTAGGAGATCTAATTTCATCAACAGAAAGAAGAAGGTCATTCAGAGATGAAAATTCATGATAAATATATATATGGAATAAATATATTGAACGAAACAATTGAAAAGAAATTGCACAGTAATTACACAATTCAGAGAGGACTGAATACTGCGACCATGCTTTAAAACCACCTCGAAAAAATTGTAGAATATTAATGCTGACGCAGGATAGTGTTCAGCGTGGAGTGTAAAAAATATTATATATCTATATAGAGTAAATTTAAGAAATGAAGCCTCTAAGAGCATACTTAATTTTGGAAAAAAATAAGTGAATGTGCACACTGTTCGGTTGATATATACATGTTAATTGGTAATTCGATTTCCGCAAATGACAGTGAAATATGCCACAATATTTCCATATTTCAAGAAAATATTAGTATTTATAAAAGAATATAATATTACATTGGTTACCGATGCGATAACATACGAATTCTCAGAAAGAGGAAGAAGTTACGCGTAAACAATCTAGTCCCACAGCTAAATAGAAAGTAAATTAAGAGCTTAGAATTACAACAATCGTTTTGAGAAACGACCATCGCCGCTTTGGAAAATAGAAACGTAGAAACGTAGAAACGCAGAAACGTAGAAACGTAGAAACGTACGCTGGGTGGACAGGCGAACACTTAGACGAAAGTCAAATGGGATTAGTATCGCAGTAGAGGCGTTGCTCACCGACATACGAGAATTAGTGCGGTTGGTGACTGAGATAGCAAACGGCAATGCAGGAGCAATGCCCCTGCCACCGAGAACGCTTACGCGTCACCTTGCCATGGCACTACCATACCTGCCGCCCGGCATCTGTTTCCGTGTCGCAGTGGAGCACAGCCAAGCGTCAACACTTATGCGACTGGCTGACCTTAAGGCCTACAGTGAAGTTGACGCAATTGTACTCGTACTCGACTTACCGTTGATCAGGCAGCAACAGTACAGTATAGAAAAAGTATACCCTATACCCACGCGAGTAAGCAACGGCGGGTACTACTACGTGGCACGTCTGGGAGTCACGTAGTCGATGACAGCGAGAATCGTAAATACCTAAGGATGATAACCGATGAATTTAAAAAATTGCAAGGTACTGAGCAAATCTTATATTTGCCCGCCGACACACCCTACGATTTTGGTTACAAACAACCCACCCTGCGAAGTCCTAATATACGCGAAAACGGACACAAATAACGGTGAAAATTGGCATTGGTAGGCGTATGTTTAGAAACCGCCCGAGATTTCAGTGTCAATACCATCGGACGAACATCGCGGGTCATCCGGGAAAATAACCTTCCGTCATTCACATTAAAACTAACGGAGAGGCGCTCCCAACATAGACCGAGAGGAACATTCCACTACTGAGCGTGCTGCGAGACTCAGAAGAGCTTCAAAAGCTCAGAGCTCGAGCAGACCAAATTTTGGAAACCCTCAATACCACCGGAGGCGGGATACAGCATATCCACAACCTAAGCCTCTACTCGCTGGGTGCAATAGCACTAATAGCCTTGGTCGGCTTCCTTCTGTTTAAATGTTACAGGTACCAACGGAATCAGACACCGACGAGCACAACCGAGGCAACGACCCCGGCAGCAGCCGAGGTAAATATCTACCTCGAGCCACTCGGACGACAATAGCCACAGGAGCGGCTGCAATCCGAGCAGGCCAGGGCATGGAAAACTCACCCCCTTAACCGAGTGCGATATGTTCACCCAGAACGACAATGAAGGGAAAAATAGCAAAATTGTTGAAAAATGAAAAATTCTATTGTCAAAATAACGTATCAAATTGTAAAAGATACGGGAAACCAACCAAAGAAAATTTTTTTTATATAGAATTTTTTTTTCCTTCTAAGGGGGAGGGATGTTGTGCCGCGAATTAATCGAGCATATTATTGAAAGAAAAAATGTGCAAACGCAAGCTGCGAGCTGCGAGCAGCGACCGCTCGAGCTACGGGTTACAGGAATTTGCAAGCAATATTCATTACGAAATTCATAGTGACATTCGATTTCGCCAAAGGAGTAAATAACTCCTTTGCCGAAATCAGTCTGAAGTTTAACAACAACTGGAACGGTTGATCACGGGTCAGACTCGCTCGAAATAATAGATTCTATCAGTATATTCAAACAAGAGAGGTTCGTTCCTCGTAACGGGCTCGAAACAACGAATTATTGTAACATTGTGTTTTATTGACTTTTGAATCGACAACGGAAAGTCGCTGTTGTCTATAATAATTACTATCATTTTTCCGTAAATTCTCGTTTACACTATTTAGTCGAGATCTATCTACTTATCGGCATACGATCCCAATAATAACTTTTCAATATTATACCGAATACCGAATAATCCAATTACGCGGTACCGGCATAACAGGATGAAGAATTTTGTTACTAAGAATTTGTTGAAACCTTCGTACCCTACGGAAATCGATTCGAATCAAAATACCAGTTAAAAAAGTTGTGAATCATTAAAGAATGTATAAATGATGTACCCTTGGATCGTCAAAGAAAATAAAAAGTATTAAGAATGATAAAAATAAAGAAACAACTTTCGATAGTACAAAAACTTAGTATATCAAATATTTCTCACGAAATTCAGCCTTTTATTCGCGAAAGATCGTATTACATGATATCTGAAGCAGTAATGCACGATCGATTTGATCGAATCGAAGAATTATAAAGACTCGTCGAATTAAGTGGAGAAGAGAAGAAAAGTATTGAAACCCTTTCAAAAAAAAGATCCCATTTATATCAAATACCGGGAGATATTTGAAGTTAAATACCGGGAAGTTATCGGTGGCCTGAGTGCACTAAAGATGAAATCGGAAATTGCCCTGTATGGGTGGAACCCAAGAAAGCTGACTCTCAAAGTAATAAAAAATGGATAGTCGTATTGGACTACCGATCACTGAATGAAAAAACAGTTGCTGATGCGTATCCTATACCGAATATTAACGATATATTAGATCAATTGGGAGGCGCACAGTATTTTTCAGTTTTTGATCCAGCATCGGGATTCCATCAAATTGAAGTTTTAGCGGAAGATCGTCATAAAACGACCTTTACTATACCGTGTGGTCATTGCGAGTAGGTTAGAATGCCATTCGGGTTACGGAACGACCCTCCCACATTTCAGAGAGCAATAGACCTCACGTTGAGTGGGCTCTTCGGGAAAGGCGTATTTGCTTATTTGGACGACATTGTTATTTATGTTCACAGTCTCGAGGAACATGACGACATATATCGCGAATTGATTAAACGTTTAGAAGCCGCGAATCTGAAAATGCAACCGAATAAATGCGAAAATCTAAAAAAAGAAGTCGCGTGTTCGGGCATATAATGGGGAACAATGGAGTTCGTCCCGACCCTAAGAAATTAGAAGCCGTACGTGAATACCGTGTGCTTAAAAATATATAAAATATTCGACAATTCTTGGACAAAACTGCCTCGATTTCTATCATTAGAGTGTTGAATTGCTCAAATGTAAATAGGTCGGCACCAACGACACGCTTTAAATGATGTTTAAAAGACTTGATCTTTTCTCAACTGATCGTACCCGATACCGAATGCACTCATTTGCACGAGCCGTATTATTGTTTCTGATGCGCCTTGAGGCTCTCTCATGGATATCAATCCCTCCTTTAGAAGACCAGGTGAGAATCGCCTGCATACGTTGCAGCTTGGTATATGCCGGGTAACGACACAGAAGGTTCGATTCGAGGGTACTTGCAGCTAGGCAGGTAGACGCGCGGAGCTCGGGCACCTCTACACGCTCCGCCATCGGTCGCTCCGGCCATGAGAACTCTTTCCCGGCTAGCCAGCTGGGGCCCGCTCTCCAAATAACTTTGCTCTTTTATTCGATTGGTGACACAAGCCGGGATAAGAGATCGGTAGGATTGTCGTGCGTTCGAACGTGTCGCCAATCTTCCTTTCTCGTTAAGGATTGAATGGTGGAGACTATTAGCGACGAAGGTTTTTAAGGGGTGCGATGAGGTGTTTATCCAATGTAGGGTGATCACAGAATCGGTCCAGAATAAGGCTCTACGAGGTTGCGTCGTTGTATTCTATACTTCATTTTCGGCCATATTTATATGGGCATTATTTTACAGTAGTAACCGACGATAAACCACTGCTATGGTTGCGACGCGTACGGTAATTAAAAAATTTTGCGTTGGAGATAAAAACTCGCAGAATACCAATACGATGTAGAATATAAAGCCGGGGAAACGCAGATGCACTTTCGAGAAACCCAGTCGAAGAACCAACCGCGAATAACGGTATTTTCAAGTCCTGTAACTGGCAATCGTACGAATCCTAAGCATCAACTGACGGATGCAGAGATAACTCGAGTATTAGAAGAACAACCTGACAATGATGCGGATATTATGGTACGGGGGTCGATGAATAAATAGTCGGCCTTGTGCTATCTGTTGGTGGAGGAAAGAAATCAATAGCGACGTTTAGTAGTGCCATCCTTCACATGACTGTTGTCAAAGTTTCAGCTCGCTGCGATGTTTAGTTTGCGTTTGACAGCCATCGAAAGACAAACAACTTTTGTGTTTTTACAAAAATGGAAAAATTTAGTATCGTGCAGTGATTCGATTTTTGTTTTTGAAAAAGAAAACGAACAATGAAATCAAAGCGGAGCTAGACGAAGTTTATATAGACCTTGCACCTTCGTTATCAACCATTAAATATTGGACAGCTAAATTTAAACGCGGTCGTACGAGCATTGCTGACGGTGAACGTCCAGGTCGTCCAAATGAGGTCGTCATATCAGAAACAATTGAAAAAGTCCACGATATGGTGTTAAATGATCGGAGACTAAAAGTGCGTGAGATTGCTGAGGCCACAGGCATATCATATGGCTCAGTGATTTCAATCCTGAGTGATCAGTTGGATATGAAAAAGTTATCCGCAAGATGGGTGCCGCGTTTGCTCACTGTCGACCATAAAAGAGAACGTGTAGATGATTCAAAGGCGTGTTTGGCGATCTATAAGCGTGATCCTGTTGAGTTTTTGCGTCGTTACGTAACCGTGGACGAAACGTGGATCCATCACTATACACTAGAGACAAAGGAACAATCGAAACAATGGACTTCACCGACCGAACGTGCTCCGAAGAAGGCGAAGACGGTGCTATCGGCCGGTAACGTCATGACCACAGTTTTTTGGGATGCACGCGGCATAATCTACATCGATTACCTTCCGCCGAAAAAAACGATTAATGGCGAATACTATGCAGCCGTACTGACCCGATTCAACGACGAATTGAAAAAAAAAAACGTCCACATTTGGCGAGGAAAAAAGTGCTCTTCCATCAAGACAATGCACGCGTTCACACGTGCCCAGTTGCCATGGCCAAAATTCATGAATTTAAATACGAATTGCTTTCGCATCCACCGTATTCTCCAGATTTGGCCCCCTCCGATTACTTTCTGTCTCCAAACCTGAAAGAATGGCTTGGCGGAAAGAGATTTGGTTTCAGAGATGATCTCATCGCCGAAACAGAGACCTATTTTGAGGACCTTCCGAAATCGTATTATTCGGAGGGCATCAAAAAATTGGAAAATCGTTGGAATAAGTGTATCGAGCTAAAAGGAGATTATGTTGAGAAATAAAAAGATTTTTGTCCAAAAAAAACGCGATTTTCTGTACCAAGCCGACTATTTATTGATCGACCCTCGTACTATGGAAGAGAAGCTTGGCTTTTCAGTAGATCAAACATAGACCTTGGAATGCAGTAATATTCCGAAGTAAACAAACTAAACTTTTTACTTTAAGGGCGGACTGGGAAACTCTGGAAATTGCCATGATCGGATTCGAAACCTTGCAACAAAATTAATAAAGGGTAATGTACAAAAGGAAAACAGAAGAAAAGTTAATAAAAAGTACGTAATAATAATACTGATAATATTAAAATAATACTATAGTAATATGACGATAGTATTGATAATCTTATAATAATAATTTTTATAGATAACAAATACAGATAGTACTATAATAGGATGACAGTAATGATGACCCTATAATGATAATAATCTCGACATATGAAATATCCTAGTCTCTTGGGAACCAATAAATAATTCTATACTCATAATTGAATATTGGGAAAAAAGATATAGACTAATAATAACAGCGACAATCGCAACAAAAATCATAATAATAATATTGAGAAAACAGATGGCACATTGCTGCTGGTGGCTCGCTGCGCTCGGCTGCCGTGCATGCAGCCGGATGGCAGCACCGCACGGACACTCAACTTACGCGAGAAGCTACGATCTATCTCTCGGTTGGCAGTAGCGTCGCATAACGATGCTTTCGAATAACTCAGCGATCTTGCGATTTTTCGGTACTCTCGTGAAAATAGCCAAGTGGAAAGCAGCAGCCTCTATTCGTCTCGGACATTTCTCTCAGTATTTCTCCGATCTTCTCAACTGCAAACGTGCTCAACAGAACTTAAATTCTACCGGTAAGGTGACGCATTGATAATTTCAGCGAATTAACTCAATGTGATACGGTGAAGTAACACTTTTGTGCATCCTCATCTGTCTCACCTCGTGAAATGCTTTGCAGCTCAGGCTGTTTCACGCTCTCTCACCTTTATTAATCGGCACACAATTAATATTATTGTACGTGCAGCTCACCCTGTAAATTCAGTGCTCAGTCTTCTTTATTTTTATATTATTTTTGTAGTTTTCCAGCAAATGTAGACATTTTTTCTACCTATACTATGTCAATATATTTCAGGTAAAAACACCAGGATTTCCCAACAAATAATGATTCTTACTTTTTTCTACTCTTAAAACATATATTGGGAATTTTGTACATATTCAACCTTTAATCATGTTAAGGAATGGGCCACTGCGTTGAAGGGAGATGTCAACCGTTCGTTAGAATAAGAATGCTGGACTGGATGATCCGTAAAGTTGTTGAAATTTATTCAAATAACCAAATAACTGATACACGTACGTCCGCTATTATCGTGCGCGAGCAATTGTTACTTTCGGCGCGATCCTCTTAACGTGATAACTTATAAATTATAGTGGTGTACTCGTACCTTATTTTGAGTCTTGGTGAGCATGATAAGCTGCGCTGATCCGGTGATAGCGATAAAAATTGTCCGAACGAGGCAGAGATGTGTGCGCTGTTCGAGCGGGTTTTCACGAAAGTGCCAGATTTTACAACATGACTGCGTTTTACAAACGAGTCGTTGTGCGTTGAAGTCAACTGAGTGAGATAGCCGGTAGGCGAAGCCGAAGTCAAGCGAGAGAGATAGCCTCTCGATTAACGGAATCTGTGGCCGAGAATCCAGGAACTTCCATTCGGCATCGTGGTCAACAATTAAACATTTCCAGTAGCACTATGCAACGAATTTTGGTAAAATATCTGCAGTTGCACGCGTACAAGGTTCAATTGGTGCAAGAAATCAAGCCAAGGGACCATGCACAGCGCCGTGAATTTGCTGATTGGGTGTTGGAACATCATCAAATTAATGCGGATTGTTGACCACGATGCCGAATGGAAGTTCCTGGATTCTCGGCCACAGATTCCGCTACTGTGGCTATATTTTCGAGTGACCGACAAGGACGACGACGAACAATGATCTTCTGATCCATCAGCATAAATTTGGTCTCAAATTTTGTAATTAAACGCCTCACTATCGATTCATTTGGCGCATTATTACGACCGAAAACTTGACGTGATTAGCGAACTGTTTTCGCAAAACTTTCACCATTTTTGTAATGTGTTTTTACAATAATTAAACGTTGTTGGTTTGAATACTTCTCCATATTCTTAAATCGCGTGGTCTGTACGTGACAAATGTCCAAAAAAAATCACCGTATAACTCGTATTAACAAAATAGCGGCAAATTTAAATCCGGCGCTCTTGCTGGGACACCCTTTACATTCTCTTTTGCAATTCTACAGAGAATTTACTTGGAATGAGTGACATCTCATAAGCTCTCACACTTCTCAATCCGTGGCGTGCGATGCAGCGCTGGCTGCACCACGCACAATTCACTCATTGACAGACAGCGCACATCTTATACAATTGTGTGCTAGTCACTTAAATCAAAATTCAATGCAGTTTATTTTTTTGTGTTTTATTTTATATGTTTATTACTTTTTCTATTTTAGATATTTTGTAGTGAAAGAGTGGATGGTAGAATAAAAACCACTTTCTCTATAAACTATCTTTCTGTCTGGTTTCATTTTTCCTTGTCGTGAATGAAGCCTCTGTTATGTCGCGGAATATTCCTCTTCACGTATTCTCAGGAATATTCCTTAGCGGACACAGCTAGAGATGGAATTCTGAAAGATAGCTGTCATACAAGACAGGATGCGAAGTAGACGCCGACGCAGCATGAGGCGACTCGCGAGGCGATCTACGATAGGCTAAAGCTAAAGCTGCCAACTAAGGGATTTTAGCAAACGCAGTTGCTAACTGCTTTACTAAAATCAGAATTAATTTCGACTTAACAGAGAACGGTTGGTTCCTCGTTCAACACTCGAAACAACGGATTATTGTACTTCTTACTTTGATATATAAATAGGCAACGGAAAGTTACCGTTGCTTATAATAAATACTTCCTTTTATATAAATTCGCGTTTCCATCTTTTACTCGAGATCCATCTCCTTATCGGCAAACGATCCCAAAAAATAATAACTTTTAATATCAGGAGTACAAATTGAAAATGCGGGATTTTTTTCTATTTTTGAACGTTTATTCTGAAAAAATGGTAACAAATGAATTATTCAAAGTATTGTCCATCGCTAGCCACAACTTTTTCCCATCTTTCTGGCAATTTACGGATACCGTCGCGAAAAAATTCGGCCGGCTTGGCTGCTATCCAGTCATCGACCCATTTTTGGGCTTCTTCGTAAGAATGGAAGTGCTGGTCAGCTAGGCCATGTGTCATCGATCGGAAAAGGTGGTAATCGGAAGGAGCAATATCTGGGCTATACGGCGGGTGGGGTAAGACTTCCCATTTCAGCGTTTGTAGGTATGTTTTGACCGGCGCTGCAACATGTGGCCGAGCGTTGTCATGTTGCAAAATTACTTTGTCGTGTCTTTGCTCGTATTGTGGCCGTTTTTCTTTGAGTGCGCGGCTCAAACGCATCAATTGAGTTCGGTATAGTGCTCCTGTGATGGTTTCGTTCGATTTCAATAGCTCATAATACACCACACCCAGCTGGTCCCACCAAATACAGAGCATGAGCTTGGCGCCGTGAATATTTGGTTTGGCCGTCGATGATGATGCATGGCCGGGGTAACCATATGATTTTTTGCGCTTCGGGTTATCGTAATGGATCCACTTTTCATCACCAGTGACAATGCGATGCAAAAAACCCTTCCGTTTTTGCCGTTCGAGCAGCAGTTCGCATGCAAAAAAACGGCGCTCGACGTCTCTCGGCTTCAGCTCATACGGCACCCAATGTCCTTGCTTTTGGATCATTCCGAGGGCTTTTATACGATGGGAAATGGCTTGTTGTGTCACTCCCAATGAATCTGCGAGCTCTTGTTGAGTTTGACACGAGTCTTCATTGAGTATTGCCTCCAATTCAGCATTCTCAAACTTTTTCACTTGGCCCGGCCGCTCTTTGTCCTCAACGTCAAAATCACCACTTCTAAACCGCACAAACCATCTCTCGCACGTTGAAACCGATGGAACATGACTCGGATAAGCCTCGGAGACCAATCGATGTGCTTCAGCAGCACTTTTCTTCAAATTAAAGAAGTAAATTAAAACTTCCCGCAAATGCTGTTTTGTTGGCACGAAACTCGACATATTGAGAGCTCAAAAAAACTATGAATTTGACACTGCGACAAATTGACACATACTGAAAATTAAAGCTATAAGACGTAGCTTTGACATGAACATAGTCACAGTACTGCCTGATGCGTATAGCGTTAGTAACGCCATCTGTTATCAAACCCGCATTTTCAATTTGTACCCCTGATATTATACCGACTACCGAATAAGCCAATTACTCGGTACCGGCATAACACCTCATAATTTTCAATATCTTCACAGTTCGCTCAACTACATCTGGACGGATTCTCAGACATAGTGATTCAGAATAAGTATCGAGCCCACAGTATGCCGATAGCCGAGGTCATTTTAAGTACAATTACTAAGCGGCTTTCTAAAAATCTCACAAGTGTATTAATGAGATGCAATTAAAGTCGAATAATAAATAATTAATTGGGAGCGCAGACGCTTCCCGCGCCGGAAGTCGGCAAAAGTTCGATGGAAACCGAGACCTCGGTCTGCGGCAACGTCGGACGGGATAATAATAGAATGACGCATGTCATTGGTTCGTTCGTGCGGGTTGTTTTATGCGCAATCGAAGAAAATAATTTTAAGGTGATGTGCTCGTAATGTGTTTGAAAGTGAAAAAATGGGAATAAAGTATTAATAATACTTTAACCGGATGTAATTATTTATTATGTCTTAACCTTTAAACGTTTCAAATAGAGTTTAAAATTGTGTTTGGTTCTCTTTAAATAAATAATTATACATTGAAATGTGTGACACCCTATGACTATTGTTTCTATAATAATAATAAAAATGCAATGAACCTCCTAGACCATGGTTGATTTCATATAGTTTATAATTATGATAAAAATTATGATGTGTTCATGACACAAATTATAGCTTATAAAAAGTTACTACCAGTGAATGCCTTTCGCCACTAGAAATAAGGTATGTAGTAGGTATGCGTGATAATTGTCATATTTTGCACCTGACATTACTACTTGAAGCTTCAAATCATTATCGACAGCGTTATTAATATCAGGAGACGTTTTTACCTTCATAAGAAGAATAAGGTTACACTTGTTACATCGATACATGGCAGAAGAGACTTCGATGCTACCAAAGGCGCCAAATCTGTCTGAGGCAGCTGCATTAGGACCAGAAGACGCTTATACATCTATTAGACTTTTCTATTATACTTTTCTTACAGCTACGCATGGCAAAATGAATCGCCCTGCCCTGTCGATGCTGCTTGACTCTCCAAATTATCCCTGGTCGTAATTTAGCCGATTGCCTATCATGACTTGAAACTTCAGAGGCAGCTGTACTTCTACGAGGAGATATCTACCATAATAATTAGATATAAAAAGTGTAGCTGTTTATACAGGCTTGCAACTCCGAACAGCATCGCTAAGAGTAAGTATACTTGCCAAATTATAGGCGAAAAAAGCTCACTCTGAATACCCAGAGTAAACTCCTTGTGAAAGATAAAAAATACTTCCACTTGTATAAAAATGTGCAACTTTACAGATGTCATATTTGAAGAAGATACATCAACGGTTGAAAAAGAGTTTATGCGGTCATTCTTCATTATGTTCACCTCTAGGTATCGAATCTATAAGTGTGCAGATTAAAGCTCTGGTGCCACACTTTCTCCTCTACAATAAACACCTTGAGTGAAATTGGTATCATAATTATTGATTAAGATATGACTATTAAATGTGTTGTCACAAAAATGCATTGGTCTGACAAATTAGAAGATACTGAATTGACTGAGTTTTATTTATTCTGTTCACCTCCAGGTATCAAATCTAAAAGGGTGTAGATTTTATCTCGAGTAACAAAGTTCCCTCCATATCCAAATCGCCCTAAATGAAGTCAATACGATAATAATTGACTAAGTTATGAATATTAAACGGCATTATCCAATTCTTTCGAAATTTCGTGGAAAAACGACAAAATTCTTCAATTAATTGGGTGTTGTGAGAAAAATGCATTGCTCTGGCAATAATTAAGATATGGACTTAATTACATAGGCCTTAGAAATGCAAGATATACTGCTGCTCGTATAAAAATGCACAACTTTACACATAACATACTTGAAGATGCATTAACCGTAGAAAAAGAGTTTATTTTACACGATTTTTGTTCATTCTAGAATAATATCTAGAAGGGTGCAGATTGAAGCTGGGATACTACAGTTTCTTCCATACAATATTCACCCTGAGGGAAGTCGAGACCATAACTATTGATTAAGATGTGTATTTTAGACGGCATTATACAATTACTTTGAAATTTCAAACAAAAATGAATAAATTGATCACTTAATGGAGTGATCTCACCAAAAATAAATACTCTGGCAAAAATAAAGATATCTACTAGACTCCATATGGCTGTGACAGGTAAGAGACACTGCCACTTATATCAAAATGTGCATCTTTACAGATTTCATACTTGAAGATGCATCGACCATAGAAAAAAACGTTACTTTACGCGAGTTTTGTTCATTCTGTTCACCTCCAGGTATAAATCTATAAGGGTGCATATTTTAGCTCTAGTAGCGCAGTTCCTATTCTACGATAATCACCATGAGTTAAGTCGATACAATAATTATTGATTAAATTATGAATATTATACGGCATTATACGATTCATTCGAAATTTCGTGGAAAAACGAAACAATTGTCGAATTATGGTAATCGGGTGTTGTCACAAAAATACACTGGTCTAAAAAACTAAGAGATACTGAGCCGACTCCCGATGTGTGTGAAAGGCAAGGCACACATCCACTTGTATGAAAATGTTCAACATAACAAATTTCATACTATAAGATTCATCAAGCGTGGAAAAACACTTTAATGAAACTAAAAGATACTGACAATGAGCCGACTCCAGATATATGTGAAAGGTAAGGCACACATCCGCTTGTATGAAAATGTTCAACATAACAAATTTCATACTATAAGATTCATCAAGCGTGAAAAAACACTGTAATTTATGCGAATTATAACAAACGCTATGCGATACCAAGAGTAAAATTATATTTTAGTTATTCACACATCCAATCGACCGGTCATCTTTATCGAACGTAAACGTGGTTCACGGTATGACTGGTAATTTTCTGTGTCTCTCTGAATGTCGTAAAAAAAATATCGGTTGAGTTACAAGTTGTTATGCCGGTAACACGTAAATAGAATATTACGGTCGACGGTATAATATTTTGAAAAGTTATTACTTGGAATCGTTCGCTGATAAGGAGATGAATCTCGCGTGACTGAAATAAATACGTAAATTTACAATAGCAGAGTAAATTTGACGTTTATTATGAACAACGGCAACTTTCCGTTATTTATTACGAAATATAAGTAGGAAACAAAGTACAAATTATGCGTTTGCAATGTTCTCGAGTTACCGACGCGGAACCAAACAATCTTGTTCGAATCTACCTTTAGACTTTATTATTTTGGGCCTGTCTGACCTCGGGTTAACCGTTTAGGTTGATGTGAAACTTTCGACCGATTTCGGTAAATTATTTACTATCTGCCTTTGGCGAAATTGATAAATTGCCTTAAACGCGGGTCGTTGAGCACGACTCGATTCGTACATCAACACATCCTTACACTACGCGACTGAGTGAAGGAGGAAAACTTAATGAATGGAATTTTGTCGAATATTCCGTGGCATAACAAAGCGTTGTTCACTGCCAGGAGTAAAGTTTTAATTTCTTTATTGCTTATTTTAATCATCTGATTATATATTTTTCGGATGTCAATATGGTTCACAGAATGTACATTAACTTGTAATTTTTTATATTTCTTTACACATCCAATCTAAGATATCTGCTAAGTTACAAGTATTGTACGATTGCAAGAGAAAAATTATATATTATTTATTCGCTTGTCCAATGATCGGAAGTAGAGAAGGCCCTATAGAAAAACAGGGCGTGGCTCCCCCTAACCCCTTGGTGCCAGTGCGTGTCTACACTAGCCTCACCCTACCCGCCCATGCTGCATTCTCATTGGTGGGGCGTTCAGTGCAGAGGGGACGTGTCTGCCCCCACCACCCCACCCCCGTTCTTGATTGGTCCCCCAGCATTCCCCAACCCCAGACCACCTATCCCAGTGTTCTGATTGGTGCTTGCTCCCCCGCAACACGTGGCGGCTTTTGACCTAACCTTAATTACCGAAGCGCCATCTAATATTGGTAATTGTGTTAACGACGATCGGTAAAGTAGATCAAACGTTTGCAGTCGGATAAGTAGAAAATGTATCGGCGATCGGTAAAGTAAATATTTAACCGTAGGTATTTAACCGACCATCGTTAGGACAGATTCGGGACTTACGGAAGTAAGTAGATTGGGTCTTACGGTAAATAATATTGTATGCCCTTCCACCGGTAAAACATGCCCCGACGTCGATAACCTATAATAATGATAAGTAAAAACGCCCGTTATTTTGTCAGCTTCATAAAAACTGTTTTATTTTAACCTTTTCGTAGAACAAACTTGCTTGCATTATTCTTATTCACTCGTAATTTTCAATGACATCCGCGCCAGTTACGGTGAGCTGGTGGTGGATCGTCAATATGTGTTTTCGTACCCGATTTGTTGTAATGTACATAGCATGTACGAGCAGACCTCGCGGTCAACCTTCAGGTGCTCCGGTAGTTTGTCATACAGAATTTCTATTTTTCCTCCCCAATGTTTCAACAGCAGCGGTTTCGGTATGTACGCGAGCTTCGCTTTGATGAAGTCCCGGGGATCCTTGCAGCAGTTGATCATGAGTATACTGTCAATAGTATTTGTTATGGTTGGAAAGAGAGCTAAAGATACTTTCACCACGGCGTTTCCTTTTCAACTAACTTTTTCGCAGCTGTTACGATTATACCAGGTCTATAAATATAAAACCGGAATTTGCCCATAGATGGCCCTGGCTCTCAATGTAGTTACCGTCAAACCGCGTCATTGGCGCCATTTCCGTGTTGACATCTCTGACAAAGATTTTCAACTCACAACAATACCAGTTTCATACAACAGCATAGTTTGTAATAGCGTTGAACATGTCGAATTTTGTGCCTCGAAATTACGATTTGCGGACAGCATTGAATTTCTGATACCAATTGAAGAAAACTGCTGCAGAATCGCATCGAATGCTTGTCGAAGCTTACGGTGAGCATGCTCTTGGTAAATCACAGTGCTTTGAGTGGTTTAAAAAATTCAAAAGTGGCGATTTTTACGTGAGAAACGAAGAACGTGGAAGACCACCGAAAAAGTTTGAAGACAACGAATTAGAAGCATTGTTGGATGCGGATGACGCTCAAACGCAACAATAACTCGCGGATCAATTAAATGTGACACAAGAAGCCGCCTCTATACGTTAGAAAGCCATGGGGAAGATCCAGAAGATGGGAAAATAGGTTCCACATGAACTGAATCAAAGACAGCAGGATAACCGAAAAACCACTTGCGAAATGCTGCTCGCCAGGTACAAAAGAAAGTCATTTCTCCATCGAATTGTGACTGGCGATGAAAAGTGGATATATTTTGAGAATCCTAAGCGTAAAAGATCATGGGTAACTCCAGGCGAACCATCGACATCGACTGCAAGGCCAAATCGCTATGGACGGAAGACGGAATGCTCTGTGTTTGGTGGGATCAGAAGAGTGTGATCTATTATGAGCTGCTAAAACCTGGCGATACCGTTAATACTGAACGCTACCGACAACAAATGATCGATTTGAATCAAGCTTTGCGTGAAAAATGACCAGAATATCAAAAAAGGCAACACAAAGTGATTTTGCTTCATGATAATGCACCATCACACACAGGAAAACCGGTCAAGGAAACGATTGAGGCGTTTAATTGGGAAATACTTTCGCATGCGGCTTACTCACCAGACTTGGCTCCGTCCGATTACTACTTATTTGCATCGATGGGACACGCACTTGCTGAGCAGCGCGTTACTTCTTACGAAAATGTACGAAAATGGCTCGATGACTGGTTTGCGTCAAATAGCAACAGTTTTTTTGGCGTGGTATCCACAAATTGTCAGACAGGTGGAAAAAATGTATAGCTAGCGATGGGCAATACTTCGAATAAAATATTTTTATCATTTTCATACAATAAACGTGTATTTTCAATATAAAAATTCTGGTTTCATATTTATAGACCTGGTACGAGTCGTCCCCATTGATGCTGATGACTTTTAGTACGGTTCGATAAAAATTAAGTTGTTTTAGGCGCCGCGATATTTACCTCTCTTGCGTAACAATTTATACCATTCGAATAGGGAACGTTCACTGTCACATTATATTTCAAAAGATCTCACCATTTATTACTTCGCTATGGATGATACTCATGGTGTGCACCATGGATGGGACCATCGCAGGTGTAGCCATATTTATATCAGAACGCCTAATCAACGGGGACACGATATCGGCATCTTTCTCGAGGGCCTGTTTCGTCGAGTATTACCATTTTAAACAAGGGTGCTAAAGCAGTTGAAAAAAAGGTATTGCATGCCGGTGTAAACGTAGTAGACTATTCCCTCGTTATAAATATAGCTGTAAAAGATGCTATTCGCGAGAGAGCACGGGAATCTGGCAATAATCTTAAACGCAAGGTCACTGAAAAAATTGACACTCTTAAGCAGGGAATCGGTTATAAAAAGCGCAAAATTTCATCACATATCATTTTCATACAATAAACGTGTATTTTCTATACAAAAATTCCGGTTTCATATTTATAGACTTGGTATATACATCTGGTGACTCTTTAATGGCCATCATAGCTAAATATGAAAATGTGTGTGAGATGGTGGGAGTACTTTCGAATAATAATAAGACAGGAAAATCAAAGTTTCAAATTTATTCATAGTAATTCACAAGTAGCATCCAAATCGGTCTGTACGAGTTTGTATACATGTGTTTTTATTACAACCGGAGCCCTTTATATAATTGTTGTTGAGAGATCGGCTTTACCGACAATCCTTCGTCTGTTCCTTTTCCTCTCTGCGAGAGCACCTACTCTCGCGCCTGCGCACATGTTGCACACCGTCTCTCATGAAAAACAAGTGAAAGAAACACGTTCTTCATCGACGTAAAATAAATCTATTTTCCCTTTGCACATCCGTGTTGGAATTCATTCCCGCTAACTGAACCACAACAATTGTGTTTTACATTTTTCACACGTTTCTTTTTGCGATTTGAATATTTTACTCGTTTGTAGTATTGTGCAGCTAGGCGATGATATTGTGCACCAGCGACTCGGGATGCAATCGGCCGGGAATACTACTTTCGTCTAAGCAGATATTTGTTGTAGAGCGTCTAATATCTGCAGGCTGCTGATGCTGTTTACGCAACTGCTGTTGACGCCTAGAGTGTGATTGAGGTTGCCTCTGTTGATGATAATGATGGCTGCGCGGTGGTTGCTCTGGCTCATGTTTGTGCGTATTACGCGGGGGTGGTGGTGGTCCTATGGCACTTGGTGAGACTACTTGTTTTTCTCTGCCGCGGAAAAGTACAGTTATTTCATCGTTAGCCAGTACAGTTCCTCCGTGCAGCGGTGACATATCACTATTGCACGATAATGTAATATCGTTGCATATATACTCTACGCTTTGTGACTTATCGAGAGTATTTTCGTCATTTGATGCTCCGTTGTTTGGTTGGCTTTGCTGATTTTTAATAGGTGCTCATTTATCGACAGGTTGTGAATAAATGGGGCTAACTGCGTCGAGCTCCTTAAACTAGAGCCACGAACGTATTTTTGCCCCGTTATTTAGAGCACACTTTACATCGTCTTCTTTCAAAATACCATGATAAATACAGTAAACGTTGTTGATGGGCATATTTTTTAAGGATGGACCTTCATATTCTTCCAGATTGATGATTTCGTGCCCCAGAACGTCGCGTAAAAGTTCGGCTTTCTGCAAGCCTCTTGTGTAAATACGTAAGGCAAAACGACACAGTAAGCGTAGATTGGCGTAGATTTTGTTCAACGGTGTATCACCGTCGAACCATTCCAATCCATGATGAAAACACGTTAGTTTATAGTTCTTTGTACGTACGCTCTTTGGTAGCTCACCAATGTCATATGGTGGTTCGATAACCCAATGACCATAATATTCTTCTTGAAGAGTTGTCACAGCTATCTCCTCCCACTATAACGTCCACTATGAGCGTTTGATGTAGACTGATACCAGGTGTCGTTGCGTAGACGGGTTGAAATATTACAGTGTCACGTGTGGCGCCCTCTCACGCACTAAAATCTGTAATAACCTGACGTGTGGAATCTATCTCTATTACATTATCATACTCGGCATGTGATAACTGTCTACCCAGTTTTCGTTGCCACCAAACGACGGTTAAAGAGGTTTGCTAGGTATTTGTTGACCATCGACGTATAGAGACAGGAATTTTATCCAATGATTATTGAAGTTAAATGGGTTTAACGTTATACTGCCGTTGAATGCACGATTATTCACAAACCCAAGAATTATTCGTTTAGGCAATTAGCCTAGAATAACGTTATCCAGAGTATCGCCAATGATACCGCTATGCATCGTGAAGCCTTTAATCTGAACCCTTGTTATAGGGTAATTGGCGATTGTTTTTGCAAGCATTTTGGCGTGAGCTATCAGCACGCCTGGTGCAATTTTTGCTCGACGGACGAGTAATGTAGCCTCGGTAATATGTAGTTTGTGTGACACACCAGCCGTAGGAGTCTCCATAAGACAAAAATCGTCTTTTGAGCAAACAAGCTGTAACCGTACTTCCACACCGTTGAGCAGTAATTTATCCTGAATAAAAACATCGCAGTGTAAATGTCCAATCATATCTACATTCCAACCATTCTTTATGTACTTTTCACGATTATTTAGACCGATATTAGGGCTATTCGTCGCATCTGGTAGAGTGTCAAACGTACCGGGTGTGTCAGCGGTCGTTAAGTGAGAATTTAGCAGCCGGTCCATAATTGAGTATCGTCTCAATATATGCATTGTTTGGCGGTGCTACGAGTTTCTGGTTAAAATATACGTCCACCTGATTAAAGAGGCTATGCAGAAAGTTATTAACAGGTGCTACGCTGTATTGTGATTCAGCTGTTGGAATAACCTTAACATTCACAATAATCATTGTATGAGATAGGCCCAGGTATGACGAATTCCAGGGGTCCGTTATCCGTGAGGGACGACACAGGCTTGTAGTGTATCCATTGTGATGCTTCTATAGCCGTCTGCGTTGGAGGTATGGTAAATAAGTCGAGCTCCGACTTCATACCAGGTGTATGCATAAGTTTTTTCCGGTTTAACTAAGAGATGGCGCCAGCGAAAAGTACGCAGCGTATTAATTTGACACATACGTCATTTTATTCGTCTGACATTAACCTACAAACACACACAAGTTGAGTCCGCCAAAAACTAGCGTCTTTGTTTTATCGTTCAGTGATCATGTCGAGTTTTGTGCCTGAAAAAGAACATTTGCGGCACGCATTTTTTTTCTTATTTAATCAAAAGAAAAAGGCTGTTGAATGTCAACGTTTGCTGGTAGAAACATATGGTGAACACGCTCCATCGATTAGAACATGTGAGACATGGTTTCGACAATTGAAAAGTGTTGATTTCAATGTGAAAGACAGTGAGCGCTCTGGTAGATCACAAAAATGCGAAGACGAGCAATTGCAGGAGTTATTGGATGATGACCCAACTCAAACTCAACGGCAATTAGCAGAAGCATTACATGTGTCACAAGAAACAATCAGCAGACGTTTACGAGTAATGGGGAAGATCAATAAACTCGGTAAATGGGTCCCACACGATTTGAATGAACGTCAAATAGAAAATCGCAAAGTCACTTGTGAAGTGCTGCTTCAACGCCACGAAAGGAAATCATTTTTGCATCGAATTGTGACGGGTGACGAAAAATGGATTTATTTTGAAAACCCGAAACGGAAAAAATCGTGGCTTTCACCTGGCGAAGCCGGTCCTTCAACACCAAGGCCAAATCGCTTCGGCAAGAAGACCATGCTCTGTGTCTGGTGGGACCAGAGCGGTATTGTGTATTATGAACTCTTGAAGCCCGGCGAAACCGTTAATACACAACGCTATCGTCAACAAATTATTAATTTAAACCACGCATTAATCGACAGACGACCGGAATGGGCCAGAAGACATGGCAAAGTGATTTTGTTACACGACAATGCGCCGTCTCACACAGCAAAAGCAGTCAAAGACACCTTGAAATCGCTTGGATGGGACATCCTTCCGCACCCGCCGTATTCGCCAGACCTGGTGCCATCTGACTATCACCTCTTCGCATCAATGGGGCACGCGCTCCCAGAGCAGCACTTCAGCAATTTCGAGGAAGTTGGAAAATGGCTCGACGAATGGTTTGCCGCAAAAGACAAGCAGTTTTTCTGGCATGGTATTCATAAGTTACCTGAAAGATGGGCGAAATGTGTAGAAGCCGATGGCCAATGTTTTGAATAAAACAAGAATTAATTTCCCTTGAAAATTACGTGTTTTTTTTACCAAAAAACCGGAAAAAACTTATGCATACACCTGGTACACTCGGAGGAGTGTAAGTGTAAAAACGACATTGTTAGACACCTCCAAAAATTTCTCTTTGTTATCCTTTTCTTTTTATTCTTCGCGACACCGTGATGTTTCCTTGCTGCAATGCGCTTACGTCTCGTTGACTTATTTTCTCCTTCTTCTCTTCCTAGCGATTTTTTCGAAATACCAGTAAGCCTTTTTCTCGGCCTCGTGGACGGGCATTCCTATAACGACTGTATCATGCGCGCGGTGCCTACAGCGTTATATCCTGAACCATTCATGAGAAGCGTGATTTTTTCATTGGCTTTTCGTTGTAAATTATCTCCAGATTCGGATGCACGTGGACGCAATGACTCCTTGAATAGTATTTTGTGACCGCTCACATCCCCGATAACGTGTAAATCGGTGCGAATGGCTTCATTCCCTATAGCTTTAGCACCTCTGGTCAGTAGTGGTATAACACTTCGAAATAGACCACCGAGGAAATTACCGATACCATGACCGCGCTGATGCGGGGAGCCCGCAAACACGTTACCTGTATAACCGTTTCCACCCTCTATTTGATTCTCATAATACGCCATATAATAAGCACAGATATTGTCTAATTGAGTCGTTTGAAATGAAGCGTGAGCGTTAATGTATAAAAATGTTGAGAATTTCTGTTGATGGTGTTGGATGGAAGTTGTAATATATTGAAAATAATGAGTATTCACTCGAGGCAGGGAAACAGAAACCAGACTGAAGATGTTGAAAGAGAAATCGGCTTATTATACCTTCACTATTAATGTGGAATACAAAACATATATATACATATATATATATATATATATATATAATACAATTAAATAAAATGAATTTAATATTGATTTTGAGTGACCAGCACACAATTATATTAATTGTGTGGTGTTTTAGGTTGTACAGTGAACGTGATGCAGTCAGCGCTGCAGAGCACACCACGTAATGAGGAGTTGAGAATGCGCAAGTGAGCTAAATATTCACAGTACTTTTCCAGCACACTTAGTTGGAGAAAAGTACTGTTAGTGATTGCTGGTATATACCATTACATTACTTGTGAAAATGTGGGGTTGAAAGCGTGGTGCAGTCAGCACTGCAGAGCACGGCAGAATGAGAGTTTTGAGGATGGACAAATGATAAGAATATATTCACAGTACTTTCCCAGCAAGTTTAGTTGGGGGAAAGTACAGTGAATAATAAACACATGCAATTATATTAATTAAGCGCGCAAAGTGTGATGTGAAGCGTGGTATAGCCCGCGCTGCAGAGCATGCCACAGAGTGAGACCTTTATTAGGATGCACCAATGAGTTTTACATTCCTCACCGTCATTGAATTATGATAAATTGTAACGGTGTACTCGTACCTGTTTGTTGAGTCCTGGTGATCACGAAAAGGCTGAGTAGATCCGGTGAGATGGTGAAAAGTGAAAAGTAATAATTTGTTTGTAGACGTCCTGATAGTCAGAAATCATTGATTCACATGCTTGAACGCGACGCTCTTTTTCGAAAAAATTGAGAAATTTTGGCACCAAACGCGATTTGACTCTTCTGAGGCACAAATGATCCTTCAAAATTGTATGCACTGATCCAATTGATATTGCAAGCATGTCAGCAGGGTCTCGAATTGTTAATCGACGATTTTCGAGCACCAATTCCTTGATTTTCTTGATGTGTTGCTCATCAATTGACGTCGATGGTCGTCCAGAGCGTTCCAAATCATCAACACGTTCTCTGCCTTCTTTGAAGTCTTTGTACCACTTGTAAACATTTTTCTGTGACATAGTCTCGTCACCGAAGGTCTTTTGTAACATTCGATACGTTTCAGCGGCGGAAATTCAATTCCGCAAGCAAAATTTAATAGCACTTCTTTGCTCCCCAAAATTCGACATCGTAAAAATCGCCAAATTCACTTTTCTTTGTTCACAAAATCAAGCGTAAACTAAAAACTAATGATGATATTGACATGTAATTTGTCACAGATGTCACTAACAGTCCTACCAACTTGAAAAAAATTCATTTTTCCGATTCGGTTAACGCGGGAAGTTTAAATTAAAAATTCACCTTACTTTTTGAACACAGTAGTATATGTGTTACACGTATATAGAAAGGATAAAATTAAATGTGAAGATAACTTTACAGCTAAATACCAAAAGTAAGACGAAACGAGAAAGAGAGAAAACTGTAACATGTTTCAATAAAGTGTTGTGCCGCGGAATATTCCACTCCGTATTTAGTATATTCGGGAATATTCCATAGTAAAGAAACGTTGGAATTCGTTCAAGACAGGAAACGAAGTCCAATGCCCAATCGTACGATCGACACCAGGAACGCCGACGCAGCATGAGGCGACTCGCTTGGCGTTCGACGATAGGCTAACGCTAAAAACGCAAACTAAAGGATTTTCGTGAAGACAGTTAGCAACTGCTTTACGAAAAGACAGAATTAATTTCGACTTAACAGAGAACGGTTGGTTCCTCGTGAAATTCTCAGAACAACACATTATTGTACTTTCTTACTTTGACTTTTAAATAGACAACGGAAAGTTACCGTTGCCTATAATAAATACTTCTTTTCACATAAATTCATGTTTTCATCGATAACTCGAGATTCATCTCCTTATCGGCAAACGATCCCAAAAATAATAACTTTTAATATTATACCGAATACCGAATAACCCAATTACGCGGTACCGGCATAACATTTGGTGGCAGCGGTGGGATCTGCCGAAGTTAAGTGATTCGCGATTTATTAGGACAAACGTGTTTTGGACAAAGTTAAGAGCGACACTAACGTGACGACTACAACGCGTGCAAGGACACCAGTGTAGTTCGTGAAAACCCGACTAATCTAATGCGAAGCCGTGAAGCGAACGTCGGTGCGGGGTGACGTATCGGTCAACCGTTTAAAGTCCCGATTGACGGTGTCACGTCAAGTCGCAGAGAACCGCACAAAGTGTGCAGCCGAGTACGCACAGCAGCTACTCGAAAATAAGCCGTCGCGTAACCATTGGCGACGCACCAAGGACGAACCCTGGAACCAACGAAGATACGGGTCAACGGTACCAGGGAGGATAACTGGACCAGCCGTCGAGGGAAGCTACGAGACAACAGGTCTACAGCGCGGAAAGGACCGTCTACCAGATAATCTTTCTGTAAGTGGCGGATACTTTATACATATAGCCGATAAACTGAAGCCAGATAGGAAAAATATTTTTTGAATTTTTTGGAAAAAATATCTCTTGAGATTTTGTGGGAATATTTTTGAGTAGAGTTCGCCGCGAAATTAGCAAATATGTCAGATCCTAGAGGAGCCCGACCAAGAAATAGAGGCAACTCGCTAGAGACGACGTTGCCCAGCGCAGAGATAAACCCCACAGCTGGATTAGCCACGGCCGTAGGGGACATAGTTTATAAAGCGCGCAGGGCGCTATTCGAGCTCTCGCCATCGGGGCGAATCCCTTCGTCCAGACAAGGGGCCCTGGTGGACCGACTGACGGCCCAGTTTGGCGTGAACCCACGGAGGGGTGCGTCATTCGGGGATTTTGACAGCGACGTTAGCGACAACGTTTTTAATATGGCCACCGGCGAGCGAACGCCCGAGCACGTCACCGACAGCCCGGTCGGTACCGGCAAGGGTACGCGATCGGTTGGAGGCAGTCGACTAAAGCCAATGCGAAATGGAAAGAGCGCGACGCCAATACGAAAGGCTGCAGCGCGAGCACGATTGGGGCCAACGCGAGCTCGATCGCGAGCTCAGGGAGGCCGAAACACCGTCAGCAAGACTGAATTTGGCAGATACGCTAAACGAGGTTGGAGCAGACGAATACGAACTCATCCACTCCTTACGAAAGCAAATTGCCGAGCTCTAGCGACGGTTAGAAGGAGCAGGGATGGAGGACATCCCGCCCCCCGCACTGCCCCCGAGACGCACGCGGTTCGAGGAGACGCAGAGGCCCTCAAATATGCTCAGCTTCAGTCTCGGTATAAAAATGGTAAAAACATTCGACGGCAAAGATTCGAAGGCATTGCCGCTCTTCTTAAAGTCCTGCGAGACGATATTCCGCAGGGTAGCAGAGGAGGAGCATGACACCCTCTTCGAGTTGATCGTTATGAGTAAGCTAAAGGGTGCAGCAGCAGGACAACTGCAGCACAAAACCATCAGCACCATGGCGCAACTCAGGAGCGAGTTGGAAGCGTTGTACAGACAACGGAAGTCCCTGGCCGCGCTGCAAATGGAGTTCAGCTCCCTCCGGCAGGGACAGAACGAGGACATCGCCGCCTACGTGGCAAGGACGGAGAGGATCACGGTAGACATCGCCGAAATACTCTGCGAACCGTTGCAAACAGAGGATCAAAAGATCACCGTCGAGAGCGTCACGCGACGAAGCGCACAGGCTAACTTCGAAAACGGCCTGCATGGCCAGGTGCAAGTGCTGGTGCGTGCTAGAAATTACCAAACGCTGCATGACTCTGTGGCAGGGGCCATAGAGATAACCAACATGGTACAGCCAAAGGGAGGGGTAGGTGGAGTATTAAGCCACCCCAGAAGGTCCCAAGGCGCATCACCCCGGCAGGGAGAAAATTGTTTCACCTGCGGAAAAACTGGACACATGGCTCGAGACTGCACCCAGAATACGGGACGAGTAAGCCTACCAGTACCCAATGAAAACAAGTCAATCCACAATGTGGAAATAACCTGCAATTACTGCCAGAAGAAAGGCCACATGTAGAAGGACTGCCGGAAGAGACTGTCGCAGAATAGAAGCGAGCCAACGCAGTCGCCCCGACAGCCAAGAAACGCAGGCTACAAAGATGCAAAAAATATGGTAACTGCGGGGCCAGATCCAGCCACTGCAGGCGTGAACACGCTGGGCGCACTGAGACTGAATACGCTAACTGTCCAGCAGATACCTGCGTGCAAGCAGAAGAAAACAACGCTGCAGCTTCTACAAGTAACGCTGCCGGCGTCGAGTGCCACCGCTAGCGACTTCGATATCGATGCAGCGTTGGCCACGACTGGGGTACTCACCCTCAAAGCGGACACCGGAGCGCAGTGCAGCATAATCAAGGAAGGCTGTCTCAAGCCCGAGACCATGGTGAGCAGGTGCTCCGTGGAATTACAGGGTGTGGCAGGCGGAAAATTCACCCCCCTTGGTATAGGTAAAATTGTACTCGAAACACCGGCTTTAAATGTAGAGCATTGGTTCTACATCGTTCCTAACAATGTGCCGTTGAAGGTCAACGGATTACTTGGCATGGACTTTATCAAGCAGCATAAAGCGGACATCCTGCATGGCGAGATGCTCAAGTTGTATGGGCACTGCATGCCGCTAAGGGACGGCGCGACGAGGATATATTCGTCACCACGCGGTAGAACTGCCGCCACGTGCAAATACATAGGCCTGCTTACAAAGATAAATCTTCCTTCTGGAAACGGGTTTAACATGGATGCCGCTAAGCAAAATACATTTGTCAGACTACCTACGAGGAGCGGGATCGGCCGAGGCATCATAGAGAGACCCCGTGTCACACCATCAAGAATCAAAAGAGTGAGTTTAGAAGTTTCTAAATGCGACGGGGAAGTGCAACAGCTGACGGTGTCATGTGAGCCGTCGGAGATAGCGAAGACCGTACGTAGCCGCCAGGTCAAGGCACTGCGCGTAAGCTCGGAGAGCACGGGGAAGAAGGCCAAACGGTTTGCGCAGCGCCAACGGAAGCCCGACTTGGTGCCCCCCAGCGGTGAAAAGCAAGCAGCTCGCGCAGGAATAGTGTGCGAATACAACGGTGTATTCCAACAACGAGGGAACAAGCGACAGCGCACGCACAAGGTGCAGTATCGCGCACCCCTGAAGTTCGGATCGAAGGACCTAGGTTCGCAACCCTTCCCTGGGAAGAACATAAAATCGGGGCATGAGTCCGGTAAAATGCAGAAAGCCGAAAAAAGAAATACTGATGCAGACGCTCTGAGTCGCATATACGCGACCACACGAGCCCGAGTGGGACAGGAAAGAAAGTCCCACAAAAAGGAGAAAGATAGCGCAATCGCGTATACGAACAGCCGCACAAAGCGGAGAGTCGAAGATACCCAAGGCAACCACTATAACTCGTCGAAGCGAGAGGCTAAACTCGCCCACGAGAAAGAGAAGTGGAGATGCCGACAGACAAAATGCTAGCGGAAGGAATAGTCCAGTCCAGCAGGAGTCAATGTAACGCGCCGCTGATGGTCGTGGCTAAGAAACCCGATGCCGCCGGAGTAAAGAAAATGCGCGTAGTGGTGGACTTTCGGAAGTTGAACGAAGCCACCATCGGAGACTCGTACCCACTGCCCAATATCACCGAAATATTGAACCAGTTGGGACGGGCCCGATATTATATGACTTTGGATCTCGCCTCTGGATTTCACCAAATCCCGATGGCGCAGGAAAACATAGAAAAACGGCATTTTCTACTCCGCGGGGTCATTTTGAGTCCATTCAGATTGAAGAACGCACCACCGACTTTCCAGCGGCTAATGAACTCCGCGTTAGCAGGACTACATGGCGTCAAATGCTATGTGTACCTCAACGACATAGTAACACACGGAGTAAGAGCTACTTGCGATAGTATGGGCCCTAGCTCAATTCCGGCCATATATTTAAGGTACCCGTGTCACAGTAGTGAGGGACCACCAACCGCTCACCTGGCTGTTCGGAGTAAAGGACCCAGGTTCGAGATTGATGCGTTGGAAAATTTAATTGGCGGAACATGAGTTTAACGTAGAGTACAAGGCAGGAAAGCGCAATACGAATGCAGATGCGCTAAGTAGAATATGCCTTACTACGAGGGCCCAAGCAAGAGCGAGGAGCGAAGTCCGTGTCGAAAGAGGACATCACGACGGGGAAAGTAGGCACAACGAAGGACCGCACAAAGCGGACAGCCGAAGATACCCCGTATAGCCATGGTAGCTCGCTGGAGCGAGAGGTCGAGCTCGCCCGCGAGAGAGACGAGGACAGCAAGCGCCCGGGTACGGACAGCCGCCCAAAGCGGAGAGCCGAGAATACCCCGGGCCAGCCTAGCAACGCGGCAGAGAGAGAGGCCGCGCTGGCCAATGCGCCAGAAGAAGATAGAGAGATCCGCAGCGTGCATGCAGATCGCTCTACTGAACCCCACAGCCCTGCCGAAAAGCCGTGCGGTCGGGGAAGGGGCAGACCACGCAAGCAAGCAACGCAAGCCACTGGTAAGACTGCGAATACCGCTGACAAGGACGGAGCGGGCCCAGCACAGCATGGTGGACCCGCGAAGCGCGGAAGGCCGCGAAAAGCAAACGTAGCAAGGCCGCTCGAGACAGAGAGCGACCCAACGGCGGAGCTAACGGTGGGCACACCGAGCGAAAAAACTGCGGACAGAGCACCGCAAAGGCCTGCTGAGGAAGTGAGGCACGGCGGGGCCCGTAGCCCACGAACTTCCAGCAGCGCGGACGGAGACATCGTTATAAAAGAGTATAGCGACTGCCGCAGTGGCGTAGCCACTCCTTCTGCCGATGATCGCCAGAAAATAATTAGAGAATACCACGATACCCCCATAGGAGGGCATCAGGGTATACGGCGTACGTTACATCGGATCCGGACCAAATACGACTGGCCCGGCCTGAGAAGAGATCTAGAAAATTATATATCGTCATGCGAATCCTGTCAAAAGAATAAAATCAGGAAAAGGGAACGAGTGCCGATGGTGGTAACGGACACCCCATCGAGGTCATTTGAAAAGGTTGCGGTCGACATTGTAGGACCGCTGCCGGAAAGCGACTCCGGGAAAAAATATATACTTACAATTCAAGACGCACTCACCAAGTACAGCGCAGCGATCTCACTGCCGAACCAAGAGGCCTCGACAGTAGCAAAGGCGCTCGTAGAAGAATTGATCTGCCGGCACGGGACACCGGAAATAATATTATCGGATCAAGGCACGAATTTCCTCAGCTCGACCTTCCAAGAGATGTGTCGACTGCTGCGCATCAAGAAAATACAAATGACTGCCTAATCAAATGGCGCATTAGAACGATCGCATCGCACCCTCGCTGAGTACCTAAAAAATTTCATAGATGAGGATCAAGGAAATTGGGACGAGTGGCTGCCGTATGCGATGTTCACGTACAACACGACTCCTCATACGGGGACCGGACTGTCGCCCCACGTGTTGGTGTACGGACGCGAGGCCGAATTGCCGACCGCCGTGAAACAAGAACCACGCAGCACTTATGCCTACGATGACTACGTCCACGAGTTACGCGAGCGATTACGCGCCGCATGGACTGTAGCACGAGACAACCTGGAAGGCGCGAAAAGACGGTCGAAGACTACATACGACCATGGCGCACAGGTGCAGGAGTACCGCGTCGGCGAACGCGTACTCCTCCGTGACGAGACGGTGCGAAGGGGCGGTCAGCCAAGACCCCGAAGTGGATGAGTCCTCACGAAATAGTAGAGAAGAGGCCCTCCGTCAACTACGTGGTCCGGAAGGGACGTAAAATCCAGGCGGTGAACGCAAACCGCCTGAAGCTCTTTATCGAGCACTAATAGCTCAGGAATTAAGGAATTCGAATATTTATAGCTATTTAAAACTAAATATTAGCTAGAAAATAAATGTGGGAAGGAGCCCCTCAGGACGCAGGGTAGGGAGCTCCATTAAAATAGAAGAGGTCTCAGGAGACCTAATTTTATCAACAGGAAAAAGAGCGTATACATATCGGAAAAATATATTGAACGAAACAATTTCATTACGCAATCCGGAGGGGACGGAATACTGTGACCGTGCCAGAAAAGCAGCACGAAAAATGTATAGCGTATTAATACTAACACAGAATAGTGTTCGGCGTAGAGTGTAAAAAGAATACCGTGCACACTCTATTCGGTTGATATACACATGTTAATAAGCCTCAGAGTGAGGAAGAAGGCACGCGTAGACAATCTAGTCCCAACGCTGAATAGAGCACAGAAAAGCCTACAGCGAAAATGGACACAGATAACGGCGAGAAATGCGCGAAAAGGGTTATCCAACTAACCCATCCCCTCGTCGTCTTAATGCAACAGCAAGGGTGATGGCTATACGTCGCGCCAACCCTAGAAAAATTGTGGGAAAAATCTCACTCGGCTTAAAATGTTAAATAATACGGAAATACTGGCTTTGGTAGGCGTATGTATAGTAACCGCCCGATGGTTTTGATGCTGAACATCGCAGATCATCCGACAAAACTACCTCCCGTCGTTCAATTTAAAATTAACGGAAATTGAAATTCAGGCACCCCCTACGCAGACCGAGAGGACAATTCCATTACAGAGCGTACTGCGAGACCCAGAAGAGCTTCAAAAGCTCGGAGCTCGAGCCGCCCAAATCATGGACAACCTCAATACAGACGGAGACGGGATGCAACACATTCATAATCTGAGTTTCTACTCACTGGGTGCAGTAGCGCCAATAGCCTTGGTTGGCTATGTTCTGTTTAAATGTTATAGGTATCAGCGAAACCGAACGCCAACAAGGACAAGCGAGGCAACGACCCCGGCAGCAGCCGAGGTAAACATCAACCTCGAGCCGCTCGGACGACAACAGCCAGAGGAGCAACTGCGATCCGAGCTGGCCACAGTATGATCCCGTCCCCCCAACCGAGAATGACTCGCTCGGCTCGAAAGACGATAAGAAGCAAAGAAAAACTTCATCGTTAACAAATGAAAAATGAAAAATTTATTGTATTGTATTGTTATATAACTTCAAACGGGAAACCAATCGAAGAAAAATTTTTTAAAGAAAAAAATTTTTTTTTAAGGGGGGAGGGATGTTGTGCCGCGGAATATTCCACTCCGTATTTAGTATATTCGGGAATATTCCATAGTAAAGAAACGTTGGAATTCGTTCAAGACAGGAAACGAAGTCCAATGCCCGATCGTACGATCGACACCAGGAACGCCGACGCAGCATGAGGCGACTCGCTTGACGTTCGACGATAGGCTAACGCTAAAAACGCAAACTAAAGAATTTTCGTGAAGACAGTTAGCAACTGCTTTACGAAAAGACAGAATTAATTTCGACTCAACAGAGAATGGTTGGTTCCTCGTGAAATTCTCAGAACAACGCATTATTGTACTTTCTTACTTTGACTTTTAAATAGACAACGGAAAGTTACCGTTGCCTATAATAAATACTTCCTTTTACATAAATTCGTGTTTTCATCGATAACTCGAGATTCATGTCCTTATCGGCAAACGATCCCAAAAATAATAACTTTTAGTATTATACCGAATACCGAATAATCCAATTACGCGGTACCGGCATAACAAAAGCTTCCTCTGCAGGAAAACGAGGCTGGCCGACTCTCCGCGTCACGATGAACGCGTTGGTGCGAGGGCTGAACGGCGATCAGGCTGACTTGCGTACGAACGAAATGTACGAGTAACCGAGTCGGGCGAGTCGCTCTCAAGTAAAATACCTTCTCTCTCTCTCTCTCTCTCGCTCTCGTTTCTATAACACGAGAATAATTGTCTAACCAACAAGTTATTTAAGAAAAAAGGTTTAACTATAAGTAGAGAAATTACTAATTAAACGAATAACCAACAGTAATTAGAATAAGCCATAATTCAACAAAAATATTTATACTAATAAGAGATTAACGCGAAAATCAGCTTGCATACGACGAGTTGACTACAGAATCCCTAACAAAATTATTACTAGTGGTTTGTTGCGAAGGATTTAATTAAGTTCCGTACAAACGCTGAAATTCTGAGCCATTACGAGTGATTTAATTCCGGAAAATTGATTTTTTCATTTTTATTGAGTTTTAGTGATTCAACTTAGTTCATGAAAAGCGATCCCTCCTTTCTTTTCAGTTTTTGTAAAACGATTTATTTCATAAAATCCACCTTTTCCCTTTTTACCGTATATTTGAGAGTTCATTTATTTCATAGAAATCGATTTTTTTCTTTTTATTGAATTTTAACGATCCTATCCATTTCATGAAAAATTATCATTGTTTGCTATTGAGTTTTTAGAAAACGATTTAATTTATAAAATCCAACCTTTTCTTTTTTACCATATTTTCGAGCGTTGATTTATTTCAAAGAAATTGATTTTTTACTTTTTATTGAATTTTAACGATTCAATCCATTTCATGAAAATGTATCATCGTTTACTACTGAGTTTTTATAGAACGATTTATTTCATAAAATCCGCCTTTTCCCTTTTTACCGCATTTTTGAGAGTTGATTTATTTCAAAGAAATTGATTTTTTACTTTTTTTTTTAATTTTAACGATTCAATGCATTTCATGAAAATTTATCATCATTTACTACTGAGTTTTTACAGAACGATTTAATTCATAAAATCTACCTTTCCCCTTTTTATCGCATTTTCGAGAGTTGATTTATTTCAGAGAAAATGAATTTTTACTTTTTATTGAATTTTAACGAGTCAAGCCATTTCATAAAAATTTATCATCTTTTTAGAAGAGTACCCGCTGTTATTCAAATTATTTGGTAAGCCTTCTCCGTAAGTAAATTGACCTTGTGGAAATCAAATGTGGAAATTAATATTCAATAATGACTGGTGAATGAAGAGAAGATAGAATTTGTATTGAAGGACATATATACGTGGATATATATATATAGAATATTATATATATATATAATATATATATATATATATATATTCATAATTTGTATCCCACTACATGGAATCATTCGAAAAATTATTGGTACTTCAAGTGCGTATAAGGAAAGTCGAGGTTCTCGCGCAAGAACTCATTGTAGAAGTCACGCCAGAAACATTCCTAAATCAACTCGATTTAGAACGAATAAAACAGCAAGAAAGAATAAATGCTAAAACATACGTGAGGAGAACTACAAGGAAAATAGCTTCCCCGAATATTAATTATAGATAGTAATATTATATTTGTTTTAACCAGACAACCATCAGACTTCTTGTGTTGTTTCTATACGATTCGCTCCGTAACCTTAACTTCATTGTACTGTCATTTACATAAATTCTGTGAATCCACCATGCGTTAAAGCAGTGGGCATACAATTCTGAAAATATTAGTAGAATTCCAAACAGTTCCGTTATTCATCCCTGTTGATCATCTTAACAATCCTCTCGGAGCGATCACTAGCATCGTCCACCTCCATTCATCCCTCATAGCATTGCGCATCCACTGACACGTGTTACTCTTTCTGCTATAGGCCTTAAAGAAATTCACCGTCGCGCTTACACCAGCGGACAGCGTTCTAAAAATTCTACCTCATCCATCCAAATAAAATAGGACTTTAAGAAATTCGCCGTTTCGTAAAAGGTATCAGGGGTACAAATTGAAAATGCGGGTTTGATAACAGATGGCGTTACTAACGCTATACGCATCAGGCAGTACTGTGACTATGTTCATGTCAAAGCTACGTCTTATAGCTTTAATTTTCAGTATGTGTCAATTTGTCGCAGTGTCAAATTCATAGTTTTTTTGAGCTCTCAATATGTCGAGTTTCGTGCCAACAAAACAGCATTTGCGGGAAGTTTTAATTTACTTCTTTAATTTGAAGAAAAGTGCTGCTGAAGCACATCGATTGGTCTCCGAGGCTTATCCGAGTCATGTTCCATCGGTTTCAACGTGCGAGAGATGGTTTGTGCGGTTTAGAAGTGGTGATTTTGACGTTGAGGACAAAGAGCGGCCGGGCCAAGTGAAAAAGTTTGAGAATGCTGAATTGGAGGCAATACTCAATGAAGACTCGTGTCAAACTCAACAAGAGCTCGCAGATTCATTGGGAGTGACACAACAAGCCATTTCCCATCGTATAAAAGCCCTCGGAATGATCCAAAAGCAAGGACATTGGGTGCCGTATGAGCTGAAGCCGAGAGACGTCGAGCGCCGTTTTTTTGCATGCGAACTGCTGCTCGAACGGCAAAAACGGAAGGGTTTTTTGCATCGCATTGTCACTGGTGATGAAAAGTGGATCCATTACGATAACCCGAAGCGCAAAAAATCATATGGTTACCCCGGCCATGCATCATCATCGACGGCCAAACCAAATATTCACGGCGCCAAGCTCATGCTCTGTATTTGGTGGGACCAGCTGGGTGTGGTGTATTATGAGCTATTGAAATCGAACGAAACCATCACAGGAGCACTATACCGAACTCAATTGATGCGTTTGAGCCGCGCACTCAAAGAAAAACGGCCACAATACGAGCAAAGACACGACAAAGTAATTTTGCAACATGACAACGCTCGGCCACATGTTGCAGCGCCGGTCAAAACATACCTACAAACGCTGAAATGGGAAGTCTTACCCCACCCGCCGTATAGCCCAGATATTGCTCCTTCCGATTACCACCTTTTCCGATCGATGACACATGGCCTAGCTGACCAGCGCTTCCATTCTTACGAAGAAGCCCAAAAATGGGTCGATGACTGGATAGCAGCCAAGCCGGCCGAATTTTTTCGCGACGGTATCCGTAAATTGCCAGAAAGATGGGAAAAAGTTGTGGCTAGCGATGGACAATACTTTGAATAATTCATTTGTTACCATTTTTTCAGAATAAACGTTCAAAAATAGAAAAAAATCCCGCATTTTCAATTTGTACTCCTGATACAAGTAATAAAAGTACAAGTAATAAAAGGAAAGTTATTCCTATTCCCTTCTCCTGCCCAATTTTTACTCTAATAATATTCTTATGTATTGTTGCATGTCTCTTTGATGCGATATACGAAAAATTATACTTGTATAAAATACATCATAAATGAGGTCAACGCGATCAAAGGCAAAACTTGATGATAAGGTAATACATGATTATCCTGAAGACCGAAAAAAGAAATCTCGAATACATAGCCCTCCTAAATCCCAATTTGAGACCGTCGAAGAATTTTTCGACAAAAGTACTGACAGTTTGCATCCCAAGACTCCCTACACAACAAATCCAACGGGAGAAATTATTGCAGATGCAGAGAAAAGTAGCAACATTAATCGAGAAAATCTGGAATTAAAAAGTAGACGAAGACAGAGATATACAATATTTGGAATTAACGTCAAGTCGTTTAATTATTACAAAAACAGAAATAAATTGCGAGGAAGCAAGTGATTCTTCAAGTACTGAAGAAATTTTATCAGACAATCTTGATAATTATAGTACAGCAAATAGTCCGTTACAGATTCAAGAAATTTCAAAGAATTCAGAAAGTTTTGAGCAATTCACGAATCGAGTGCAGGAAACACTTGCAGCGAGATCGGGAAGCAATTTATTGTCTGTGGTTGGATTTTTGGAAGAACCTGGTCACCAATATTTACCACTTGTAATATATAGAGATCCCTGTAACGAGATTCCAGTTCAGATCCCCGCATCCCCCGAACATATTGTAAAAGACGTCGAGCTGCAGCCCGTTACACACGAGACACCAGGTACAGATACACCAGTCATAGCTATCTCAAACCCCGTAGGCACCACGCCTGCGTTAGGCCTTTCCAACTCTAGCGACATATTTTACACTCCTGCAGGGGGGTCTACCCCATTCGACTCACCCATCGGTACACAGCCCCCAGAGAGTCATAATAAAACACTGTCCACTCCAAAAGGAAGAAGCAATACTTGTGAAAACTCTGAATAAAAATCAATAATTAAACCTTCCGACATTGTGCCACAGAATTTGATGAAAAATCTACACCTGTTATCTGAATACGAACCTGCGACTCCTGGTTGCTTCTCCCACTGCACGGGAAAAAGGCCGAGTCCAGATAAAAAACCCAGTAAAATACTGCCAGTGAACTTTTCTCTTGAAACTAGTGACCCTGTACTCGACACTCCTCGAATTATGACGGTCATACTTTGTCATTGGGTATGTTTATCCATGGATGCAAGGAAGCCTTGGCTGTGATGCGGCCAGGTACTGAATCAAATTTAGTAAAAGCAGTCTGCATAAAAATAATTGGCGAACCCCGTCGCACTATACAAGGGCAAACTTTTGAAACAATAGAAGACTTGGGTAAATTTCTCAAAGATATTTATGCACCTACGCGAAACGTATATCAGCTGCAAGGTAAATTAGGATCAATATATCAAAGAGAAAGTGAGTCTGTTATTGCATATTCGAATCGTGTACAATATTTGGGAAACTTGATACTTGAAAATTATGATGCGAGCGAAGATAATCCATTAGCTGGCGCATTTATCGATAATTCTAGACAAAGCCTTCCAGCTCGTTTTCTACACGGTTTAAAACCGGAAATTGAACAACGATTAACTCCCAATAATAATCTCGAAGAATTAATAAAGCTAGCAGTGCAGACCGAACAGAGTTTAGTGTCTCAAGCAGCCTTGCGTAGCGGTGAGCAAGTAACGTCGAGTCCAAGGGTCCCTAAGCCCGAGGCGAAACGAGGAGTACACGTGGTAGCAAGCGAAGAAGTGCATTGACAGTTGTGCAATAAAAAAGGGCACAATGCTAAAGAATGTTCGACCTAGAAGACCAAACAAGCGTTGTCTGCTGGGTTACAAAATACGGGAAATGTCGATAAAGGACCGAGCATATGTCAGATCTGTCAGAGGACTGGACACTCGGCGGACAAATGTTTAAAAAATTTTCCACTTTCAAATAACCATAAACCCACCCTCGAAGCCCCTTCATTTATCATATGCCAGATCTGTAAGAAAACAGGACACTCGGCTGACAAATGTCTTAAAATCTTCCCCCCCTCGAATAATAATAAACCCACCTTTGACGGTCCTCCGCTCACTATATGCCAGGTATGTGATAAGCGCGGGCACACTACCGACCGTTGTTATAAATTTTTTCCTCCTCAAAGGAAGGAGTCGGGAAATACATCGATGTTTTGTCACTTTTGTTAAAATCATGGACACACAGCGAATAGATGTCCTCAATCACCCTCAGCCCCCCCCCCCCCCCCCCCAAATTAATGTCTTTACCGCAAACACAGGTACCAGTCAATCTCGGATACCAAAATCCTATCGATATTCGGTGTCAAATATGTAAAAAAGAAGGCCACGGGGCTCATATGTGTCCATATCGTAACAACCATTCCCAGCCTTTAAATATCAATCGATCGGAAAATCGCGGAAATATTAACAATTTCAATAATAATCCCATCAATTCAACAGGACTATGTTTTTATTGCAAACAACCCGGTCATTTTATCCGTGAGTGTCCCGCTCGAAGGGAGAACGAAGCAACATATGGAAGTACGGGAAACCGGAGTGGTCTTCCGAGTACAGGTGCGCCTAGGGAGACTCCGTTAAACATGCATCCGATCCGTACTATTTCAATCGCAGCTTCAACCCTCAACCGCGAGTAGTCCGAATCTTTAATATACAATTGAATCGAGAAAGTAGTGTTCCGACTGTTACGATAACGGCATCGAAAGTAATATCCCCTATCACTCTTATGGTTGATACGGGAGCGGGGCCGAATATTTTAAAGAAACAATTTGTAAATGAACATATCGCTATAAATCACGCAGAAATTTTAAAACTTAATGCTACAACTACAAATTCAATTTTTACTTTGGGTCATATTACCATTCCAGCCTTCGGACGTTTGGCTACTTTCCATATTGTAGATAATAACTTCCCCATAAAGGAAGCTGGTATATTGGGTTCGGAATACCTTGACGGCAATCGCGTGAAAATTGACTATGAGAAAAGACAATTGCAGAAAATGCAGAATGTAAGAATACCATTTGCAACCCAGGAAACTATTGTTATCCCTGCAGAGTCCACCAAATTGTGCTTCGTGAGAGTAAAGAATTTACGGGAAGGTTATCATCCGCCTTCCCTGGATGCAGGTGAAGGTATAAACATAGAAAGCGGATTTGTCATTAATGATAATGCTAAAGGTTACATTTATGTGACAAATAGCAATAGGTATTCGGTTCAAGCCCAGGTACCAGTACTAGAGTTATTGTCATCGGAGGAATTAACTTACAGTACAGGAATAAGAGAATCTACCGACGATTCAAAGACGAAAAAGGAACGACAGGTAACAAGTAAAGTTGAATTAATAAAAGAAAATAAGTCCTCGGACGGACTGAGTTATAAAACTAATAAAGATAAAGTCAATTCAAGTGAGAATAATGGGAAAAAATTCATTTCGACGGGAAAGCATACGTTCTTATCAAACACTACCCCGCGGAGATACTATGGTTGATTTTGTGAAAAAAATTATAAAGGAAGAAATAAGAAATTATTCAGAAATTATTGAAGAAGCTTACGAAAATCGTGTGAAAAATGAAAAATAAAGTAAAGAAATTGGTAAAGTAAAAATAGAAAATTTTATGGAACTTTGTACGTCGGATTCAAGCAAGGGGAACACTTATTTTGAACCTGTAGAGATTATAGCACCTAGAGAAAACATTGTGTATCCGAATTTGATAGAGACGAAAGTAAACTGTGTTAAAGAGGAGACTTGCCTTGGCTCCACGGGGGTGTCTGTGCCGATAAAACGGGCAGCGCTCATTGGAGAATTAAGGGAGCTCAGCTTAAATTTTTCGGGAAAATCTGTGCCTATGGAAAGGACAAAAAGTCCTCAAGTTTGTGAAAATTATGTTCAAGAAGAAAACGTCGTTAATTCAAATCTAATAAAAACAAGAATATCGGCAAAACATAGCGAGTCTAATTGTGTTAATGAAGCGGCGTTGTTCGAGCTTCACAGACATAACTGTGCCGACTGAACGGACAGAAGTTGTTGGAAATATGCGAAAACTCGATCCAGATTTTATAGGGATATCTGTGCCTATGGACAGGACAGAACCCTTTGATGATTTTAATAATTACAATGAGGAATTTAGAAAGTCAAACAAAGAACAAATACTCCGAGAGAATAGAAACGTTGAAACAATTGAATCAGTAAAAGTCAATTATTCAGATTTTACCAAAGCATCAGAGTCAATAAAAGAAGTAATAACGATGGAAAATAAAGAAGTACTTTGCCATAAACCTGTTGAACCTTTTGTTCCTGTAAATCATTGCAATCAAACTGTCAATTTTTTTAATTATGAAGACCCGAAGGATTTACGAACAATTTGTAGACTCGAACCCTCAAAAAAGGAAAGTATTATAGAAAATATTAAAGATAAAGATACACGTTTGAGAAGCGAGAAATATGGTCCAAAAACGTAGAAAATCATGAACGTTTCGTTAACACAAAAACTCAGTATAGCTAATATCACTCGCGAAATTTAACCTTTCATTCGCGAAAAATCATGTTACGTAATATCGGAATCGGTAATGATCGACTGCTATAATAAAATTAAGGAATTATTAAGACTTGTCGAATTGAACGAAGAAGAAAAAGCAAGTATCAAGACGCTTTTAAAGGAAAGCGCACATTTATACCAAATCCCAGGAGATACGTTGATTTGCACTACTACTACTGTGTTCGAAAAGTAAGGTGAATTTTGTTTTAAAATTAAATTTTTTTATTTATTCTTCAAAATAATCCCCCCTAGCTACAATAGACTTATGCCAACGTTTTTTCCAAACTTTGAAGCATGCTAAAAAGTCGTCCTCAGGTATAGCCTTCAATGCGCGTAGCGATTCACCTTGGATCTGTTCAATCGACTCAAAACGGATTTCCCCGGAGTGGTCTCTTGAGCTTTGGGAAGAGCCAGAAGTCACACGGTGCTAAATCAGGCGAAAACGGTGGTTGTGGGGCGACATGAGTAGAGTTTTTGGCGAAAAACTCACAAAGAACCAGTGCTGTGTGCGACGGTGCATTATCGTGGTGCAAAATCCAAGTGTTGTCTTTCCATAATTCTGGCCTTTTCTTGCGAATAGCTTCACGCAAACGACGCATAACACTTAAATAATATACAAATGTCGCCATACAATTGTCCTGTCTGGGTCGTTCCCAAGAAACCCGACTCTCAGGGCAATAAAAAATGGAGAGTCGTGTTCGATTACCGATCGCTGAACGAAAAAACGATCGCCGACGCGTACCCCATACCCAACATCAACGATATATTAGATCAATTAGGCGGTGCACAAGACTTTTCTGTATTCGATTTAACATCGGGATTTCATCAGATAGAAGTCTCTCCAGAGGATCATCATAAGACCGCATTTACTACGCTACGTGGCTATTTCGAATTCGTTAGAATGCCGTACGGCCTTCGGAACGCCCCTCCGACGTTTCAAAGAGCATTGGACCTCACACTAAGTGGGCTCCCCGGGAAAGGACTATTTGTTTATTTGGACGATATTGTCATTTATGCCTACAATCTCAAAGAACACGAGAATATATATCGCGAATTAATTAAACGATTAGAAGCAGCAAATATAAAATTACAATCAGATAAATGCGAATTTTTAAAAAGAGAAGTCGCGTATTTAAGACATATAATCGGGCATAATGGAGTTCGACCCGATCCTAAGAAATTAGAAGCTGTACGTGAATATCCCATATTCAAAAATGTTAAAAATATTCGACAATTACTGGGATTAACAGGTTATTTTAGGCGGTTCATAGAAGGATACGCCAAGATATCAAAACCCCTCACGACTTTATTACGCAAAGAAAATATATTTGATTGGGGACCTAAACAACAACAGTCATTCGAAATTTTAAAGAATAAACTTTGTACGGCTCCAGTTTTGCGATATCCTGATTTTTCTAAGCCTTTTATTTTATAACAGACGCATCGGGTTATGCTATCGGTAGTATAGTTTCACAAGGAGAAATTAACAACGATCATCCACGCGCTTAGGCTTCGCGAACTTGGATTCTAGTCGAAGAACGGTACGACACTTACGAAAAGGAAGCATTGGCTATAGTTTACTCTATACTTCACTTTCGGCTATATCTGTATGGGCACCATTTCCCTGTAGTACCGACCATAAACTGCTGTTTATGTTGTGGTTCCGACGGGCTACATATGGAAATCCTCAAATCCTGCGCTGGCGACTGAAACTCGCCGAGTACGAATACGATGTACTATACAAGGCCGGAAAAACTATCATTAACGCCGACGCGCTACATTAAAGTCACCGCAAAAAGAATCAACGTATTTTATCAGATACTGATATATCTCGGCTATAAGAAGAAGATTCAGAAGAGGAGGAAAATCTAAGCAACGATGTCCCTGGAAATTTCGGTTATCTTAACGATGTAGAAGAATGTGACTGGGTACGTGAGTCGGTTGATCCTTTCAAAAAGCTGGAATACATAGCCTCTCCATACAAATCAACGACCACTGGTCAAGAAAACGAAATTTTTCAGACGCCTGCAGCAAACAAGGCACCACTAAAGATTCCCACCGTAAAAATAAAAGCTAGTGTGCCTCGGGAGACACGCAAGAATAAAAACATCGAAACTAAGAATAAGCAAGTGACCTACAGTGTTGAGAACTTTCCTCTGTCATCCGACACCTCTTCAGATCGACCGAGTAACCAAGCACATGTGCCGTTACCAGTCCTATCCCACAACGATGTGCCTCTTAAGAACAACGAATCTAGCGACGAAAGTGAACTCAAGGACCATAACCCTCAAGAAAACTCAGACAGAACAGTGCAGGGAAAACATGCATGTGAACTCTTCAAAGGTAGCGAAACGGAACCCCCAAGCGACAACATGTCCGACGTAGAACCTGAAAATTCGATTATATTGCCCGCCACCATCCGGCATAAAACTACGAAAGGTAGGATTCTTGCTTACAACGTCAAACATCCGCGAGACTTATTTCACACTCGAAAAGATAATGTAATTTATTTTGTTTCCACCGACTGTGCACCGATAGACACTGGAGCTATTGCACTTCGAGATAACGACAATTTTCCACACTTAAAGAATCTAGAATTAAAGAAAGCTCAATCTATTATGAAACGAGCTCACAGATTCAATATAGCTTTGCCCATCACAGATAATTCTGAAAAAGGTCCCACATTAATTTTGGAACATATAGTGGAAGCTTTAAAAAGTGCTCGTTGTTTAATTGACAAGTTATCATTGCAAACCGTCAGTATTGCAAAATCAAGTTTTATGTTAAATGTGCCATGGGAAAATATTATGACACAAATTCGATTAATATTCGCGCAAAGCGACGTCGAAATCGTTATTTGTCACGGGTTAGTTAGACAACCCCCAGTGGAAAGACAAAATGAGATTATTGAAAAAATGCATTCGTCAACAATAGGCGGACACAGAGGTGTCAGTAAAACATATAATCGAATTCGTCACGTGTATTATTGGAAAAATTTTAAAACTGACGTCCAATTGTAAAGGGTGGTTAAATTTTAAGGGCCGATGTTGATTTTGAATAAAACACAAATTATTTATGAAATTATTGTCAATTCTTTTTATTATGATAATATGGTATGGTTTAATTATGTATGGAACAAAATATCGGCCAAATGGCCGCCGCGACCTCGGCGGCACACCTCTATCCGATGGTCCAAATTTTCGATGACGCTTAGGCATAATTGAGGTTCTATGCCGTTAATGTGCCGAATTATCTCATCCTTTAGCTCTTGAATTGTTGCTGGCTTATCGACGTATACCTTTTCTTTCAAATAACCCCAAAGAAAGAAGTCCAGCGGTGTCAAATCACATGATCTTGGCGGCCAATTGACATCGCCACCACGTGAGATAACACGGCCATTGAATTTGTCGCGCAAAAGAGCCATTGTTTCGTTAGCTGTGTGGCAAGTGGCACCGTCCTGTTGAAACCACATATCGCCCACATCCATATCTTCCAATTCGGGCTATAAAAAGTTCGTTATCATCTCACGATAGCGAACACCATTCACAGTAACTGCCTGACCGGCCTCATTTTGGAAAAAATACGGCTCGATGATGCCACCAGCCCATAAACCGCACCAAACAGTCACTCTTTGTGGTGCATTGGTTTTTCGACAATCACTCTTGGATTATGATTCGCCCAAATGCGGCAATTCTGCTTAGTTAGAATCCACTGAGGTGAAAATGTGCCTCATCACTGAAGATGATTTTCTTCGAAAATTGATCATCCACTGTTGACATTTCTTGCCACCATTATGACCATTGACGACGTTTGGAATGGTCAAGAGGCTTTAGTTCTTGAGTCAATTGCACCTTATAAGCGTGTAAATGCAAGTCTTTATGCATAATGTTCATCAACGACGAGCGTGAGAGGTGCAATTGTTGGGCACAACGACGAGTTGAGGTGGACGGCTCTTCAGCCACACTATCGCGAACAGCAGCAATATTTTCTGCAGTACGAGCTGTATGAGCATGCACTGGTGTTTCAATATCTCCTACAGACCCGGTTTGCTCAAATTTTTGCACGATTTTTCCGATTGTACGCACATTTGGACGATTAAATTGACCGAAAAAATCACGAAGTGCACGATATGCATTTCGATTCGAACGCCCATTTTCATAATAAGCCTGAATAACATTAACGCGTTGCTCGATTGTGTACCTTTCCATGGTTCAAATTGAGTTAGTCTGAAATTGAGAAATGTCAAATGAAATGCAGAAAAAAACTTGACGTTTAGGTGTGGTTCACATTCAACATCGGCCCTTACAATTTAACCACCCTTTATATTCAACCGTGTTTACAATGTCAATTAAAAAAATTAGTCCGCGTAATAGTTCGATAAAATTGCAATGGACGTAGTAGGTCCAATGCCAAAAACTAAGCAAGAAAATGAATACATACTTACAATTCAAGATCAATTAACAAAATATTCAGTAGCAATCCCTTTACCTAATGCAAAAGCAGTAACGATAGCAGAAACATTTGTCAAACGATTCATTTGTTCTTTCGGCTAACCCAAAGCGGTACTCACTGAACAAGGTAGTAATTTTTTAAGTCATTTCTTAAAACAAATTGCGAAATTGTTCAAAATACGTAAAGTTAGAACTACAGCAATTCACCCTCAATCCAATGGATCATTGGAAAGATCACGTCATGCTCTTAGTGAATATCTTAAACAATTCACCACTAAACAAAATAATTGGAATGAATGGGTTGAAATGGCTATTTACAATTACAACACAAATGTACACGAAGGTACTAAGCATACTCCATACGAAATGGTTTTTGGCAAGATAGCTCATACCCCTTCTAGTATGCCCCCTGCCGAGATGGAAAATCTCGCCACGTACGACGAATATCTAACGCAACTGGTCACGCGAATCCATGAAATACAGGGTTTGGGACGACAAAATTTGATAAAGACTAAAGAAAATTCCAAAATATATCAAGACAAGAAAATTAATCCTGTTGCATTTAAAGTGGGTGAACCAGTATTTTTGCTTAAAGGACCAAAACCAGGAAAACTCGGTGACCACTACACCGGTCCGCACGGAGAAAAGACTATATTAACGAACGGTAACGTACGTATTAAACTCCCAAACAGAGACATTATTGTACATTCAAATCGATTGAAAACATCGAAAATTGCATACTAAGATTTTCGAAAAAAAATTTTCAGAAACATATTTTGCATAAAAATATACGATGTTTATATGGTACGCACTCATGCGGCACTTTATTTTTAGATATCATATAATAATAAACTTGAAATTTACATAATAAAATCGATATATACGAATGAAAAATCAGAAAACAAAAGTAAATGTAAATACATATATTTCATACGGGAGTAAATATAAAACTACAATAATCTCTAATAACAATCCACATCTATTTTTATTAACGACATTCCAATACTAGGAGACAATTTTGGTTTAAACGATGCCAAGTCGTCCACCGAATACCGTGTTATAACGTATTAATCGAACAACCCTTTATCAGATAAATAAACATATTAAATATGAAAGGAAATAATACACACATATAATCATAGTAATAATAATAATTGCAACAGTAATAATGGTAATAATAATAATAATATTTTTTTTTTTTTTTTTTTTTTTCGAGGGGTGGTGGAAAATCTTTACAAACACAGAGAAGAGGGACCGCACTCCTCAGAGAGTAGGAATTCTACCCACTAAAAACCACCAACCCTATTTCCAGATGTTGTGTAACGACCCCGGAACCGCTTCCGCATTTCGTCAGGGTCGTTCTGTTCCTTTGCCTTCCAGGCCTTTTCACTCTTGCCTGCTTGCTTATGGCCGCGGTCTGGCACAAGCTGTGATGTTCTGCCCAATTCCATTGACAGACACGCTAATGCCCTAACTGTTTCCACTGTGACACTTCACTGTGATTCACTGGACTCGGCATTATTTTCTCGCACTGCACTCTTCACTATGCTCACGATGTCCAACTAGTTGTTGTCTGCTCCGGCTATTACTCTGTTGTTTTCTTCTTGTTTCTTCTGGCGTAGGACTGTTTCGGCAAAATTGATCACCGCATCCCACTTCTCTGCGCTGATCAGCATCGATGCCACTATGTTCTCTGGGGTGATAAGACCTAGTGACTCCTCCATCCTTTCCCTCTCATCCCTCCATCGATTACACTCGAAGAAGGTGTGATGAGCGTCGTCGCATTCAGAATCCCCGTAGATACACCGCGGATTTTCCACTTTCCCGATCTTGTGAAGGTATGCGCTGAAGTAGCCATGCCCGCTCAATAGTTGGGTCAGGTAGTAAGTAAGTCACTTCCCCATGTTTACGATCTGTCCATAGGTCCAGATGTTTGATGAGTCTGGCTGTCGATCTTCCTCTTGCGTCACTGTCCCACATGCCCTGCCAAACCTCCATGGTGTGATTCCTCTCCTGTTTCTTCATTTGTTGTCGATCGTGTTCAGATCGTCGTAGGTAGACTCGTTTCTTCTCGCTCGCGAGGAGCTCGATGGGTATCACTCCAGCAATGACCAGGGCCGCCGGTCCTGATATCGTTTGGTGAGCACAGGCCACTCTCAGGGCTCCTCTTCTTTGTACCGCGGCTATATGCTTCCTTCGGCTTTCCGCTTCCAGTGCGTCCGCCCAGATCTCTGCTCCATAGAGGAGAATCGACTGCGTCGTCGACATTAGAAGCCGGCGTTTGCTGGTCATTGGTCCTCTCACGTTCGCCATGAGACGGCTCAGCGCTGCGAACATAGTCACCGCTTTGTCTGTCGCTTTCCTGATGTGTTCCCAGAAGGTTAGTTTGGTGTCCAGGATGATGCCGAAATACCTCACTGCACCCTTCGTTTCCACTTCTTCGTTTCCGACGCGCATGCGCAGTATGTTCGGGATCCTCTTCCGAGTGAGAACTACTATCTCCGTCTTCTGCGTGGCTAGGCTGAGGCCGTGGTCCCCCATCCATTGGTGCGTCCTCCTCATGACCTGGTTAAGACGCCTTTGTGCCGCTTTGGGGTCTCTTGCTGTGATAACCGCGGCGACGTCGTCGGCGTATCCTTTCAGGTACGTGTTGTCTGGTATTTCCATCCGTAGAATTCCATTGTACGAGATGTTCCAGAGATCTGGCCCGAGGATCGATGCCTGGGCTGCGCCTGAGGTGATGACTTTCCTCTGTTGTCCTTCTCGTGTGTCGTAGAGCAGTACTCGGTCTTTCAAGTAGTCGTCCACCATCGCGAGGAGGTACGCTGGTACCTGGAAATATACCTTTAGCGCCCGCATCATGTCGCACCATCTTGCTGAATAAAGGCATTCTTCACGTCAAGGGTAACCAATACCACGATCTCTCGGGAGTAATGGTTGCTCTCCCGCGTTGCCTCAACTGTCCTCATAACCTCTTGAACTGCGTCTACCGTGGATCGTCCTTTCCTGAAACCAAATTGTCTATCGCACAGGTCACCTGCTTCCGGTATAGCTGTATGTAGTCGCGGCTTGATCATCCTCTCCAGCAATTTCCCGGCCGTGTCCAACATGCACAGTGGCCTGTAGGCTGACGGGGAGTTAGGGTCTCCTTCGCCTTTGCTGATTATCACCAGACGCTGCGTCTTCTAGCGTTTGGGAAAAACTTCGATCTTCAGGCAGCAGTTGTACATATCGAAAAGCAGTTTCGGGCGGGCGCCTGTCACCGCCTTCAACACTTCTGCCGGTACGCCGTCGGGTCCTGGGGCCTTCCTGTTCTGCAGTGATTTGACCGCGTCTATCAGCTCCTTCTCATTAAATGACGTAATGTCCTCAACCCTGATGTCGAGGTCCTCCTCGCTCCTCGGTGGGTGAGTCGGGAATAGGGTGTCTACGATGTTTTTTATCCTATTCAGGTCCATGCTCTCTCCTTCCGAGAAAGCTTCTAGTTTCCGCGTCACTATCCTGTAGCCTAATCCTCACGGGTCGTTATTCACGTCCTGTATAGTGGAATTCCGGTGCTCCGTCTTGCTGCGGCCAATTTGACGCTGTAGGATCTTCTTAGCACCCTTGTATTGAGCCGCGATGACTGCTGCCTCATCAGGATTTCTTCTTCGAAATCGGGTTGCCTTCCTTCGCAGTCGGAGGCATCATTTTCGCTGATCGGCGATCTCGTCGGTCCACCAGTACGCTGCCTGTTTGTTCGCTGGTCGCTGCTTTCTCGGCATCGATGCTCTGCACGCTTGCAGTACTAGCTGCATCGTTTCGTCCACCAATTCTTCTGCACTTGGGTTTTCAACGTGCGTCGAGATTCTCCGTCCATTGAGTATCGCTATACGCAGTTTCCTCTCGTCCATTTTGGCTATGTTCCATCTTAGGGGTTGGTCCCTCCTGATCCTTGGTGCGTTTCCTCCTTTAAATAATTCGAACGTGATGTATTGGTGGTCGCTGCTGGTGAAGTCTTCAATCACCGTCCATTTTCTCACACATGGCACTGCGCGTTCCGATACAAACGAAATGTCCGGTATCGTTCCCCTGTAGCTTGGTCGTCGGAAAGTCGCAGTCGAACCGGTGTTGAGCACTGTGAGGCTTAGTCTTGAAACCATTTCCATTACTCGCCTGCCGCTGCCATCCGGATGCGGCATACCCCATTCGATCGCTCGCGCATTAAAATCTGCAGCCACGATGATTTTTCCTCCCATGTCCCGTAGAAGGTCTTCCAGGCTGTTGAGCTTCTCTTCAAATTGCCCGATGCCTTCATTGGGCGTGAAGTAGCAGCTCACGTAGTGAGCTCTGTTTAATCCAGACAAAGCCGTTTCCTCTTCCGTGATCTCCTACTCGGCCTTTCCCGGGGTTTGGGACCCAGATGGCTGCAGTGCCCAGGTGATCCGCGTACTAGTTTGCATTCACTTTATCACGATATTGTTCACTAATAATAATCATATCACATGTTTTTTCGCGCACCAGTTGTGTCACGAGTTCGACGGCCGTCCTGCTCGTGTTCAAATTTCCTTGAAGTACCCTTGTCATTTCCGGGTCCTGTTTTTAGCCTATCCAACGCTCTCCGAAAAGCGGCACATTTCCCTGTTCCCGGAACGTGGGACGATTGCGCTTTGTCCGCGCACAAAACACACCGCGCTTCCCTATCGCACTTAGCGCCTTTATGACCGGTTTCACCACACTTATAACACAGTATACTTCTATCCGGGCTACTACAGTTTTTAGCTTGATGCCCATACCCTAAGCACCTAAAGCATTGCATCACAGATATCCGTTTCCGATTTCTACAGTTGACCCAGCCAACTTTGATCTTGCTCTTGTGGATGAGTTCTGCTGCCTTTATTTCATCCATCTCGATGAGAGCGATTTTCTGGCCCCTGTAAATCGCTTTTGGCACTTGGACTTTAACATTATCTACTTGTCCCGGGTACTCGCGTGCCAAGGCGTCCGTAAGGTTGCCCGTATTTCCCAGTGCGTCTCTCAGAGCCTTGGTAAAGACGTCCTTGTTTTTCTGGTTGTTGCCTAGCTTCGCAGAATTTCACCCTTGTGAGTCTGCCGGATGGCTTTGATGTCCGTCTCCGTGTCTGCAGGGTTCACTTTGGCGTGGATGTCCTTCAGTATCTCTGCGTAGGTTTTCCCTTTTTTCGGCCTGATAAGAACGGCTTCGCCGCGCGGCCTATCCCGGATGCGTTTGTTCCGCTCTCTTTGGCGTTTCGGTGGAGTTGTTTTCATCCTCGTTGCCGGTGTTTCCTCGTCATTGCTTGCAACCCTTCTGGCTTTCCTATTGTTGGCCTTGACCACGCCTTCTTTCTCCTTTCTGCGGTGAGGTTCTTGCCACTGACCTTCCGTTTCTCCGTGCTTGGGTCTTTTATCTGCCCGTTGTACAGGAGATCCTACTCCTGGGCAGGTTAGGTGTTGTGACCTTTCGATTTCTCTATTCAAAGATTGTGAGGCTAGTCGTCTGCCTCCCGCTGTTATTTCGTGCAATTCTGCTTCAATCTTCTTCCTCTCTCCTCTGGATGCTGAAATGGCCTCCAAGGATTCCTCCAGCTTCTGTAATCCTTGTTTGATGTCCATGCTGACATTCCGCTGCTTAGTGGTCGCCTGGATCATCTTCTTTGCAAGGCTTTGAAGGCGCCGTATCTCCTCTTCCTCGCCAAGGTCAGCCTCCGAGATCTTCTGCTGTAGAGCTGCTCGGTGTTGCTCTATCGAGCCATCTTGCTCCTCATTTGCACTGATATCCATCCCGTTATGAGGGAGACTCAACATCAGTGCGTTGTTAATCTGTTCACCCTTGTTTCCTCGTGTTCTAGTAGGATGACGGCTCTCCTCGCTTGTTGCTTTGTATGCTACGTTGGCAAAATCATCCACCAATGTAGCACTGCGGTCGCTCGTTTTCGACGCCGGGGAGCCCGCTTGCCCACTCCCTGCCGACGCCGGTACTGGGGTATCCCCCCTGCACCGTAAACTGTGTTTCTTGATTGTTGTTACTCATAATTGGTTTGTTGTAGGGGTTTTCCTTCCCCTGGATTTTAGTGGCCTTTTACGACAGGCATACCTTACCTCGGGAATATTCTAACCCCTATCCCGCAGGGGTATTATAATAATAATAATAATAATAATAATAATAATAATAATAATAATAATAATAATAATAATAATAATAATAATAATAATAATAATAATAATAATAATAATAATAATAATAATAATAATAATAATAATAATAATAATAATAATAATAATAATAATAATAATAATAATAATAATAATAATAATAATAATAATAATAATAATAATAATAATAATAATCCCTCCCAAGTGTGTCGCCTTGCCGCGGCGGGGGGGCTTGCGTTTCTGCAATGAACTTTGGAGCTCGGCCGGCGGGGGCTCTGGCCCCTGGCAGGTCTAACCTTGCCGGACAGATCCAGGGGGAGCGGGCAGACTAAGAACACACAACATCAAAAGCTACGGTGGAAGGCATCGTGCCTACGGCTGCATGGCCGCAATGATGTAAACTAAAGCGGTCGCGAACGATCCCTGCAGGGCACCGGGTGGAACCCTGCAGTATTTACACCTTACCTGGACAAGGCGGCTCTGCCTAGGTGGACATACATTCCGACCTACTCGTGGGATGAATATGGAGAAATTTTTAAAAGAAATTAAACCTAAACAGAAGAAGGAGATGGTAAAAACATCGACCGAGGAGGAGCTCAGGACAATCGGAGAACTCGCGACGGACTATATCGGGGGAGAGTCGAACGATGATAGCTTAGCGAACGTGACAGAAAATGTAAACCTAAGAAAGAGAAGTAGACTTCAATCATATTCGTCAACAGGCACCGAAGATCGATCCCTACATCAGACGACAAAGAAATTAAAATTCAGAAAGAGAGAAACGACACAGCCACGCATGGAAGAGGGTAAAACGGTTCCACCTGTCATCGGAAATATAAGGAGGCATCGAGAAGAACCTGAAACCTCCTCATTCGACGATGACAATAAGAACGAACCCGATTTGACAGAGTTATTACAACTCATTCATAAGACCGCGACGAAAATGGACGAAGCAGCGGCAATACAAAAAAATATGAATATGACAGTAAAAACCGGCATAAAGACGATTCTTGAGGCCGCCGACGCTGCGCTAAACATGCAAAGCAGGACAGCCTCGAAGGGACGAATGATGGCAGACGACCTGACAGAGACAGAAACGGAGACAACGGAACCGGCGACGCGACCGACGAAACGAAAACGAGAGGCGACGAAGACCACACCAGAGGCCCGGCAGAAGCAACCCCCGAGAACGGAGGAGGCCGAAACCTGGACAACCGTGAGGAAACGAAAAAAGAAAAAAAAAAACAACGGAACCGAAAAACAAAACGGACGAGACGAACGTACCGACCCGGGCTGAAAAGCGCAGACCGACCCCCAAACATAGGGGAACGGCTGTACTGGTCAAACCTGGAAAGACAACACGTACTCGGACATCGTACGGAAAATAAGGACGACGGTCGACCCGACGAGCAGTCATGTACAGGTGATGGCTCTAAGGAAGACCAAAGACGGACGGTGTCTCATCAAGATACAGACAGACACGGACGGACGAGAACAGTTTGAGCGCGCACTACAGGACGCGGTTGGGGACACGGGCAATGTAAGGACCGTGACTTCTAGGGCGCAACTGGAGATCATGGACCTGGACTGCGTTACCACCGCGGAGGACGTGATACGGGCGCTGAGACGAGAAACGGGACGAGACGGCGACTTTGGTGTCCACATCTTCGGCCCGAACCGGGCCGAGCAGTACATGGCAGTCTGCGACCTCGAGACGCGGGAAGCCGAGGTGCTGCTGGGCCGGGGCCGGATCGGAATAAGATGGGTGCGATGCCGACTACGACAACGATTGACGGTGACCAAATGCTACAAGTCCCTGGGCTACGGACACACAAGGACTAGCTGCACGAACGCGGATCGGACAAAGAACTGCAGGAAATGCGGCGAGACGGGACATTACGCGACGGACTGTAAAAACAGACCGGCTTGCCCTCTGTGCTCTGAGGCGGGGCACGGGGACGTAACGCACCTTGCGGGAACCGGAAGGTGTGCGGTATTCCGGGCTGCGCTGGAGGAGTGCAGGATGCGGGCCGGAAGACGGACAGAATAGTTCAGGGAAACCTGAACAGGAGTAGGACAGCAGACATGCTACTACCACAGATAGCTGACGAACATGACGCCGACATTCTGATCCTGTGCGAACCGTACAGGAGAAGAACGACACAAACGTACATTACGAACGAGACAGAGACCACAGCTATCTGGGTGAGGGGCGCTGCCCAATCTCGAATAGTTAACTGCGGTGTCGGGGACGATTACGTCTGGGCAAGGGTCGGCGCTGTCACTTACGTCAGCGTTTACCTGACACCCAACTGCACCGCGGCGGATTTCGAGAGGAAAGTGGCGCTCCTTGAAGACGGAATCAGGAATCTGCCTGGAGACGTTATCATCGGGGGAGACCTCAACGCGCGGGCGATCGAGTGGGGAATGACAACAACGAACAAACGTGGACGGCTGCTGCTGGAGATGGCCGCAAGGCTAGACCTGGTAGTAGCAAATACGGGAAACGTACCGACATACAGACGACCAGGGTTTGGAAACTCTATCCCTGACGTCACAATGACATCGGACAGAATATCGCCACGGATAGGACAGTGGCGGGTTTTCGACAGCTATACGGCCAGCGATCACCAGTACATTGTCTTCGAAGTGGCAGGACAAACGGCGACGAGACGGACGAGGACCCAGTACCCCCCGAGGTGGAACCTCAACAAACTCGACTTACGAAAATTTTCGGAGGAGCTGGCGGCAGCACCAGCACCAATGACGAAAGTCCCCCCTGAACTGACTGGCCGGCGAAGGGCGGAAAGACTCACGGATGAGACGGCCAAACTGACGGACCGGCTGTGCAACAGCACAATGCCGAAACGACGACATAGACCAAACAGGCAACCACAATACTGGTGGACGGACGAAATAGCCGAGCTGCGCAGGCTCTGCTTGGCGAACCGCCGACGAGTTACGAGGGCTGGGGGAAGACCCGAAAGGGAAAACCTCCAAGCCACTTACAAGACGTCACGAAAAACACTTACGAACGCCATAAGGGACAGCAAAACGCGATGCTGGAAGCAGCTCTGCGAGGAGGTGAACGAAGACCCCTGGGGAACCGGTTACAAAATTGTGACTGGCAAACTAGGGGCCCGAGTTCCACTTGAACTCAAAGATGCCGAAACCGCAGAACGAATTGTTGACGGACTGTTTCCGACCCACCCGATACGGACGAACGTGATAGACGACACGGAGGCCCCGGCGGCCCCCATATTTACCGCGGAGGAGCTCTTCAAAGCGACTGCCGCGATGAAGACTGGCAAGGCGCCGGGACCAGACGGAGTGCCGGCGGAGATTCTCCGGCTGATGGTTCGCCTGAGGCCGGAGATATTTCTTGACCTGTACAACACGAGCTTGACGACGGGAACGTTCAGTGACCGGTGGAAGACGGCAAGGCTAGTTCTTATCCCTAAGGGTAAGGGCGACCCCAATACGCCGTCAGCCTACCGGCCGCTGAGTTTACTCGACACAACGGGTAAACTCTATGAACAACTACTAAAACCGAGACTGACGGACGCGATACAGACCAGCGGAGGCCTCTCAGACCGGCAGTTCGGCTTCAGGAGGGGACGATCAACGATTGGAGCGATTCAAAAAGTGGTCGATTCCTTCCTGGATTTGGAGAGACATTGCCATGCAGCGCGACCAATCGTTCTGCTGGCGACCTTGGACATCAGGAACGCCTTTAACTCGGCCAGGTGGGTTGACATCCTGGAGGCGCTTGAAGGCAACTTCGGGGTTCCGGCTTACCTGGCTCGGGTGGTGGGCGACTACCTAAGAAACAGACGGATCACGTACGAGACGACTGAAGGACCGGTGACGAGACAAATCACCGCGGGGGTTGCACAGGGGTCCATACTGGGACCAGACTTTTGGAACGGACTCTACGACAGCTTACTCAGGCTGGAATTGCCGCTTGGCGTTTTCCTTGTCGCCTACGCTGACGACGTGGCGGCGGTGATCACCGAGCGGTCTCCAGACCTGGCACAGCAAAAACTGAACCAGACGATGCGGCGAGTGGGCCGTTGGATGACGGACCACGGACTACAACTCGCGACAGAAAAGACAGAACTGACTTTCCTTAGCAGAAGACGCATACAGACGAGACTACCCATGTGGGTTGGGACGGACGAAATCGAGGCCGGAGGTGAAGTCAAGTACTTGGGAGTGACCCTAGATACGAAGATGACCTTCTGGCCTCATATACAAAAAACATGCCAGAAGGCGGCTAAGAGGATAGCATCCTTAAGCCGCCTAATGGCCAACACAAACGGGCCAAGACCGGGAAAACGATGACTCCTAATGACGACAGCCCACTCGATCCTCCTGTACGGCGCGGAGATCTGGGCGGATGCCCTGAAGACAAAGAAGTACTGCCACGCCATGACAACGGTACAAAGACAGGGTGCGCTGAGGATCGCCTGCTCCTACCGAACTGTCTCTGCACAAGCAGTCTTGGTGGTTGCGGGCGTGATCCCCGTGGACCTCCTAGCTTTCGAGCGAAAGAGGATCTACGGGAGAAGCGCGGACATAAGACGGGAAGATGCGGCGGTCGCGGAACGCGACAAGACGATACAGACTTGGCACGAACAATGGACAGAAAGAGCGACAGGCAACTGGACAAGACGACTAATAAAGGACCTGAGACCGTGGATCGAAAGGGATTTTGGGGACGTAAATTTTTACGTCACCCAGTTCCTGACGGGACACGGTTACTTTAGACGGTACCTTTATAACATGGACAGAGTACGGACGCCAGACTGTAAGTACTGTGGACACGAACGAGACGACGCGGAACACACATTTTTTGTGTGCGACCGCTGGACAGGACTCCGACTGGAACTGGAGACGATTGTTGGCAGCATCACCCCGGACAACATTGTTCAGGTGATGCTCCACTCGACAGAATGGTGGCAACTAGTTGCCACCTATACAGAGACGATACTGCGACGAAAAAACGAAGACGGCTGCCTCACCTAACCGAGCAGACAGACTGACGTGACGCGACAGGTTACAGACAGCAAGACGAATGAACGAACACGGACAGAACCCCCAGCCAGAAGTAATACCAAAATAGTTCCTGGTCTGGGGGAGGGCAACAAGGAGAGGGCGGTTTAGTGGGTAGGCCTACTTTTTTGGGAGTCCCACATACCCCCCCAGTTCAAAGGACTGGAGGATATCCGTAAAAAGGATTCCGCAACTCCTTGTATAATAATAATAATAATAATAATAATAATAATAATAATAATAATAATAATAATAATAATAATAATAATAATAATAATAATAATAATAATAATAATAATAATAATAATAATAATAATAATAATAATAATAATAATAATAATAATAATAATAATAATAATAATAATAATAATAATAATAATAATAATAATAATAATAATAATAATAATAATAATAATAATAATAATAATAATAATAATAATAATAATAATAATAATAATAATAATAATAATAATAATAATAATAATAATAATAATAATAATAATAATAATAATAATAATAATAATAATAATAATAATAATAATAATAATAATAATAATAATAATAATAATAATAATAATAATAATAATAATAATAATAATAATAATAATAATAATAATAATAATAATAATAATAATAATAATAATAATAATAATAATAATAATAATAATAATAATAATAATAATAATAATAATAATAATAATAATAATAATAATAATAATAATAATAATAATAATAATAATAATAATAATAATAATAATAATAATAATAATAATAATAATAATAATAATAATAATAATAATAATAATAATAATAATAATAATAATAATAATAATAATAATAATAATAATAATAATAATAATAATAATAATAATAATAATAATAATAATAATAATAATAATAATAATAATAATAATAATAATAATAATAATAATAATAATAATAATAATAATAATAATAATAATAATAATAATAATAATAATAATAATAATAATAATAACAACAACAACAACAACAACAACAACAACAACAACAACAACAACAACAACAACAACAACAACAACAACAACAACAATGATCAGTGTATTCAAGTTTTAGTGAATAGAATATTTTCTTAAAGGTTTCAAACCAGGCAAACATCGTTACTAATACGCCAACGCAAAGGAGATACCAAGAAACGCACTCAAAAACAAGGTATTAAATAAAACCTCTTGAAGAAAAAATATCTTAGTACGGCACCATCAGTTTTAGACTGCAAAAAAGAAAGAGAGTATAACTAAATATAACGAGAATGCCATAATAATAATATTAAGAACATTAACATATATCAGTAAATATACGCATAAATATTTTTATTAACATAACTAAATAAATACACTACTGTTTATACCTGCATCTTGGAAAAGATTGATTAGTGTGTATATCATCACTAAGTGTGTATATCATCACTAAGTGTGTATATCATCACTAAGTGTGTATATCATCACTAAGTGTGTATATCATCACTAAGCATGTCATCAAATGGCCCACGCGGCATGTACTCATACGAACAAGTGCGTCTCGACAGTTACCGTGTAGTTGGCAAGTAAATTTTGTAGACCCGCGGCAAATTGCCGCCGCAGGATTTTATTACACCGGGCAATACGACGAGGTCAGTTGTTTTGATTGCAGAGTTACTATAAAAGAATGGGAAGTTTGTGATATACTGTAACGTGGCAAAATTTTTCAAGCGCTGCGTGCTCCTCGCTCGACGATCACTAAAGCGATCTCGCAGGGCTGTAATTGGTAGTTGGCGTACTAGGTTTAATAATATTTTTTTCTTTTCGTTTTTTTATTTATATGTATTGCGATTTATGCGACCGGGGGACGGAGAGGGAGTACGAGGAAGAAGAGAGCAACACATCTAACAATTGGAGGCTTCGGGGTTCGGCTTGTTACCTGGACCGATATTTTACATCTTTCTCAGTCGGGATACGCTGTTTTCCCGCGAGACGTACCAAATGCTATCCTGAGCCGTCGTCGACCGACGGAAATCTATATGTCTCAGGGGGTCGTCTGCTGGACTACGCACTGTTGGTATTTATTGGTACATTCCGTGGAATATCGCGTATGCTGGGATAATGAGGAGGACTGAATATGAATAGGTTGAGATAACGAGAATCAACAATATATTGAGTAATACTGAATATTGTACAGACTGAAAAGTTTGTATGACTACACTGGTGACTATCCCATATAAATCGCATGCTTCTCGCAAGCACGAGACACTAGAGAGAAGTGAAGCTTGCTGATAGCGACGGAGCATGCTTTGCTCGGTACTGGAGCCGAAGGCAGCCGACGCTTTACGAAGCTCTATGAACATACTCGTAGAGTGCCAACGCACTGCTCATTAAAGTATATTAGACATATTAAAGTATGCCAACTTTACAGCTCAATACTCCCACCAGTTCAATACTTTAATTTTCTTCTATTTTCTCTTGAGACTAATTAACGAACATAGATACAAAAATCGTTCTCTAGGAACCGCTTTGGTGAAGATATCAGCTTGCTGTTCGCTCGACTGAACATACTCTACACTGATAATCTTCTCATTTACTTTGTCACGTATAAAGTGAAATCTTAAGGGGTTATACGCAGTTATGATTTTCAAAAAATCGATTTTTTTATTATTGCATTTTTGTAATGTATATATATTCAAAAGTATACACACAAAATTTCAAGTCGATCCGAGCAATACTTTCAGAGTTATACATTTATATGTAGAGACGCCTCGGCGCGTTTGAAAGTAGGTGGGGCAGAGGCTTAAGCGGCAGCTGTTTACCTAGACCGTTGCTCCTTTTATATACCTGTGTATTGTATTCTTATACATTGTGTGAGAGTGTAGTAGTGTTTTCCTTGTACCTGAGAGCAAAATTCAATAGTTTCTAGACGTTTATTCAGTATATACAGCCGAGGCAAGCAGTGAAGAAGTGCGTTCGTTTCCGTATTTTTTGCAATATTTCGTTCGGATTTCTAAGATAATTGTGAATTATAGTATAATAATTTAATATGAAAGTAAGTAGAGAACGGCGTTCTGTTACAAACGCACACAAATCAAGAAATCGAAAACGGAAAAACATTTTTAATCCGAGTAAAGCTGAGACGGACGAAAGCAGCTTCAGCGCATCTGCGAAAAAATTCAAAATGCAGGAGAAAATTATTTTGCCTCGTGACACTTCGATACAATATAGAATTTTGAACTTTATTACAGTGTTTGCAGCAATTTCCGAGTATGTAAAGTGCAAAACTTGTAATAAAGATATAAAGTTTGAAACTAGTAGCGAAAGAGGACTTGGTTTTAAAATTATTTTGCTGTGTGATGACTGTGCTCCGCGTACTGTAAATTCGAGTCCGTTTGCCAATCTTTCCTACGCAATAAACAGACGTTTTTTGTTTGTAATGAGAGTGCTTGGATTAGGATTAAAAGGTGCTAAAAAGTTTTGTGGTTTGATAGACATGCCAGCTTTTATAACTCAAAATACTTATGACTTGCTTAGAAATAATATGCACGGATGCATACAAATAGTCACCGAAAAACTTGTCCAGCAAGCTTGCGCTCAAGAGAAACAGCTCACGTCTGATAATCAAGGCGAAGCCCATGCTACAGAATTAACTGTATCTGGTGATGGGACGTGGAAAAAACGAGGATATACCTCTTTATATGGCGTATCATCATTGATTGGTTATTACACTGGAAAAATTATTGACATTGTGGTGAAAAGTGCATACTGCAAACAGTGTGAAGTATGGAGAAAAAATATGAACACTGAAGAATATAATGAGTGGTACAAAAGCCATAAAGAAAGTTGCTGTGCAAATCATTCCGGTTCCTCAAGAAAAATGGAGGTCGATTCAGTCATCGAGATGTTCAAGCGTTCGATAGAAAAATACGGAGTTGTGTACAAAAATTACATCGGCGACGGTGATTCGAAAACTTACTCCGGGATTTTAAAAGCTTTACCGTATGGTATTAATGAAGTTATAAAAAAAGAGTGTATTGGACATGTACAGAAGAGAATGGGCACGCGGCTTCGAGAACTTGTAAAAAAACTGTTGAAACCGTCAACAAAGTTGGAAAAAAAATTCAAAAAAAAGTTCTCGGTGGCAAAGGAAAACTTACGGGCAAAACAATCGACAAACTGACCGAATTTGAGCACGATTACCAGCCATTACCCACGGATGTTGCTGAAGCTGTGCGTCCAATTTACGAAGACCTCAGCAGCGAGATATTATTGGAACGATGTGTAGGCGGCTTTACACAAAATAATAACGAGAGTTACAACCAAATCATCTGGAAAATTACGCCGAAAATCATTCCGAGTGGCTCAAAAATTCTTGAAATGGCCGCAAATATTGCCGCCGGTATGTTTAATGAAGGTTCAATTTCACTTCTGTACCATATGAATGCAATGGGACTGTCTTTGGAGCCCAATGCGCATGCATATGTACAAAAGGAGGACAAAGAGCGCGTTACGCTATCCGAGCGCAGAGCGCACGAAGCGACACAAGAGGGAAGGATGGCTCGAAGACAGCACCAAATTGAATTGCTGGAGCCTGCTGAAGGAATGGAGGGTTTATTATATGGCCCTGGAATAGACGACACCATGTAAGTTGAAAAACAAATTTTTTTTCTATGTGTGAACCGGTTTTGAAACTTTAAACGCGTTTTTCTCAAAACAGCATTTTTTAAGTCGGTGTACACGATATCTTAAAAACGGCTTGTTCGATCGGTCTAAAATTTTAACACAATCTTCTTAGATACATTTTCTAGTAATTAATCGTTCCTTTTGTCAATCCGATACTTATTTTCCATTTTATAAACAATTTAAGGCCAAATTTTACATAAAAATTCGAAACCATTTTTTTGAGAAGCCGCCATTTTGTGAAAATTAAAAATTTTGATTAGCCGACCGATTAATTACCAGATAATCTAATATATTAACGAAATTTGTTTGGTTTTTTGATTTCAGATAATCCAATCTTGAGTTACGATGTACACCGTAAATCGTCTTTTTTAGAGGAGGTTCCGGAAATCGCCTGCAACGCTCTCTATAATCAACATTTTTATAAATAAAAAATTTGTTTATGTTCGTGAAGGATGCTTTTATAACCACAAAAATTTTCAAATTAATAAATTTAAAAGTCTCTTCAGAATAAATCCTTGAAAAACCGTCTTTTTTTGCCTCATAACTGCGTATAACCCCTTAAAACTATATGTTTAGTTCTCTTCTGGAACTCTGGATTACGTACCAATTTAATGGTGCTCTGATTGTCAATATATAGTGTTGTAGCCTCAGATACACTATAATTGAGATCATTCAACAATCTCCTAATCCAAATTAGTTCTTACACTGCCGCTGCAGCTGCGACATATTCAACTTCTGTTGTACTCAGGGTGACAAGTCTTTGGCGTGATGACAGCCAAGTAATAATACCGTTATAAAATTTAAACGCAAACCCCGTGGTTGACCTTCGAGTTTCGTAGTCTCCCGCAAAGTCAGCATCAGAGAGTCCTAAAAGTTTACAATCGCTCCCGTCGGAATTCATACAGAATACCGTGATTAGAAGTACTTAACAAATTTACAAATTCTTTTCACAGCATTCCAATGATTTAAACTATGTTAATTCAGGAAACGACTAACTAGATTAACTGAAAACGCGATATCAGGACGCGATACTATTGCTAGAAACATTAGCGATCCAACCATTTCTCTGAAGGGTACATTCTCTAACATGTCTTCTTCGTTTTCTACTGGTAATAATGTAACATTAGAATCAGACGGTGTACTTACACTCTTCGCATTCTGTAAATAAATGCTCTTAATTATACGATTAACATATGCTGTCTGATGTATAAATAGAGTTTTCTTATCTCTGTCTCTAACAATTTCTAATCCTGCAAAATAATGCGAATTACCAGTTATAATTTTAAACTTACTTTTAAGTAAATCCAAAATAACCACTAAATCATCATTATTTTCCGCAGCAATAATGCCATCGTCAACAAAAAGAGCTAGATATACATTTCTTTGAGATATTCTTCCTCTATAAATACAATGATCAGCTTCTGATTCCTTGAAACTACATTTTTCTAAAAAATCGCAGAATACCTTATTCCAACACCGAGGTGCTTGCTTTAATCCATACAACGACTTGTTAAGTTTGCATACTGTACTATTCATTCCACTTTTCACTTCTAGACCACTAGGAATATTCATATAGACCGTTTCACTCAATTAACCATATAAAAACGCGGTCTTAACGTCAAACTGCACGATTTCTAGATCACGCTGCGCAACCGTTGCTAAGAAAATTCGTAGAGTGTGTATCTCACGATTGGTGAAAAGGTCTCCGAGTAGTCCACTCCTTCCTGCTGTTGAAAACCTCGTGCAACAAGCCTGGCGTTGTATCTTTCAACTGACCCGTCAGTACTCTCGTTGACCTTGAAGACCCAGCGAGAGTCGATCGGCTTTACACCTTCTGGGGCAGGAACAATCGACCACGTGTTGTTCTCACGATGAGCCTTGAATTCCTCATCGATAGCTTTCTTCCACTCATCAGCCTGTTCTCCATTTACCGCTTTAACATAGGAGTTTGGTACGGCAACTTCAACAAAATCAGCTGTAAACCTGATTGGTCGTTTGATGCCCGCGCGATCTCTCAACACTCTTGCTCGTTGAGTTTCATCTCGTTGTTGATGTCCATTTACATCACCACGAGCTTCGATCGGTTCAACAGGATCTGGTTCAACCATTTGAACATCGTCTGCTTCTTCAGCATCCAGGAAATTTTCTTCGTCATCTGCAACTCTCTCACCGGCCTCGAATACTAATTCACTATCATCCTCTGAAATGTGAGGTACCTCAGAAACTTGCTCGTTAAAGGTAACATTTCTGGAGATGCTAATCGACTTGGTGACCGGATTGTAGAGTCGATAGTGCTGAGATTATTTGTCGTATCCCACGAGAATCATCTTCTTTGCCTTGGAATCCAGCTTCTTTCTAGTCTGTTCAGGAACATGCACGTATGCATCAGAGCCAAAAACCCTTAAATGGCTTAAATCAGGTTTCTCCCCGGTCCAGAGTTCGTAAGGTGATTTGCAGTCATCTTGAGTTGAGATGGTCCTATTCAGAACATAGACTGCTGTATTAACAGCCTCGGCCCACAGCGACTTTGGCAGATTCTTTGAGTGCAGCAATGTACGAGCTGACTCAACTATTGTTCTGTTTTCTCGTTCTGCTCGTCCATTCTGCTCCGGTGAATACGGCGCCGCTGTCTCCGTCTCAATTCCTCTAGTAGCTAGGAACTTCTTGACCTCACGGTTCACATACTCCGTGCCGTTGTCACAATGCATGACCTTCATAGATCGATTGAATTTGTTGCATAGTTTAGCCTCAAATTCTCTCAACTTTTCTATGACATCAGATTTATGTCGCAAGAAAAATATAAATCTGTAACCTGTAGCTCTGTCCTTGAACAAAAGATAAAATCTCGAACCACCTGCTGATGGTATCGACATCGGACCACAGACATCGGTATACATTTTCTCACCTGGATTCCATACCTGTTCTCTGTTCGATTTCTTATTCGGTAGTCGATGTGATTTTCCAAATTGGCAAGCTTCGCAGAAGAAATCTTTGACCTCATGGCAGTTTACTTCAGAAATTGACTTGTTTTTCATCATGTTCACAAGTGTACGTGTGTTTACATGGCCAAGTCGCTCGTGCCACGTTCGCAAATCCTTGGATACAGTATTTGCTTCCTCTGCTAACGACAATTTCACTAGAATAAAAATTCTACATATTCCGTTAGACTGCTTGACTCCTTGGGCGACGATTTCAGATTTGTCCTTAACGAACACCTTGTCGTCAACATAGGTTACTCCGAGTCCTCGTTTCGTGCAGGCACCAACAGAAAACAAGTTTTTCTTAATTTGAGGAACATAGAACACGTTCTCTATTTTTGCCTCGCACCATTCTCCATTTGCAAACAGACGAACTTCAATTTCTCCTTCTCCTCGTACCTCACATGGACCGTCATCTCCAAGAAACATCTGGTCTATTTGACTCTGTCCAAGACTCGCAAACCACTCGCGACGATGCGACATATGACACGACGCACCATTGTCGCGTAGCCAGACACCTGAATCCTCACGTCCACGAAAACTTTCAAGTATTTCAGAATAACGAAAACCGTTAGACACGCTTGATTTTCCGTACGTTTCAAGCGCAGATTGATCTTTCACGCTCGCGACAAGAAGGGTTGATTTCTTGCGAACATTGTTCTCGCGTTCACTGTCGCTATCACTTTTCTTCTTATATTTAAACTCGCGCGTGAAGTGTCCTTTTCTATGACACTTAAAACACGTTATTTACGTCTTTTTATTACACGACTTCCCGTCACTCTTCCCAGCAACTTTATGTTTTGATTTTCCCATGGATAAGACTGCAAACGCACTTGCTGCTTCATCATCTTGCGTCAACCGACTTTCTTCTCCGTTAACGCTCCGTTAAATTGTTCAAAGTCTGATTTTCCTCAGTCACACTGTCCGATGCTGTCTTTAGCGCATTATATTTTGTCGGCAAAGTAGCTGTTTGAGAATCCCGTCCGATATAGTTTGACAGAATGAACCTGCGAATATATTGGAAAAATATGAGATTTCACTCATGACAGGGTGATAAATAAACCAGACACAATTGTTGTTATCTTGAGAAAGTGTTTTATTCCACCTTCCTTCAGCTCGGATACAAAATACAGTTTTGTATATAAGTTGGAAAAATATCAAAGTGAAAAATGAATACAAAAACAGGTTAAATTTAGAAAAATGCAAAATTGATATAAAAATGAATGCACCAAAATCCGAGAGTTTACAAATAAATAAATAAAGTTGAATTTTGTATGAAGCTTGAGCAGCACACAATTAATATAATTGTGTGCTGGGTGTGCGCGAGCAGTGTACGTACTGCAGCCAGTGCTGCGAAGCATGTCACGCTATGAGATAAATGAGTGTGTAAAATGTGTACACCATTCACTGCAAGCTCTCAGCAGTTTGTCGAAGAGAAATTACAGTGAATTGATGAGAGCACTTGCAAATGAATTGCTAGAGTGCTGTGAATGGATGTGAGGCCAGCTACGCAGTCAGCACTACGTAGCACAGTACAACATAGACTGAGGATGCACAAATGAGCAGAGTATAGTCACTGTATTTTCCCAACAGATTGTCGGGGGGAAACTACAGTGAATATAAAGCACGTGCATAATTATATTAATTAAGCAGGCAAGATAGAGTGAGGAGAACGTGGTGCAGCCCGTGCTGCAGCGCACGCCACAAAGTGAGACCTTTATGTTGATGTACCGCTTATTTTGTTCTCCTCACCGCCAGTAAATTTCACTGAATTATGACGATGTACTCGTACCTGATTTTGAGTCCTGTTGAGCACGATAGCTGAGTAGATCCGGTGAATGCAGTGGAAAAGTCCGAGATGTCCAGGAGATGTGTGTGCTGTTCCCGTGGTTGATCCGAAAAGTGTCTAAATTTCCAACATGGCTGCGGGATACGAAAGCGTCGTTAGGCGCTGAAGTCAGTTGAGCGAGATAGCCGGTAAGCGAAGCCGAAGTCAAGCGAGAGAGACATCCTCTCGCTCAACGCGGCGTGCCAACGAGGCACAGCCTCAGCTCCGCGAAGCCCTGCCTCGGCTATCTCCGGCCCAACCTAACGCAGTGTGCTAGAGCACCACAACAGGTAGGCGCACGACGAATATCGATCGCCGTGCGCCAGCTGATTATCCAACAGTAGCAATTATTTTTGCCAAAACAGCTGAATCAGACACAGGTTCACCAAGGTCTTTAATTTGCATTGCTAGATTCTCAACGTGAGCCACGTGTTGAACAACGGCATCGGTGGCGTTCATTTTATATTCATGAAATTTTTGGAGCAGCAAAAGTTCGTTTGACACCGACTTATGCTCATGAATCGAGCTCAGCTTCATCCACATCAGGGCTGCGGTTTGACATACGAGCAAAGATTCCATTTGCTTCGGCTCCATCGACGATGAAAGCGCAAACATTGCTTTCGCGTTGTTCTTTATCCATGCCTTGAGCAAGGCTTTATTTTCGGCGGCCGGTCTCACACGCGTACCGTCGATAATATCGAATAATCCGTAAGCAACGAAAATATTACGCATCTGGAATTTCCAGACTTGAAATTTCTGTCTGTCGAACTTTGTCACGTTTCTGGTAGATATTTCCTCAGACATTTTCCCGCACGTTTCTCACACTGCTTGTTCCCGACACAAAATGGCCGACCCGGCGGCACCACGCGGCGAGCACGTTTCGAGCAAGAAACCGGTGCTTTTTTTATCAACTCCTCTTATACAGGCAGTCTGGGTCCATAACCTATTGATACATTCCGTGGAATATCGCGTATGCTGGGATAATGAGGAGGACTGAATATGAATAGGTTGAGATAACGAGAATCAACAATATATTGAGTAATACTGAATATTGTACAGACTGAAAAGTTTGTATGACTACACTGGTGACTATCGCATATAAATCGCATGCTTCTCGCAAGCACGAGACACCAGAGAGAAGTGAAGCTTGCTGATAGCGACGGAGCATGCTTTGCTCGGTACTGGAGCCGAAGGCAGCCGACGCTTCACGAAGCTCTATGAACATACTCGTAGAGTGCCAACGCACTGCTTATTAATAATATGTTAGGCATATTAAAGTATGTCAACTTTACAGCTCAATTGTCTGTCGCTAATTTATACATCGTCCAGCTGAGGCGCTAGTCGCGGTCCTCATGCAACACCGGTTCCCCCAATTAACCGAGTTCGGCTCGTTAAGTGGGGATCAGAGTTCACGGGCACGCGTACCGGACGGATCTCAGGGCTTTTTCCCGGATATCGTTAAGCGAGTACGACGTTGCGCCAAAGATACTTGGGTCCCGCGTTACTCCTGTCACGTTTCGAATAGAGAAAGAAAGAAGGCAATTACAACGCATTGGAAATAAAACTTAAAGTCGACACATCTTATATCAACCTCAATTCGCTGTTGTATTCCCCGGACGAGGATAGCCAGAGTTATACCAGCCTAAGAGGATTTTCCCGGAAACCAGAGAACTACGCTGCAACATCGTCTCGGTGAGCTCGCTTTTTTCCCCGGTCTTTGATTTTATTCGATTATGCGAGGACAGACAAGTACGTTCGAGACTGTTCATACCTGCAATTTCTGTACCCCGCACGTAGAGTATGCATTTGTATTGGGCCAGGTTGCGTTTGTAGAATGTAACATCGAGATCGTTTGACTAGTAGAAGCCAGGAAAAAGTCACTTTATTATTTAATTGTATTTTTGATGACGGTTAAACCGTGCGCGCGCTAGGCCATTATCCCGAAGTGTGATTGTTTGTGTGGGATTTGAACGGGATATACCGTGTCGCGGATTTTACTGAATTATTGACTTTAAATGTAAATTACTTAGTTTTATTTTTCTTTCCGTTCGATTTATAAGGTCGTGCGCGCGTTAGTACGTCGTCCCGTTGTGTGTTTTGTGTGAAAGGGACTAACACGTTATAGACCGCGTCGCATATCATTCAAATTAACTGGCGTTTAATTGTTTTATTTATTTATTCATTTATTTATTCCTATGATCATTTATTTATATCTATTCGGTTGGATTTAGCCTTAAACAATACTGAAAGTCGCTTAGTACGTGATTGGCCGTCATCCCGTATTGTGTATGTGAGTCGGTGGGATTTGAACGGTCCGAGCCGTATCTCGCGTCGTTAGATTGTCCGTTACGTTTTATTATATTTTATTTGACTAGCGCATGCGACAGATCCATTATCTGGAAATTATTTATTGATTGACATTATTGCTTTGGACGTTAGTTATTTCATGATTATCTTTGTTTTTTTCTTTCTTTTATTTAAGTATTATTCGTTATTTAATCGTTTAGTTATATTTTACTGTCGGGCAGAGACCCCCGGTTTTGTCTTTATACAACAGAGGATTTTCAATATTGAATTATCGGTCCGTTGGTAGCTTCGCGTACGTGACCTTCCGACGTCCCATTGTCGTTGAGTTGTTGTATGTGTGGGATAGACTCGGCATGGGCCGTATCGCGGGCTAAGTAATCCCGAGAATCAATGTTTTTCATCCCCGTTGATCGGACTTTGTTTGGCGCATACTAATATTCGAAGCGTAATCTGACATTGTGAAGAGAGTGGATCGAGCGAAGATTTGGTATGCCTGGGTGTGAGAAGGAGCGAGTGCCGGGATAACATAAATACTGTCGGAATAATTAAGCTTGAGAATTGTTAAAAGACTAAGAGTGATTTTACGGGATACTTTCTTTACCTTCTTTTTGATTATTGTAAGATCTTGACAAATTTATAATCATTCTGATTAATTAAACAATCCGCCAAATGGCACTTGTAAATCCCGTACCTGCTATGTAGGTGTTATTTATTTATTTTACCTCCTGACTTCAGGTTATTAAGGTTCGGTTCTTGACTTTATTTGATGGTTTATTTAGAGTTATTTATTGACTTTATTTTATATTTGACTTATTTTATTTATCATTATTTATCTGTTTTATTTCCTGACGTCTTTTATTGGTTATTGATTTTATTTGTTTAGGTTGATTTTATTTTATTAGCGAATCTTATCGACTAATTTTATGTATGAATTTTATGAACTAACGACTACCTTGACAGTCCGAACCACCCACTCTGCCTCGAACAGCTGTAGCTAGCCTAGGTTGAGTCTGGCCGAACATCTCGTTATTTTTCCTTTCGGCGCGTAAGCGCCTGGCGCCCATCTCGAAAGAGTACATTAAAGGAAGGAAAAATAGCTTGGGTCAGCTATAGGTAACGTGGTACGTTGAGGAGCAAATTTACGTTACAATACCAATGCATGATCACCGTAGGTGGCAAGAACAATGCCGTTTTGTCCGGGGCATACCCTGTGGGAACGTGCCCATCGGGGCCGAACCACGAGATGTACCCCTTTCTTGTGAAAAAGAACGCCATGATTGCAGATTAGAAGTAAGAGTAAACGCGACCCCTGATCGCCACGAGGATGTGCCTCCAAAGAAGAGCGATTTAACTCCCATATATCCCGTATTCGAAGATTATACTAAACGAGTAGACAGCTTCACTTACGGGCCTGGAAATTGTGAAACCAATATTGCAGTATTAGCAGCAGCCGGATTCTTTTTCACGGGCAGTCAGACTAAAATCAAGTGTTTTCATTGTGGAGTATCATTAGACAATTGCGAAATTTATGACGACCCTTGGGAAAAGCATGCTATATGGGGCCCTAATTGTCGTTACATAATAATGCGTATAGGAAGCCGACCACCCGGTCAAACACCTCGTCGCCTTCCTTTTTCCTCGCCAACTCCCGTCTCTCAGACAGAACTGTACGAGAGCTCCCCTACCTGCGATCAGAGATTCGTTGCTAGATTATTGGAAAGGCTCCGAGCCACCCTCGACTGTCTAGAATGGGCATGCTCCAGGGACGACGGCCTACAGCCCTCGTACCCTACCTACGAAAACTATACAGACCGCATGGAAAGTTTCATTTCTTGGCCTGAGACGCTACCGATGAAACCAGGAACATTAGAAGACGCTGGATTCTTTTATTCTGGGAAGAAGGACAGAGTAACCTGTTCTTATTGCGGAAGTATAATAAAACGTTGGGGCAGGGGTCCAAACCCCTTACACTTACACGTCTTGCTAAATTCAGGTTGTGGATTCCTGAGCATGACTACGAATACGTACCCATGTTCCTCCTTGTCCACCAGTCTTACCGATTCAGTTACCGATTCAGTAATTACTTCACATCGTTGCAATTCCCGACCTCCTACCCCTTGGGCAGAGTAATTGGACCTATCCACACTATCGCTGACACCATCCCAGGATTAAGATGCCACCTCTCAGTTATGTCAAACCTGCCATCACCAACCTATAAACGTGAGGTTTCTCCCTTGCCTCCACGCGAATAATTGTTACAAATGCGGCAAGAATAGAGAAACATGCGATGAATGCAACTCAGAGATGCAGTGCATCGTGCTTGATCCCGAATAGGATAACGATAACAAGGAGAAAAAGTTAAAATTATATCGATAACAACAATAAGTAGCTAAAACCATACTTGTATACGTTAGTTAAAATCAATTCAGGATCGGTTGATTAATTCTCTTTCGCTCAAGCATAAATTGCCAAATCTCAAGGTACGGTTCGAAATGAACTATTGATGGACCTCGAAAATCTCAATACACTTACAATAAAATAGTAAGAAATCACTGATTATAGAGAGATTATTTCAGGATATAATGACTAATATTTTTTCTTCTCTTTATGTTTTGGGTTTAGGGGATTTTGTTTGAAGCTATGACTCCAAACGCGTGTGTCGATCTTTTTGTTTGATTTATTTTTAAAAAATTCGTAGTTTTTCTTTCTTCCCCTCTCTCTGTTTTATTACAATATATATATATATATATAAAATATAATAGAAATTTCATAAAAATACATAATAAATTTATAAGTTTCATGAAAAGACATAAGGTAAATCTCAAACATAAAATAAATTCAGGAAAAAAAAACACTGAAATAGGAAGAAGTCATTCCTCGTCTTGCGCAAAAAAGTGGCGCAACCCCCACGAATCCTCTCCATAGAGAACCCTATAAAAAAAAAAGAGAGAAAAGTTAAGAATTGATGCACACAAGTAATGTGAGGAATTACTATGCTGTTAGCAGGAGATTTTAGACAAACTTTACCAGTGGTGCCAAGGGGAACTCGAGCAGACGAAGTAAAAGCATGCATAAAAGCATCATATTTATGGTCAAAAATACATAAAATATCATTAAGTAAAAATATGAAAGTACATTTAAGAGGAGATATCAATGCAGAAGAATTTTCAAACATATTATTAAAAATAGGTAATGGAGAATATCAAGAAACCGATGGAAAAATAATCATAACTGAAAGATTAGGTACAATAGTGACGACAATAGAAGACCTTATAGAAAAGATATACCCAGATATTGAAAATATAAAACAGAAGTCTATGGTTTGATTATGCGAGCGAGCAATTTTAACATCGAAGAATGATAAAGCAGAAATTATTAATAAAATTATAATAAAAATGTATGAAGAAGCAACAATGGAATATAAACCTGTCGATTCAGTAGTACAAATTGATAATGTGGTAAACTATCCCGTAGAATTTCTAAACACACTAAATCCTCCAGGATTTCCAGCACACAAAATTCTACTGAAAGTGGGAGCACCAATAAAGTTAATAAGGAATCTAAACCCACCAAAACTATGCAATGGCACCAGATTGCAAGTAAAAGCTCCAAATAAAAATATAATTGAGGCTACAGTTCTTACTGGTCCTGCTCGCGGAGAGTCAATATTTATACTACGTATTCCACTTATTAGGTGCGCAACTAAGTTCCCGCTGTTTTTCAAGAGATGGCTCCAGTAGTAAGTGCTGGTCGATTGGGACATAACCAAAACGTCATGAACCAAGCTTAGACATATGGTAAACAAACCGCTTTTACACATCAGTGATTTCGTTTTTGCGTCATATACTTTTGGTTGTGTGAAAATGTCTGATTTTGTGCCAAATAGTCGTCATTTGCGGGAAGTGTTGCTTTTCTTCTTTCATTCGAAGAAAACGGCGGCTGAAGCGCATCAAGAACTCCAAAAAGTTTACGGAGATGCTGCTCTGAGTGAAACAACATGCCGTGATTGGTACCGTCACTTCAAAGACGGTGATTTTGATGTTGACGACCGTTCGCGTGCAGGAAGGCCAAAAACCTTCGAAGATGCTGAATTGGAGGCATTGCTCGATGAGGATCCGTGCCAAACGCAAAAAGAGCTTGCTTCAGCATTAGGAGTTACCCGCCAAGCCATTTCCAAGTGATTGCATGCGTTGGGAATGATTCAAAAACAAGGAACGTGGGTTCCTTATGATTTCAAGCCAAGAGACGTTGAAGGTCGTTTTTTCGCCTGTGAACAACTGCTCCAGCGGCAAATAAAGAAGAGTTTTCTTCATCAAATCGTTACGGGTGATGAAAAATGGATTCATTACAGCAACCCAAAGAGAACAAAATCATGGGGACTGCCTGGTCATGCTTCTACGTCGTCGGCTCGGCCGAATATTCACGCTGCGAAGATTTTGCTGTGTATTTGGTGGGACCAGGGCAGTGTTATTTATTATGAGCTGCTGAAACCGAACGAAACCATCACTGGGGAACGGTTTCGAACTCAATTGATGCGATTGAGCCGAGCACTGCGCGAAAAGCGGCCACAATACGAGCAGAGGCAAGAAAAAGTGATTCTACAGCATGACAACGCTCGGCCTCACGTTGCCGAACCCGTTAAAACCTACTTACGAACGCTCAAATGGGAAGTCCTACCCCACCCGCCATATTCCCCAGATATTGCGCCGTCCGATTATTACTTGTTCCGTTCGATAGCACATGATCTGGCTAATCAACAGTTCAGCTAATATGAAGACATCTCAAAATGGCTTGATTCGTGGATAGCCTCAAAAGACGAACACTTCTATCGTGACAGTATTCGAGCTCTGCCAGAAAGATGGGAAAAAGTTGTCGCTAGCGATGAGCAATATTTTGAATTCATTTGTAAACATTTTTTCACAATAAAGTTGCATTTTCATAAAAAAAAAACAGTGGGAACTTAGTTGCGCACCTTATATAACAACAGATTATTGTTTCGAATTTAAAAGACTACAGTTCCCAATAAAGATTTGCTTTGCAATGACTATAAATAAATCTCAAGGCCAGACTTTATAAAACGCAGGGATAGATTTAAGAGAAGATTGTTTTTCCCATGGACCATTATATGTGGCTTGCTCAAGAGTGAGCTCATCAAGCAAATTAGTAATACTAACACCAATGGGAAAAACAACTAATGTAGTGTATAAAGAAGTACTAAAATAAAGAATTTAAAAAAAACAGAAAAGAAGGAAAATAGTTTTTAAAAATGTGTAAGAAACAGTAGTGAACAATAAGAAAAAGTTGAAAAAAATGGAAAAGTGGAATAGGCCTATAGGGGACACCACTATAAAAAAAAACGCGCCAAGCTATCTACAACGTGGTGGTGTGGAAAACATAGTATTAAAAAATTTTTTAAATAAACATTAAAAAAAATACTGTTATCGCAAAAAATTTATTACAAACATTCAACCAAATTCAGTGCTGACGCAATGAAAAGTATATACAACCCAAGTTAAAGGTGCTAGAATTTTCATCTGTTTGGCTGGAATCGTGGCAAAACCGTGATTTGAATACTTTGCTTTATTACGTTGGAACGCCGAAATTATTGGCTTGGGAATGACTTTGTGTAAATTTTTTTATTTTTTAACGTTCCGAGTAATACCTCAAAAAGTATACCATAAAAGTTGTATCTTTATTCGCGGCTTTGTTACAAACAATTTTTAAAAATTAGCTTTAAAGATACCCGTGGCGAAGCGCGGGTGCTTATGCTAGTAATAAATAAAGATAATAAGAGCAACAAACAATTTGACCGAGCGAGATACGCTTCGAACCATACTAATCCCTCGCGACCAAGTACAAAAGACGGGACGACGGTCGAGCACGCACTACACCAGAATACCGTCCGACAAAACAAGATCAGAGAAAGTCAAAGAAACTGTCTCCTCGGAAATCCAGCTCACGATACGGCCTACGCCGGATCAATCCCACGCACACGCAATATAACTCGACAATCACGGGATGCCGGAAGATCACGTATGCGAAACTTCTAATGGTTTGATTCTTGCCCCTAGAAAATCTCCCGACGTATACCAGGTGTATGCATAAGTTTTTTCCGGTTTTTTGGTAAAAAAAAACACGTAATTTTCGAGGGAAATTAATTTTTGTTTTATTCAAAATATTGGCCATCGGCTTCTACACATTTCGCCCATCTTTCAGGTAACTTATGAATACCATGCCAGAAAAACTGCTTCTCTTTTGCGGCAAACCATTCGTCGAGCCATTTTCCAACTTCCTCGAATTTGCTGAAGTGCTGCTCTGGGAGCGCGTGCCCCATTGATGCGAAGAGGTAATAGTCAGATGGCGCCAGGTCTGGCGAATACGGCGGGTGCGGAAGGATGTCCCATCCAAGCGATTTCAAGGTGTCTTTCACTGCTTTTGCTGTGTGAGACGGCGCATTGTCGTGTAACAAAATCACTTTGCCATGTCTTCTGGCCCATTCCGGTCGTCTTTCGATTAATGCGTGGTTTAAATTAATAATTTGTTGGCGATAGCGTTGTGTATTAACGGTTTCGCCGGGCTTCAAGAGTTCATAATACACAATACCGCTCTGGTCCCACCAGACACAGAGCATGGTCTTCTTGCCGAAGCGATTTGGCCTTGGTGTTGAAGGACCGGCTTCGCCAGGTGAAAGCCACGATTTTTTCCGCTTCGGGTTTTCAAAATAAATCCATTTTTCGGCAACCGTCACAATTCGATGCAAAAATGATTTCCTTTCGTGGCGTTGAAGCAGCACTTCACAAGTGACTTTGCGATTTTCTATTTGACGTTCATTCAAATCGTGTGGGACCCATTTACCGAGTTTATTGATCTTCCCCATTACTCGTAAACGTCTGCTGATTGTTTCTTGTGACACATGTAATGCTTCTACTAATTGCCGTTGAGTTTGAGTTGGGTCATCATCCAATAACTCCTGCAATTGCTCGTCTTCGCATATTTGTGGTCTACCAGAGCGCTCACTGCCCTTCACATTGAAATCACCACTTTTAAATTGTCGAAACCATGTCTCACATGTTCTAATCGATGGAGCGTGTTCACCATATGTTTCTACCAGCAAACGTTGACTTTCAGCAGCCTTTTTCTTTTGATTAAATAAAAAAAGCAATGCGTGCCGCAAATGTTCTTTTTCAGGCACAAAACTCGACATGATCACTGAACGATAAAACAAAGACGCTAGTTTTTGGCGGACTCAACTTGTGTGTGTTTGTAGGTTAATGTCAGACGAACAAAATGACGTGTGTCAAATTAATACGCTGCGTACTTTTCGCTGGCACCATTTCTTAGTTAAACCGGAAAAAACTTATGCATACACCTGGTAAAAGACAAGACCGAGCATAAGTCACCGCCGAATCGATATCAATAAAATAAAATAAAATAAATAAATACAAAAAGAAAATAATAACAATAAAATAATGAACGTCAAACAAAAATAATAATCATCCATAAATTATTCAATTCAAAAGATAACAAAAGTAACGAACGATTTATCACAGCATATCTTGCTTCGAACCGTACTAATCCCTCGCGATCAAGTACAAAATACGGGACGACGGCTGAGCACGCACTGCATAAGCTCACAAAAATAAAATAATGTCCAATTAATAATAAGAAAAATAAATAAAATAAAATGAGTCGAATAAAATAATGTAAATCAATAAGTCAGTTATTCCTAAAAATTCGCGACACGGCCTATAACATTCAAATCCCTCTCACACAATCGCATCACGGGATGATGTACCAATGCGCGCGCGGCTTTACAGGAAACGACTACAGAACACTAACAAAAGAACGAAGTGACTTTGTCACGGCTCTAACCGCCAAACGATCTCGATATTACACTTTGACGGACGCAGTCGGTCCCGATACAAATTTATACTCTGTGCGTGGGTTACAGAAACCACAGGTATGCCCAAGCTCGAATCGACTTGTCAGTCGATACTCAATAAAATCAATAATGAGAAAAGGCCGGGGAAGGAAAGAGAACTCACCGGGACGATGACGCTGCGATGTTCAATGAAATTCCTTGATAATTTCCAAAGTTTGGCTCGGTACAATAGTTCCAAAGATTATCCGATACAATAACGACTCGCCAATAAATTTCGTGAAACAGCAGCCCCATGTTGAGCCGATATTTTCGGTAGCCAACAGTAGAGCGGGACAAACAGAGTGTACGCTACGTCCTGCTCGCTCGACGATCACCGGGAAAAAGCCCGGAGGTCCTGCCGGCACGCGTGCCCGTGAACTATGATCCCCTCCTAACGAGCCGAATTCGGTTGATTGGGGAATCGGTGTCGCTCAATGACCGCGACCAGCGCGTCAGCTGGATAACGCATAAATTAGCAACAGACAATACGGAGAGTAGCTCAGTCCGGCAGATAAACCCCATGAGACAGATGGACTGCTGCAAGGCTGTATCTCCCGACAGAGATAGGTGTAAAATGACTGTTTATGTAAAATGTCGAATCCCGAAATTAGCAATTGATGGATGCGGTGTGATCATCCTCTTCCTCTTTCCCCGTCGCTCTGGTCGTACAAATTGTAATATAGAAATACAAAAAAAAATAAAAATAATTAAATAAAATACGGCGATCGTTCTCTAAGCCCTGTGAGATCGTTTCGGCAATTGTCGTGCGAGGAGAACGCAGTGCTCGAATATCCTGTCACGTTACAACACCCCACCCCCCTCTTAAACACAGCCGCCCTCGGCCGGAAAACTCGCCTCCTCCCCGGTCTTTCCTAAACCGAAATATGGTCGCACGTCCGACTCCTGCATCCAACGATTTCACGGGCTCGCACGGGACTCTTGGAGCGATAATAATATAAATCAAAATAACAAAAAAACAAAAACAAAAGCCAAAGGGGGTATAAAACAGTTTTCACCTCGTAATGTCCCTCCGGTTTCTCTGGTTCCTCTCCCGTAGACGAAACAAAACGACAAAAAAAGGGTAGAAATAAATAAATAAATAATCAAGACAGAACAACAAAAAAGAATACAAGGAATACCGGAATAACTAGACCACGAAAGAACCAAAATAACATAAAGTAAAATACAATGAACGAAATTAACAGATATAACCAAATATAACAAAACAAAGAAAAATATAATCAAACCAGCCTTTGAGGAGCGGCTGGTCCCGTCGGGAGTATACCGTGAGGCCAACCAAGGGAAACAAAAATTAAAAGATTTATATTCAATTAACGGGAATTGTCCCGATCTGATATTCGTCCAAATGACCACAATAATTAAAACAAATAGCTACCACAAAAAAATTAAATTAATATTAATAAGACGAATTTAAAACTTGCCAAAAGGAAAAGGAAACAATAAATCGAATATAAGGGGGAAGGGAAAAAGAATTAATTAATAGTAAAAATAATAATAATAAAATATAAATCAATGGATAAACAAACCAAACAAATATCTAAAAACTTACTGAATGACTCCCTAAGGGTGTAATAAATAGAGGCCTAAGAATATCCTCATCCGTAATGAATACCGATATAGGCCCGGGACCCGCAAATTCGCTCGACTCAATCGATTATATTTCACTACAACATCCAACCCCAAGTAATATTTCAGAGTTCTATAATAAACAGGAGATAATATTACATTAGCCGGGAGTACCAGTTTCCAATGCAGAAGACTGTTACTCTCTCGGCGACACACAACAAAACATAAACACGGCCGGCCTTGAGCACGGCACTAGACAACGAGAGCGAGCCTGGTAGACCGTGTGCCTCACAAAGGCCTACTACAGTACGTAGCGGGAAAACTAGACTGCCGAAAATCAAACTCCAACAATACCTAAAGCTTTCAAACTGTTATTTATGCAACCAAAGCCATATATATGTAGGGATTAAACTAGGTTCGACTTGGTGAAAAAATATATTTATTGAATTTAAAAGAAAACAATTAACATGGGCTTATAATTTGCTTTTTACGATTCGGGCACGACACACTCTTTCTTTTGTTATCCACCAACTGACTGATCCTCTTGAAATTCGTCAACGGCTCCGACCCACTCACTCATCCTCACTCTACACGTTTCACTCGCACGCGCATACTTATAGTTTCTCTCATACGTACACCTCGCATTCCCACATATATCATATTAATGGGAATGTAAAAAGAATGTTACCGAGAAATTAAAAAAAAAATTTTGAAAAATATCCATGCATAAAAGTACTACTATTGTTGTCTCGTGTAATAAAGCTAAAATGACTGATAAATAAATACTCTAAACAAAATTTAAAAAAAAAATATAGGAAAATATCCTCACAGCGAGTATGAGCCTTCATTCGATTTTACGAAGGCTTTATGGTGCTCGTCGACCTGAGCCCACAGCGAGTCGAATTCCTCGACGGACGTCTAGCTTCCTGTGGTAGCGCCTGATGCACCAACTTGACTGCGTCGCTACGGCTCTGCGGCGATTGAGCCTTGAAAATGAGCTCGCTTGGCAGTCGGGAAGGCGATTTATCTGCCATGATACTGTGAGAAACGCAGTAGCTCAATCTGAGCAAACCTGACACTTGTGTCAATAAGCGATACTCTTGGAGCACCAACAAGTACAAAAAAGAGGAGAAAGTAAATAAAACTCCGCAGAACTGTACGATACCCAATCCGATGCTGATGTAGAACTGCGACGTGCCGATCAATGTGCAGAGGTAATACTACGATGCTAGACTGGCAGGCTCAGCTTAGTGAGCTGTCAGATCGTTCTCCGACGATAAGCTGGTGGAACGTGTTCCTGCTGGGTGCGCTGTGTTATGCCGGTACCGCGTAATCAGATTAATACGGTAATTGGTATAATATCAAAAGTTATTATTTTTTGGGATCGTTTGCCGATAAGGAGATAGATCTCTGGTAAATAAGAAACACGTGAATTTACGGAAAAATAATAGATTATAGACAACCGCAACTTTTCGTTATCCATTTATGATGATAAAAAGAGTGTTACAATAATTAACCGTTTTTTTTTTCAAATAATTGACGAGAAATTAACCCGTTCTCTTTGAATCTACCTTTTAGACTGATTTTCGTAAAAGCAGTTGCTAGCTGTGTTCACGAAAATCCCTTCGTTGGCGGTTTTTGCGTTAGCCTATCGTCGATCGCCAAGCGAGTCGCCTCATGCTGTGTCGGCGTTTTCGGTGTCGATCGTACGACCGGGCATAGGACTTCGTTTCCTGTCTTGAACGAATTCCAATGTTTCGTTAGCTGAGTCAGCTTTGGAAAATTCCAGAATATACCATGATATAGAATATCCCGCGGCACAACATCCCTCTCCTCGTAAAAGAAAAATTTGTTGACAAAAAAAAAAATTTTCGTTGGTTTCTCGTGTACATGTGACAGTGACAATTTTTTTACATTTTGATAAATTTTCATTTTATTTCGTTGACGATGATACATTAGCTTCTTCCCTTTTGCTTCTTATCGTCGTTTGGAGTGGGCGAGTCGCTCTCGGGGGGGACGAATGCATGTCCTGGACAGCTGGGATCGCAGTGGCACCTCTGGCTGTTGTCGTCCGAGGGACTCGAGGTTTATGTTTACCTCGGCGGCTGCCGAGGTCGTTGCCTCGCGTGTCGTTGTCGGTGTTCGGTTTCGATGATACCTGTAACATTTAAATAGAACGTAGCCGACTAAGGCTATTGATACTATTGCGCCAAGTGAGCAGAAACTCAGGTTGTGGATGTGCTGCATCCCATCTCCGGTGGTGTCGAGAGTTTCCACGATTAGGTCTGCTCGAGCTCTGAGCTTTCGAATCTCTTCTGGGTCTCGCAGCACGCTCAGTAGTAGACTGTTCCTCTCGGTTTGTGTTGGGGGCGCCTGAACCTCTATCTCCGTTAATTTTAAATTAAATGACGGAGGGTAATTTTCCTGGATGACCTGCAATGTTCGCGCGATGGTTTTGATGAGGAAATATCAGGCGGTTACCAAACATACGCCTACCAACGGTTGGCGCGACGTATAGTCATCGGTCTTGTTGCTGCATTGGGACGATGAGGGGATGGGTTAGTTGGATAACCCTTTTCGCACATTTTTCGCCGTTATTTGTGTCAATTTTCGCGTATATTAGGACTTTGCAGGGCGCGTCGTTTGTAACCGAAATTGTCGGGTGCGTCGGAGGGCAAATATATGGTTTGCTCAGTACCTTGCAATTTTTTAGGTCATCGGTTGCCATCCTCAGGTATTTAAGATTCTCGGTGTCAATGACTACGTGACTCTCAGTCGTGTCCACGTAGTAGTATCCGTCATTGCTTGCTCGCGTGAGTAAAGGGCTTTTGTATACCATACTGTTGCTGCCTGATCAACGGTATGTCGAGTACGAATACTGTTGCGTCACTTTCGCTGCAGGCCTTTAGATCCGCCAGTCACATCTGTGCTGACACTAAGCTGTGCTCTACTGCGACAGGGAAACAGGTGCCGGGCGGCAGGTGTGGTAGTGCCATGGCAATGTGACGCGTAAGCGTTTTCGGTGGCAGGGACATTGCTCCTGCATTGCCGTTTGCTATCTCAGTCACCAACCGCACTAATTCTCGTACGTCGCTGAGCAACGCCTCTACTGCGATACTAATCCCATTTGACTTTCGTCTAAGTGTTCTTCTGTCCACCCAGCGTACGTTTCGATTTTCCAAAGCGGCGATGGTCGTTTCTCAAAACGATTGTTGTAATTCTAAGCTCTTAATTTGCTTTCTATTTAGCTGTGGGACTAGATTGTTTACGCGTACCTTCTTCCTCTTTCTGAGGATTCGTATGTTATCGCATCGGTAACTAAAGAAATATTATATTCTTTTATAAATACTAATATTTTCTTGAAATATGGAAATATTGTGGCATATTTCACAGTTATTTGCGGAAAACGAATTATCAATTAACATGTATATATCAACCGAATAGAGTGTGCAGATTGACTTATTTTTTCCCAAAATTAAGTATGCTCTTAGAGGCTTCATTTCTTAAATTTACTCTATATATACTTTTTACACACTACGCTGAACACTATCCTGCGTCAGCATCAATATTCTATACATTTTTCGAGGTGGTTTTCAAGCATGGTCGCAGTATTCCGTCCTCTCTGGATTGCGTAATTAAAATGCAATTTCTTCTGAATTGTTTCGTTCAATATATTTTTCGATATGTATATTTATCATGTATTTTCATTTCGGAATGACCCTCTATTTTTTGTAGATAAAATTAGGTCTCTGTTCTACTTTATTGGAGCTCCCTACTCTGCATCCGGAGGGGCTTTTCCCCACATTTATTTCCTAGCTAATATTTAGTTTTAACTAGCTATAAGTATTCGAATTTCTCAATTCCTGAGCTATAAGTGCTTGATAAAGAGCTTCAGGCGGTTCGCGTGCACCACCTGAGTTTTCCGTCCCTTCCGTACTACGTAGTTGACGGGGGGCCTCTTTTTTATTATTTCGTGAGGTCCCTTTCACTTCGGGGTCAGCTTGGCCGACCTTCCTCTGCGCACCGTCTCGTTACGTAGGAGTACGCGTTCGCCGACGCGGTACTCCTGCACCTATAACCCGTGGTCGTACGCTTGCTTCAACTTTCTTTTCGCGCTTTCCAGGTTGTCGCGTGCTATTGTCCATGCGGCGCATAATAGCTCGCATAGCTCGTAGATGTAGTTGTCATAGGCATAGGTGCTGCAGAGCTCCTGTTTTACGGCGGTCGGCAATTCAGCCTCGCGTCCATACACCAGCACGTGTGGAGACAGTCCGGTCCCCGTATGTGGAGTGGTGTTGTAGGTAAACATCGCATACGGCAGCCACTCGTTCCGATTTCTTTGACCTTCGTCTATGAAATTTTTCAGGTGCAATGCGATCTTTCTAGTGCGCCGTTCGATTCCGGATAGTAGGCTGTTGTTTGTATCTTTTTAATTCTCAGCAATCGACACATCTCCTTGAAGGTCGAGATGAGGAAGTTGGTCTCCTGATTCGACAATATGGCTTACCGCGTCCCGTGCCGGCAAATCACTTCCTCAACTAGTGCTCTAGCAACTATCGAAGTCTCTTGGTTCGGCAGTGGTATCGCCGCACTGTATTTCATAAGAGCGTGATGGTAGGTGAATATGTATTTTTTCCCAGATGCGCTTTCTGGTAGCGGTCCTACGATGTCGACCGCTACTTTTTCGAATACCCTCGATGGGGTGTCCGTCACCACCATCGGTACTCGTTCCTTTTTCCGGATTTTGTTGTTTTGGCAAGACTCGCATGACGAAATATATTCCTCCAGATCCCTTCTTATGCCGGGTCAGTCGTATTGGGTCCGGATCCGATGTAGTGTACGCCGTATACCCTGGTGCCCTCCCAGGAATACCAGGACACCCCTATGGGGGTATCCTGGTATTCCTTAATTATTTTCTGGCGGTCATTGGCAGAGGGGCTGTCTACGCCACTGCGGCAGTAGCTATACTCTTCTGTAGCGCTGTGTTCGTTCGCACTGCTAGAGGATTGCGGGCTACGGCCCCCGCCGTGCCTCGCTTCTTCAGGAGGCCTGTGCGGTCCTCTGTCCGCAGTTTCTTCGCTCGGTGTGCCCACCGGTAGCTGTGCCGTTGCGTTGCTCTCTGTTTCGAGTGGCTTTGCAACGTTTACTATTTGCGGCCTTCCTCGCCTCGCGGGTCAACCATGCTGTGTTGTGCTCACTCTGTCCTTTTCGGTGATGCTCGCAGTCTTCCTAATAGCTTGCGCTGCTCGCGTGCATGGTCTGCCCCTTTCCCGATCGCACGACTCCGCGGCGAGACTGTGGGGATCAGTAGAGCGACCTGCATGCACACGGCAGATCACTCTATCCTTTTCTGAAGCATTGACAGGCGCTGCCTCCCGCTCTGCCGCGTTGCTGTGCTGGCTCGTGGTATTCTCGGCTCTCCTCTTTGTGCGGTCTTTCGCTGTGCCTACTTGCCCCGTCATGCTGTCTTCTTCCGACCCACAGACTTCAATCTTGGCTCTCTCTTGGGCCCTAATAATGATGAATATTCGACTTAGCGCATTGGCATTTGTATTGCGCTTTCCTGCCTTATTCGACATTAAACTCATGTTCCGCCAATTTTATTTTCCAACGCATTAATCTCGAACCTGGGTCCTTCACCCCGAACATCCAGGTGAGTGGTTGGTCGTCCGTCACAACCGCGAAACGAGTACCACAAATATATGGCCGGAACTGAGCAAGAGCCCGAATGATCGCGAGTAGCTCTTTCTCCATGTGTTACTATGTCGTCGAGGTACATATAACATTTAACGCCATGTAGTCCTGCTAACGCGGAGTTAATTAGCCACTGGAAAGTCGGTGGCGCATTCTTGAGTCCGAATAGCATGCGGTTATTCTCAAAATGACCCTGCGGAGTGGAAAATGCCGTCTTTTTATGTCTTCCTTCGCCATCAGAATTTCGTGAAATCCAGAGGTGAGATCCAAGGTTGTATAATATCGGGCTCGCCCCAACTGGTCCAATATTCCGGTTGTATTGGGCAGTGGGTACGATTCTCCGATGGTGGCTTCGTTCATCTTCCGAAAGTCCACTATTACGCGCATTTTTCACACTCCAGCGGCATCGGGTTTCTTAGCCACGACTAACAGCGGCGCGACCCTTTGACTCCTGCTAGGCTAGACTATTCCTTCTGTTAGCATTGCGTCTGTCTGCCTCTCCACTTTTCTTTCTCGTGGGCCAGTTTAGTCTCTCGCTTCGACGAATTGCCGTGGTTGCCTTGGATATCTTCGACTCTCCGCTGTGTGCGACTGTTCGTATACCCGATTGCGCTATCTTTCTCTTTCTTGTGAGATTATCTTTCCTGTCCCACTTAGGCTCGTGTGGTCGCGTATGTTCGACTCAGACCGTCTCTATTATTATTTGTTTTTCCGGGTTTATGCATTTGACAGAACCCATGCCCCGAATTTATGTTCTTCCCACGCAAGGGCAGCGAACCTAAGTCCTTCAATCCAACCTTAAATGGTGCGTGATGCTACACCATATGCGTGCCCTGTCGCGTGTTCCCTCGTATGAGAATACACTCTTGTATTCGTACATTATTTCTGCGTGAGCTGCTTGCTTTTCACTGGTGGCGGGCACTAAATCGGACTGCCGTTGATGCTGCTTAAGACGTTTGGCCCTCAACCCCGCACTCTCCGAACTTACGCGCAATGTCTTGACCTGGGGGCTAGGTTGGGCCTTCGCTATCTCCGACCGCTCGAGTGTCACTGTCGGCTGTTGCACTTCCCCGTCGTATTTAAAATTTTCTAAACTCACTACGCGGTATTGGTTTTTGACGGTGTGACACGAGATTTCGCTATGATGCCTCGGCTGATTCCCCTCCTTATAGGTAGTCCGACAAATTTATTCTCCTTGGCTTTATCTTTGTAAGCAGGCCTATGTATTTGCATGTGGCGGCAGTTCTACTGCGCGGTGACGAATACATCCTCGTCGCGCCGTCCCATAGCGGCATGCAGTTTCCATACAACTTAAACATCTTGCCATACAAGATGTCCGCATTATACTGCTTGATGAAATCCATGGCAAGTAGTCCGTTGACCTTCAACGGCACATTATTCGGAACCATGTAGAACCAAGGCTCTACAGGGTGCGCCATCTTTTATGTCGGTATGTAAACGTTGAATAACTTTTTAAAAAAACAACCGATTTTCATATATGAGGTATTTTTATTTAACTTGGTCCTTAACAATTTATTTCGACTAGTTTTTAAATACAACATCAATCAATTAGCCGCCTTTATTCGCCAAGGCAAAATGTGCCCTTTTTGCTGCGTTTTCCATCACTTTTTCGAGCATTTGGGGCGATATAGCGATGATCTCAGCACGAATATTTGCCTTGAATCGTCAATGGTCTGAGACTTGTTGGCGTACACTTTGCTTTTCAAATAACCCCACAAAAAGAAGTCCGGAGGGGTCAAATCTGGAGATCTGGGTGGCCAGCCAATGTCGCCATTTTTTGACATCACACGTCCAGGGAATTTTCGTTGCAGAAACTGCATTGTTTGATTTGTAGTGTTGCATGGCACACCGTCTTGTTGAAACCAGTAACCGTCCAGACCTTTTTCACACATTTGTGGGCATACATAATGAGCCAACATCCACCGATATCGATTCCCATCGACTGTTTGATCTTCTCTGAAGAAAAATGGCCCAATGATGGTTTTGGCACAAACGCCGGCCCAAACAGTCACTTCTTGGTCATGCAATAGTGTTTCATAGATCTCGTGTGGATACTCCGTTCCCCAAATGCGGCAATTTTGCTTGTTAATGGCGCCAGAGAGTGTGAAATGAGCCTCGTCGGTCATCAAAATTTGCTTCCAAAAATCAGGTTCAGTGTCAACCATTCGAGCGACTGTTTGGCCGTATTCCAAGTGACGTGGACGGTCTGTCGGCAATATTCTTTAAGTCAATTGCACTTTATACAGAAACAAATGCAAATCATCCTTCAAAATGCGCCGCATAGTGGTTCCACTGACGCCAAAATGCTGAGCGCGGTGACGATACGACACATGTTTGTTCTCGGCAACACTCTGTCTTACCGCTTCAACCAGTTCATTGGAACGTCATGGGCGTTGATGAACGGCACGTAGACGATTTCCCACTGTCCCGTGCTCAATAAAATTTGACACCAAACGACGAATAGTGTTGTCAGACGGTGCTTGTAGGCCACGATATTTTCGACGATATACACGTTGAGTTAACACAACTGAACGACTACCAGCTGTACAAGTATGAAATGCAGATTTCAGACAACAGATGATACACGAAAGCAGTTTGTGCTATAAAGATTTTACACTGCGCCATTTTGTTGTGTCATCAACAAGTGTCAGATGCGCACGAGTGATACATTGGAAAAGTGTGTGCATAGTGTTGTGTTCTTCTGTTCAATATGTCGAAATTTATACCGAACAATAAGCATTCGCGGGCAGCATTAATTTTTTGTTTTTACTTAAAGAAAACTGCTGCTGAATCCTACCGATTACTTCGAGAAGCTTATGGTGAATATGCTGCATCGCAAGATACGTGTGAACGATGTTTTCGGCGTTTCAAAAGTGGTGACTTCGATGTTGCAGACAAGGAACGTGGAAAGCTGGCAAAAAAATACGAAGGTGTGGAATTGCAAGCATTGTTGGACGAAGATGATTCGCAAACGCAGAAACAACTCGCCGAGCAATTGGACGTTATTCAACGAGCTGTTTCCAATCGGCTACGAGAGATGGGAGAGATTCGGAAGACCGGTAGATGCGTATTACATGAGTTAAACGACAGGCAAATGGAAAAGCGCAAAAACACATGTGACATTTTGCTCGCTCGGTACAAAAGGAAGTAGTTTTTGCATCGTATAGCTACAGGGGATGATAAGTGGATTTATTTTGAGAATTCCATGCGTAAAAAATCATAGGTAGACCCAGGCGCACCATCCACATCGACCGCAAGACCCAATCGCTTTGGCAGAAAGACGATGCTCTGTGTTTGGTGGGACCAGAGGGACGTAGTCTATTATGAGCGGTTAACACCTGGGGAAACAGTTAATACTAAACATTACGAACAACAATTGACCGATTTGAACAGTTCGCTGCTTAAAAAAAGGCCAGAATACCGAAAGAGGCAACACAAAGTCATTTTTCTTCATGACAATGCTCCATCGCATACGGCAAAACCGGTTCGCGACACGTTGGAAGCACTCAGCTGGGAAGTTCTACCCCATGTGGCTTACTCACCAGACTTGCTCCTTCTGATTACTACTTGTTTGCATTGATGGGTCAAGCACTTGCTGAGCTGCGCTTTGGTTCGTACGAAGATGTGAAAAAATGACTTGATAAATGGTTCGCAGCAAATAGAAAAGATTTTTACTGGTGTGGTATTCACAAATTGCTGGAAAGATGGGAAAAATGTATAACAAGCGATGGAGCGTACTTTGAATAAAGCACTTTTTATCATTCTTCCGAACTTATCATGTTTTTTTAGAAAAAAATCCGCATTTCATACTTGTACACGTGTTATTTTGAAGTGCAGCATCACTATTTCGGCACGTTGTTTCGGCCTGAAGCAATTCATGGTTAAAATTGTACCTTCCACACGTGGCCCTTCTTTTGACAGTAGATGCATATGATGTCGGGGTTGTGTATTGACTTATTTTCGCTGGGCATCGATAAGCTCACTCTTCCCGATCTCCCAGTGCAGTCCCGTGCCACGTGCCCTGACCCCCGCAAGTGAAACGATTTTCTTCCTGCCGGGGTGGTGCGCCTTGGGACCTTTTGGGATCGCTTGGTACTCCACTTACCACTCTCTTTAGCTGCAAAATGTTGGTGATTTATATGGCCTCCGCCACAGAGTCGTGCAGTGTTTGATAATTTCCCTCACGTACTAGCACCTGCATCTGGCCGTGCAGGCCGTTTTCGAAATTAGCTTGCGCGCTTCGACGGGTGAGGCCCTTGACGGTGACCTTCTGATCCTTGGTTATCAACGGTTCGCAGAGTATTTCGGTGATGTCTACTGTAATACGCTACGTTCTTGCCGCGTAGGCGGCGATGTCCTCGTTCTGCCCCTGCCGAATGGAGCTGAACTCCATCTGCAACGTGGCAAGGGATTAACGTTGTCTGTACAAAGCTTCAAACTCACTCCTGAGTTGCTCCATTGTTCCGATGGTCTTGTGCTGCAGTTGCCTCGCTACCGCAACCTTTAATTTACTCATGACAATTATTTCTAGGAGGGTGTTATGCTCGTCCTCGGCTATCCGGAATATCGTCTCGCAGGACTTTAGAAAGAGCGGCAAGGCCTTTGTCAACTCGTATTGACATGTGTACCCACTATTATGCCACATTGAGGCTGCAGGTCTCACCCCTCTCACCGTCATCAAGCCTGTATAATCTTTGGTAATATGACCCGACCACGGTGTTGTTTCATGACTTTCTTTAAAGGAAGAAAAGATATTGAAATGAAGTTGCGTCAGAACGTAATACCTCCCCCCTTAAAACGATTATTAGGGGAAACCGAATAACCGAAACGACGAATATGCAATTACATTTGATTGTTTTTGTAGTTAGTGAGTATTATTATACTTTTTGGATTGGTGACAGACTTCGCTGCCCTTTTTATTAAAGATTTGATTGCATTCACCTGTAACAAAGAGATGGTAAATATACCATAGTCTTCTTAACACAGATGTGCGAAGCTTGTTCTGAATACAATTATTGATTGATTACGCATCCATAGGGATCTACAGGGTGCGCCATATTTTATGTCGGTATGTAAACATTGAATAACTTTGGCATTTATCAACCGATTGACTTGAGTAAACATGTTTTTGAAACGTCAATTCAGTACAATTTTAACCATGAATCGCTTCACACCGAAGCAACGCACCGAAATAGTGACGCTGCACATTGAAAATAGTCGTTCAGTTGGTTTAACTCAACGTACATATCGTCGAAAATATCGTCGCCAACAAGCATCGTCTGACAACACTATTCGTCGTTTGGTGTCGAATTTTGTTGAGCACGGGACAGTAGGAGGTCATCCACGCACCGTTCATCAACGCCCAAGACGTTCCAATGAACTGGTTGAAGCGGTAAGAGAGAGTGTGGCCAAGAACCCACATGTGTCGTATCTTCACCGCGCTCAGCATTTTGACGTCAGTGGAACCACTTCACGGCGCGCTTTGAAGGATGATTTGCATTTCTTTCCGTATAAAGTGCAATTGACTCAGAAAATATTGCCGACAGACCGTCCACGTCGCTTGGAATACGGCTAAACAGTCGCATGAATAGTTGACACTGAACCTAATTTTTGGAAGCGAATTTTGATGACCGACGAGGCCCATTTCATACTCTCTGGCTCCGTTAACAAGGAATTGCCGCATTTCGGGAACGGAGAATCCACACGAGATCCATGAAACACCATTGCATGACCAAGAAGTGAATTTTTGCGCCGGCGTTCGCGCTAAAACCATCATTGGGCCATTTTTCTTCAGAGAAGATCGAACAGTCGATGGGAATCGATATCGGTGGATGTTGGCTCATTATGTATGCCCACAAATGTGTGAAAAAGGTCTGGACGGTTACTGGTTTCAACAAGACGGTGTGCCATGCAACACTACAAATCAAACAATGCAGTTTCTGCAACAAAAATTCCCTGGACGTGTGATGTCAAAAACTGGCGACATTAACTGGCCACCCAGATCTCCAGATTTGACCCCTCCGGACTTCTTTTTGTGGGGTTATTTGAAAAGCAAAGTGTACGCCAACAAGCCTCAGACTATTGAAGAGCTCAAGGCAAACATTCGTGCTGAAGTAATCGCTATACCGCTCGAGATGCTCGAAAAAGTGATGCAAAACGCAGCAGAAAGAGCACATTTTGCCTTGGCAAATAAAAACGGCCAATTGATTGATGTTGTATTAAAAAACTAGTCCAAATAAATTGTGAAGTACCAAATAAAATAAAAATACCTCATAAAGGGTGTTTAAATTTTAAGGGCCGATGTTGATTTTGAATGAAACACAAATTATTTAGGAAATTATTGTCAATTCTTTTTATTATGATAATATGGTATGGTTCAATTATGCATGGAACAAAATATCGGCCAAATGGCCGCCGCAACCTCGGCGGCACACCTCCATCCGATGGTCCAAATTTTCGATGATGCTTAGGCATAATTGAGGTTCTATGCCGTTAATGTGCCGAATTATCTCACCCTTTAGCTCTTGAATTGTTGCTGGCTTATCGACGTACACCTTTTCTTTCAAATAACCCCAAAGAAAGAAGTCCAACGGTGTCAAATCACATGATCTTGGCGGCCAATTGACATCGCCACCACGTGAGATAACACGGCCATTGAATTTGTCGCGCAAAAGAGCCGTTGTTTCGTTAGCTGTGTGGCAAGTGGCACCGTCCTGTTGAAACCACATATCGCCCACATCCATATCTTCTAATTCGGGCCATAAAAAGTTCGTTATCATCTCACGATAGCGAACACCATTCACAGTAACTGCCTGACCGGCCTCATTTTGGAAAAAATACGGCCCGATGATGCCGCCAGCCCATAAACCGCACCGAACAGTCACTCTTTATGGGTGCATTGGTTTTTCGACAATCACTCTTGGATTATGATTCGCCCAAATGCGGCAATTCTGCTTATTGACGAATCCACTGAGGTGAAAATGTGCCTCATCACTGAAGATGATTTTCTTCGAAAATTGATCATCCACTGTTGCCATTTCTTGCCACCATTCTGACCATTGACGACGTTTGGAATGGTCAAGAGGCTTTAGTTCTTGAGTCAATTGCACCTTATAAGCGTGTAAATGCAAGTCTTTATGCATAATGTTCATCAACGACGAGCGTGAGAGGTGCAATTGTTGGGCACGACGACGAGTTGAGGTGGACGGCTCTTCAGCCACACTATCGCGAACAGCAGCAATATTTTCTGCAGTACGAGCTGTACGAGCATGCACTGGTGTTTTAATATCTCCTACAGACCCGGTTTGCTCAAATTTTTGCACGATTTTTCCGATTGTACGCACATTTGGACGATTAAATTGACCGAAAAAATCACGAAGTGCACGATATGCATTTCGATTTGAACGCCCATTTTCATAATAAGCCTGAATAACTTTAACGCGTTGCTCGATTGTGTATCTTTCCATGGTTCAAATTGAGTTAGTCTGAAATTGAGAAATGTCAAATGAAATGCAGAAAAAAACTTGACGTTTAGGTGCGGTTCACATTCAACATCGGCCCTTACAATTTAACCACCCTTTATATGGAAATCGGTTGTTTTTTTTTAAAGCTATTCAATGTTTACATACCAACATAAAAGATGGCGCACCCTGTATATCCCGGAATCTTTTCCTTTTATGTTAAATTTATAGAATATATCTATTATTGGACTACTTGGAAATTCTTTTCCTAAATTTAATTTACTGCTATTAATAATAGTGTGGTTATATTTAAAAATTAATTGATATGATACTTTTTTTTCGCAGGCACTTGATGTATTTATGTAATGTATGTTATCAGTAATATATGTAAATTTTATCATACGTTCTCGGTCCATTGTTGCTGGTTAAGAAGCTCTTGAAGTCATTGAAGTAAATGAAGTTACTTGGATTTTCAAGTTTTCGGAGTTCTCGGAAGCCTCGGTGGGCTCAGTGGTTTGGGTGTATACGGTGTAACGTAAATTTGCACCCCAACGCAACACGTTACCTATAGCTAGCTGGAGCTATTTGTGCTCCCTTTATTTTTTTCTCTTTCGAGTTGGGCGCCAGGGGCTTACGCGCCTGGAGGAAATATAACGAGGTTGGTGACCAGACTCAGCTCAGACTACAACGGTTCAAGGCAGAGTGGGTGGTTCGGACTGTCAGGGTGGTCATAAATGTATTCAATGAATCAAGTCTGTTGAGAATTCCTGGTGTTGTTGAATCTGCAAAATATTAAAAAAGGATGAGTTTTCACTCATGGCAGGGGTGAAATAACCAGACCAAAAGATGTAGGTAGAGAAAGTGGTTTATTCTACCGTCGACTAGCAAACGACAAAAAATATATATAAAAAATAGCACAAACAAGTTTAGAGTGAATATTAAGTGAGAAGCATATACACTTATATTAATTGTGTGCTAAAAATTGTGGGGTGAACGTGGCGCAGCCCGCGCTGCAGTGCACGTCACGAGATGAGACTTATGAGGACGCACAATTGAGATTTCCCAACTCACCGTCATTGAATTTATGTAAATTGTAACGGTGCAACCTTACCGTGTATTTTGAGTCGAGTTAAGCACTTCTGGGTTGAGTAGATCCTGAGAAATCGGTGAAAATTATCCGAGGTGAGAGCAGTGTGTTGAAGCTTTCCAAGCGGTGTTCACGAGAAGTGTAAAAATATTCAAGATGGCTGAGTAGTACAAAAGCGTCGTTGTGAGGCGCTGAAGTCAAGCGAGAGAGACAGCCTCTCGTTTGAGTAACATGCCTGAGAGGCGCTGCCTCGGCTATCTTCGCGACAGCCGATCGCAGCACACCACCCAGCAGCGACATGTCGACGCACGGCGAATATCGATCGCCATGCGTCAGCTGATTTTCCAACAAAGTCAATAAATAAAATTTAGAAATAAAGTCAACAGATTATTCAATAAAAAAAAACAATAGATAACGCGGACAACGATACGAGTACGGGATTCACAAATGCCACTAGGGCAGATAATTTATTTATTTAAATCGACTACTGGTTTTTCTGCAAAGAGAACAATGAAAAATATAAATAAAATATCCCGTAAACTTGCTCTGGTTTTCTAACAATTCGTAAACTTACTCCTTTCGGCCGTACAACTTATTCCGGCATTCGCATCGGCTCTAACACTCTCATATGTTGCTCACGCTCGATTGGCAACACCACTCAACTCGAATTTCAAATATTCGCAGGAATCGCCAACACAAAATCAAACAAAGTCAGATAATAAGTCGCCTCGAAATTAAGCCCGCAATACGGCCGGTACCGGACCAATCCCCTATACCCAAAATAACTCAACAATCATGGGACGCCGGAGGATCACGCACGCGAAGCATTGAATTATTCGATCTTTCCAACTTGAAAATCTTCGAACGTATAAAAGGCACAACTGAGCATAAATCATAAACGAATCAATAAATAACGAATACCAATAAAATAAAATAAAATAAATAAGTTGCGGGAAAAGAATTAATAATAGGTATTTGGATTACTAACGTCAAACAAAACTATGATCAACTATAACTTGTTCCTCGGTAACGGAACGGTCGTATACTACCGTCAAACGCGTATAATAGGAAGCTAACGGACATAATAAAATACCGTCCAATACCAGGTGTATGCATAAGTTTTTTCCGGTTTAACTAAGAGATGGCGCCAGCGAAAAGTACGCAGCGTATTAATTTGAGTCATACGTCATTTTGTTCGTCTGACATTAACCTACAAACACACACAAGTTGAGTCCGCCAAAAACTAGCGTCTTTGTTTTATCGTTCAGTGATCATGTCGAGTTTTGTGCCTGAAAAAGAACATTTGCGGCACGCATTGCTTTTCTTATTTAATCAAAAGAAAAAGGCTGCTGAAAGTCAACGTTTGCTGGTAGAAACATATGGTGAACACGCTCCATCGATTAGAACATGTGAGACATGGTTTCGACAATTTAAAAGTGGTGATTTCAATGTGAAAGACAGTGAGCGCTCTGGTAGACCACAAAAATGCGAAGACGAGCAATTGCAGGAGTTATTGGATGATGACCCAACTCAAACTCAACGGCAATTAGCAGAAGCATTACATGTGTCACAAGAAACAATCAGCAGACGTTTAAGAGTAATGGGGAAGATCAATAAACTCGGTAAATGGGTCCCACACGATTTGAATGAACGTCAAATAAAAAATCGCAAAGTCACTTGTGAAGTGCTGCTTCAACGCCACGAAAGGAATCCATTTTTGCATCGAATTGTGACGGGTGACGAAAAATGGATTTATTTTGAAAACCCGAAGCGGAAAAAATCGTGGCTTTCACCTGGCGAAGCCGGTCCTTCAACACCAAGGCCAAATCGCTTCGGCAAGAAGACCATGCTCTGTGTCTGGTGGGACCAGAGCGGTGTTGTGTATTATGAACTCTTGAAGCCCGGCGAAACCGTTAATACACAACGCTATCGCCAACAAATTATTAATTTAAACCACGCATTAATCGAAAGACGACCGGAATGGGCCAGAAGACATGGCAAAGTGATTTTGTTACACGGCAATGCGCCGTCTCACACAGCACAAGCAGTGAAAGACACCTTGAAATCGCTTGGATGGGACATCCTTCCGCACCCGCCGTATTCGCCAGACCTGGCGCCATCTGACTATCACCTCTTCGCATCAATGGGGCACGCGCTCCCAGAGCAGCACTTCAGCAAATTCGAGGAAGTTGGAAAATGGCTCGACGAATGGTTTGCCGCAAAAGAGAAGCAGTTTTTCTGGCATGGTATTCATAAGTTACCTGAAAGATGGGCGAAATGTGTAGAAGCCGATGGCCAATATTTTGAATAAAACAAAAATTAATTTCCCTTAAAAATTACGTGGTTTTTTTACCAAAAAACCGGAAAAAACTCATGCATACACCTGGTATAATCAAATAAATAAAATAAAATAAATCACCAAACGTCAGTTAGTATGAACAATCCGCGACATGGTCTATAACGTTCCAATCCCTCACACTCGAACCCACAACGGGATGACGTACAAACGCGCCTACGGCTTTACAATAAACGAACAGAAAAAAGTGACAGAAAAACACGGAGTGACTTATTTCCGACCCCAATTATCAGTCATATAGATCAGCAATAGAAATGACGAAAGACCGTAGAGAGTAAGAAAGTTCACCGGAACGATGTTGCAGCGATGCTTTTCGTAAATCCGGGAAAACTCAAAATAGGGCCGCATGATTCTCTCTTTGATTTACTCCTCGTTGTTTCAGAAGATATGCCCCAAAGATGTACCCACGATAGGTGGTGATAGATTTTGACGAAACTAACGGTAGAGCGGGACGATGCAATATTCGCCGATACATTCTGTTTGCTCGACAGTAACCGGGAAAAAGCCTCGAGGTCCTGCCGGCACACGTACCCGTATACTATGATCCCCTCCCAACGAGCCAAACTCGGTTAATTGAGGGAATCGGTGTCGCTAGATAACTGCGACTAGCGCCTCAGCTGGACAACGTATAATTCTAGGGCAGATGATAGAAATATGTAGCCCCGCCCGGCCGGTGACACATATTAGATAAATGCGGCAGACGATTGTCGAGCAGGATGGCTCTATATCCCGACAGTGAGAGGTAGAAGTGTCTTCCTCCTTTAAGGAGAGTTCCCGGATCTCGAAGCCGACCAAATGCGTGGGGCGATGCGTCCATTCCTTCTCTTTCTCCCTCACTCTCTCCCTGGGTCCGTCCGATCGCATAATTCAAAGAAAAATAAAATACAAAAAAAAAGAATTATTAAATATCGTGCGTAATCCTATCGGACCTTGCGAGATCGTGCTGGAAATAGTCGTGCGAGGAGGACGTAGCGCATGAATATTCTGCCACGTTACAATGGTATGTTTAATATGGTACGAGTAGGTACAGAACAACATGATTTTTTTCTTCTGATGTCGCAGGAGTGTATCAGTGTTGTTCGTTCGGATGTAAGACTACCTTTGTCACTCTATAAGTGCAGCCAAGAAGCTCAAACACGAGGGCGAAAAGGATTCAAGGCAAAAGAGGGGGTCGTTCTCCTGAGCTTCGTTGTTAATTTTTTGTTGAATATTTTCTGCGTAGAAATTCGTGCTACATTTTCCGATAGATTCTGAATTCGAAAGTCCTTTAGAGGTTCCAATAATTCCTGGGACTCAGGTGGGGCGTCCAAGTATCTGAATTTGGCGATTTCCCCATACTCGCCTAGATTTTCACATTGATATTCTGATAGATTTGGAATTGGCGAGTTCCTCAAAGATTCCAACACTTCCTGGAACTCAAGTGGGGTGAACAAAGGTGAGGCCGTAGCTGCTTCCTTATTTTCTTCTAGATTTTCGTATTGATATTCTGGTAGATTTTTAATTTGGCTAGTCCTTTAGAGATTAAAGTATTTCTTGTAATTCGGGCATAGTGAGTGAGGGTGTGAATTTAACGGTTTCCTTATTTTCTTCTAGATTTTTGTATTGACCCTCTAAATCTGATCCTATGTCTATGGATTCGTTAGGTAGTTGAGAATAGTCGGGGAATTCTTCTTCCGTTGGGAATGATAAGGTCGGACCATGGGGTTCGAGGGTATCGATATCGGGTTTTTCAATTTTGACCGGTTGGAAGGGTCCTTTTATATATCCTCTTATATATAACTATTCGCCATCTTGGGATTCTGTGATTGTTTCGTACTGGATTTGGGAAAGATTTTCGTTTGCAGGGGTCAAAGTATTACTTCGCGAAACGTACTTTGTTTCCTCTAATTCAATGAACCTGGGCTTTCGCAGTGCAGCTGCATGTGCCCATTCTTGAAGTCGTTCCTTTAGTAGAAGTCTCCACTCTGAGGGAACCCATGCATGCTATCATCAACCCCTTCTTGGGAGTATTTACGCATAATTTCAAATAGTGCGTTAATTTTTGTAGGTTCAATGTTTCGTCCAACGGTTTTCGATTGACACTAATGCCTAACTTCTCTGTAGATAGGTTCTTAGTCCATGAATATGTTGTTTCACAATGGTCTGGCTAACCATGCTAGTCGGTTATAGGTATGAGGGTCACATTTCACCATGTGGTAGCCAAAATGTTCTTGGTCCATTGTTAACTGATCTCCATTCCAGAGGGACGTAGAGGTCAAAATTCCTTTTTGCAGTATCCAACCGAATTACAATCTTCCAATAGCAAAATAATGTCTCAGTTTAATTCAGTAACGTACCAGGCTAGGTTTCTCGAGTTCTCCGTTCCATCTCGGGCTGTGGCGATATTTTTTTCACGATTTCTTTAGAAGTTAAAATCGTCAGGTCTGGTTGCCTTATTGATTCTTAATGAATGAGTGAAGCAATCAGAGCTGACAACGATTGATGATTCGATTGTTAGAGATCTTTCTACCAAAAGATCGATAACTCAGGAATCCTGGCAGCGCTGACTCACACCCCGAGTTGCAATTCGCCAAAAATTTCATCTTAACAATTTGTCGGGATTGTCGCATACGTTCATGATTCTAATAAAGTCTCAGTGTCTTAGGCACGTATGATAATCTTGATGATATACTGTATGGGTCTTGCCCATCTGGTGTTGGAGGGGAATGCAGGTATCGTCTTTTCGCGTAGATGGTTGCTTCCGTATAGTTAGCAGTGGAGGACTCCTTACTGGTCCAATATGGCAGCGGTCCCATCCTTCTACTCAGGGGCATTTAGACAATTTGTTGTCATAAGTAGTACTAATTGCTGCATATTTGAGACAATGACTTGCAGAATCTTATTTCCAGTTAATAGCTCGCCATTTTTGTATGGGACAAAAAATTTGGATTAATATAATATTGATACAGTATTATTTTTACTGTGAAAACGTATGCTATTGGCATGCGTGGGTGTGCAGGTATTATTGATGCAAAATACATATGCAAAAATATATATGTACGTTTTTGTTTGTTTCTTTTATCTTTTTCTTTGTATCGATTTATTTTATTCAGGGTTGAGTCCAGAAGTACATTTAAAACATGAACTGATTGTTTGAAAAAAAAATAAATATATTTATGTTCTTATATGTACTGGATTGAATTATATATATATATATATATATATATATACATGTACTTATATGTACTGGATAGAATTGATTTTTTCTAACAATCAGTTCATCTTTCAAATCTGCTTCTGGATTCATCTCTGAATAAAATTAATGTATATATATATTGTGGGAGGGGGGAGATTATGCATCGGCAAGCCCGTGGTAAATATTGATAACAATAATAATATGTTTATATACAAGAACAAACTATGCTGAATCAAATGAGACGATTTCAATGAATCGAAATACGGCGACATTAAAGAGCCTTATAATAATGAACTTAAAAGTAATAATAAAAATAAAAATAAAAATAAAACAAACTAATATGTAGCAAATTAACTGTATATGATTATCAAATAAGACGGTATAGCTACATTGCTCCCACTTTACTTCCATGAAAAGGTGAGTACGGAGACGAATCTTGAGTAGTTCAAAACTAGAAGACGAAGTAACATGAGGCGGTAAGGAATCCCAAAAATAAATACCAGACAGAGAAAATGCGTCTCTGTAAGTAGCAATGCGATGCATTGGTACATAAAACGTCGAATGCGATCCTCTTAACTGACGTTCAGGAGTATCTCTCTAACCATTGAACAGAGCCAATAAATATGTTGATGCTTTCTGATGTTTAATATTATACAATACATTGAAATGCGAAGAAAATACAGACGTCGCGATTTAACTGTGAGCCAGCCAAGTTGTCGCCTAAACGGAGTGATATGACTATCGCGCTGACGATCAAAAACAAAACGTATACAATAATTAATAAGACGTCCTAATTTCAAATTCTATTCATTAGGTAGATTGTGATAAACTCAGCAGCAGTAGTCTAGAAGCGGAAAAATTCAGGGAATTATTAACGATGATCTTAATTCTTGAGAAAGGGCCATGGAATGAAATTTTAACCTATAGATAGCAAAGTAGACTTTTTACGAGATATTCAAAACGTGGGATTTTCACGATAAATTATAGTGCATGATCACTGCTAAATTTCTAGCTTCACTAACGAACGGAATATTCACCCCATTAAAAAGATCGGAGGTACCATAGAGAAGTCGAGATCACTTATGTACGCATTGTCACCAAGAATAAAAACTTCCGATTTGACGATGTTTAGCTTTAGACCATTTGAGATAGCAAAGTTGGCAATAGCTTGAACGTCTTCTGGAATTTATTTGAGACGGGAGGCAGCTAAGGTAAATCTGTGTATCATCGGCAAATATCATATGTTGTGAGTATTGCAGTGTAGTGCCAATATTATTAATATAAAGTGAAAAAAGAAGAGGACCGAGGACATAATCTTGCGGTACACCCGCTGTTGTAGGTAACCCAGAGGAGCAATTCACGTGATCATCGACTGCTTGAATTCTTCCAGTCAAATATTAAAAAATCTAATAAAGAACTGGTTCCGCAATTCCCACTTTTTAAAATTTTGTAAGAAGTTGCACGTGTGGTACCGTATCAAATACCTTACTAAAATCAAACAAGATGAGAATAGTAATACGTCTTTCATCAACATTATGCCTCACATCGTCACACACACGTAGTCGTGTTGATTGAGTACTGTGGCCACTACTATATCCCGATTGTCGTAGATCTAATACTTGGTTCAACTCAATCCAGTCAATGATCTGCTTATGAAACAGTCTCTCAAGCACTTTCGAATATTCACTGAGATTAGCTATCGGCCCTGTATCAGACGGGGAAAGGGGTATTTTAATTTTAGATAAAGGCCGAAGAAAAGCCTTTTTCAGCACTGAGGGAACTTAGATGATTGTAAAGGAAGGTTAAACATAGCTGTTAACAGTGAGCACGAAACCTCAAGTGACCTATTTATCGAAAAAAAATAAATACCATCTGGACCAGCCGTATGTGACTTGGAACTAGAGTTGGTAAAGATAATAGATCGTACTTGGTTGGACATCATTTCAGCTAAGTTGAATATGGGACGAATTGGTTGAATTAATAAACTCATCGTGCGAAACCCTTTATGTGAACGAGGCGGCAATTGGCAGGATATTGCGGAATAAAAGCATGAAGCTCGTGTTCAGTTTTCGCACCTATCTCGCACACACTCAACTCGTGCACGTGCTACGCTCACAAGACTACGACGCCTCGCATCATGTGGTACAGCTCACAGGTATACTCTACCGATGTATCGACGTAGCACACTCAAGCGTCCAAAGCAACTAGTGTGGTCCCAGCGGCATAACCACTCACAGGACTCACATTCCATCGCTGGTGGCAAATCAAAATTCACACGAGTTGTGACGCATGTCCGCCCTCTTGACGGTCGGCCTCGTGGTCGACGGATGTAGCCATTATTCACTCTCGACTCTTTTGCTAAAGTAAGCACGCGTCACCTCGCATTTTCATTTCAATTAGTCCCGCTCATTTCGACCAACTCAGTATTGTAGTGTATTAAACTCATTGACAAATCACGTGTAATTCAACTCAGTGCAAGTGCAAACCACGTACATTCACAACAAACTCGGTAACACTCACAAAACTGTCAACGATTTTACGCATCGTTGGTGGCGTAGCAGCCACTCAGCCTCGCACAAGACAAAAGGAATTGTCGACTTACCAGCCCGTCTCAACAGGATCACCCACACGACTCAACATGTTAACTCAACAGCCTGCTAGACGACTCACCACCAGTGCATCAACATATATAGGCCAGAAACAATCAATTAATTGTCGTCACTCATCAGGTATTTCTTTTCACTATTTTTTATACACAATCAATAAAGATTGATTTTATACTATTTAACCGGGTGCATTTAATTACAATACACTTGTCACCAGGATCCTTTATATCCAACCAGTCTTACCTGTCAACTCAACGTACTGCATGCTCACATACAACTCATTCATTCTGCTCTCTGGTTATTAAACCGAGAGAATCACTCACACCGTGAAGCTCAAACATATTTTGTGAGAAGTTCGTTAGTTCAGTACATTTCTTTGTTCATTTCTTAGTCCGTCGAGATACTATGAGCTCAAATGTAATTTACTCTAGTTTTATCGGTCCGTCGACCACCGAATATACTCAATTGATTGATTAGCACTTATCATACATTTTTAATCATTAACATTATCAAACAGCGCATCTGGTTGAAAAAATTAAGTGGTGATGGAAAAAACGACTTGACCAAACCAATATTCGCTAACTCTTTGTACAATTTACTAGGATCTGCTATGGTTAACAATCTCTGAAGATGGTACTCACTTTTCACATGTCTCAAATAATTTCTCAGTTCATCTCTATACTCCCTGAAGAGTGCTAAATCAATTACGCTTTTTGATCGTCGTGCGCGCGTATGCAATAAATTGCGCCCAGCCATACGGTCTGTTAAATTTTGTATGAGCCGAGGTGCCGGAGGACGTAGAACACAAAATGAGCGCAATGGTGCAAATTTATTTAGAGACTCGAGAAATGTTTTCGACAATAGTTCAACTGTCGTGTTTATATTGTCACGTATAGTATCCAAATTACAACTCCCATTAGAGCTAAATCTGGAGTTAAAATTATAAAGTCTCGAAGTAAAAAATCTATTTGATAAAAAATTAAGAAAGCTTCTTTCATCAAAATTGTCGTAAGATCGCCTAGTAATACGAGTAAAAGCTCCATAGTGGGTTCAACATCAAAAACATAATGAAGTTCCAATAGATCACATCCGGCTATAAACGGAGCCTCGGATTTCACAAAAGATAATTTTTTCTTTTCACAATCGATTAAGAATACATCGATCCTGGAATCAGAAGTCGCAGTGTGGTGAATTGTTGAGGACTCAACAATGTATAATGAAAGGGAGAAGGCTAATTAGCGTAGATAAATTAATTCATAATCATTACAAGCTAAATTACAATTGAGATAACCCGCGATAATAATATTATATGTTCATACAAATGTATTGTACCGCTGAATATTCCATTACATTGATATATTCTGGAATATTCCATTGCTGACACAGCTAACGAAACATTAAAATTCTTTGAAGGCAAGAAGCGAAATCCAATGCCCGTATGATCGTACGATCGACGCCGAGAGCGCCGACATAGCATGAGGCGAATCGCCTGGCGATCGGCGATAGGCTAACGCAAAAATTGCTAACGAATGGATTCTCGTAAACGCAGTCAGCAACGCTTTACGAAAATCAGTCAAAAGTTTAACATCAACATAAACGGTTGATCGCGGGTCGGACTCGCCCGAGATATTACAGTCTAAAAGTAGATTCATAAGAAACTAGTTGTTTCCTCGTCGACAAATACAGAACATACTGAGTTATTGTATTATTCTTTTCTTGCCACGTAATAGGTAACAGAAAATTGCCATTATCTATAATAAACTACCAACTATCACTTTTACCGTAAATTAACGTGTTGGTCATTTACACGAGATATATCTCTTTATCGGCAAAAGATCCCAAAAATAATAACTTCTAATATTATTCCGTTGACCGTAATATCTCGCGGTCGGCTTAGCTGCAGCAGTCGGGGACATCGCATTCAGGACGCGCAGTGCGTTGTCAGAGCTTTCGCCGTCACGATGAATTCCGGCTGACAGGCGAGAGACCATCGCGGGTCGACTGACGGCACAGTTTGGCGTTAATCCGCTTAGGGGTGCATCGTTTGGGGTTCACGACAATACTGTCAGTGATGATCCATTTAATATGGCTACCGGTGAACGAACACTGGAACATATCACCGAAGATATGGTCAAGCGGGAGATCGAACACCTGCGAACCATATATCGCGTACGTTTTCCGACAGCTACCGGTACGACAGCGCGTCCGGTACCCGAACACGTGCAAGAGCGGTACGAGGCGGTCGAGCGGAGTCACCGCATCGTGGAAAGAGCTGGGCGGAGTTCGACCTCGACCTCAGGCTCCAGGAGGCGGATGCACTGTCGGCAAGAAGAAGCTCGGCCGACACGTTACTCTCCCTATGGGCAGGGTAGGAGACTACCCGCAAACCCTGCAACAACCGAGGCGTACGCGGTTCGAAGATACGCGGGGTTAAAAAATTGCGCGTAGTGGTGGACTTTCGGAATTCTTACCCACTGCAAAATATTAACGAAATATTGCACGAGTTGGGACGAGCACGATACTACTCGCCGTGGGATCTAGCATCGGGATTTCACCAAATCCCAAGGCAGAGTTGCGGGCGGCCCCCAAGAAGCTGGTTGCGGTCAAAGAATTCACAGTACCAAGAAATGTAAAAGGAGTAAAATTCTTCCTTGGATTAGCTGGGCATTACCGGAAATTTATTAAAGATTTCTCCAAGACCACAAAACCACTCACCAAATTAAGCCAAAAAGAAGTTAAATTCGAGTTGACAGCAACGAGGGATGCCGCCTTAGAGGAATTAAAGACGGCACTCACCACAGCACCCGTATTACAATATCCGGATTTCGAGAAGCTGTTCGTAGTCACCACCTACGCTTCTGACAGAGCCATTGGAGCGATATTGTCGCAGGACAAGGTCGGGAACGATCTACCCATATGTTACGCGAGCCGCACGATGTCGAAAGCAGAGTGTGTGTGCCCTGGCACAGTTTCGGCCTTACATATATGGGATACGGTTTAAGATGGTAACTGACCGCCAGCTTCTCACGAGGTCACAAAAATACAGACGCTCTGAGTCGCATATTTGCTGCTACACAAGCACAAGTATGACGGGAAGAAAGATACCACGAGAGCGAAAAGGACAGCGCACCCAGAGACACGAACGACTGCACAAAGAGGAGAGTCGAGAATACCCTCGGCAAGCTTAGTAGCGCGGCAGAGTGAGAGACGACGCCTGCCCACGCGATTAAAGAGGATGGTAAGACCCGCAGCGCACATGTATGGTAAGTCGCAATACGGATCCCCAAAGCCCCGCTGCGAAGGCGCGTGGACGGGAAAGGGGAAGCGCATGCACCCAGGCTCGAGAAGCCAAAGGAAAGACTGCAAGCACCACAGCTAAGGATAGAGAGCTAGCAGCACAGCATGGCCGACCCGCGAGGTGAGTAAGGCCACAGAAAGAGCAAGCTACAAGACCGTCCGAGATTGAGAGAGACCCAGCAGCGCAGTTATCGGTGGGTACCCCGGGTCAAGTGGCTCCGGACAGCACACCTCACAGGCTTGCTGAGGAAGGGAGGCACGGCGGGGGGCCGTAGCCCACGATCGCCCAACAGCACCAATAAGGACGTTGATGTGAAAGGCCGTAGCGACTGTGGCATTGGCGTAGTCGGCCCTTTAGTCAAGGATGGACCGACAATTATAAGAGAATATACCACGACACCCCCATAGGAGGGCATCAGGGTATCAAGCGGACGCTGCAACGGATCCGGTCCAAATAAGATTGGCCTGGCATGAGAATGGAGCAGGAAAGATATATTTCGGCATGCGAACTCTGCCAGAAGAATAAATTACGAAGAGGCCATACAGCACCAATGGTCCTTACCAATACGCCAACACGGGCGTTCGTAAACGTGGCGGTGGACATCGTAGGACCGCTACCATAGACGGCAGCTGGGAACCAGTACATTCTCACACTCCAGGATGCCCTTACAAAGTACAGTGCAGCAGTGCCCGTGCCGAATCAGGAGGAATCAACTGTGGCTAAGGCCCTGGTCAATGAAATTATTTGCCGTTATGGTACAAAAGACCTGATCTGACCAGGGTACGAACGGATCGGACCAAGGTATGCCGCTTACTAAAAATAGAATATATACAAATCACAGCATACCACCCACAATCTAATGTGCTTTGGAAAGATCGCACAGAACCCTCGGGGAATACCTGAAAATTTTCATAAATGAGGATCAGGGAAATTGGGACGAGTGGTTACCATACGCCATGTTCTTGTACAACACCACGCCGCACACGGAAACCAGAATTCCCCCGTACGTGCTGGTGTTTGGTCGCAACGCTGACTTACCGACCGCCGTCCGACAAGAGCCTGCTATACCTATGTATACGATGACTATGCTGATGAACTGAGGGAAAGGTTGCGCACTTCGTGGATCATCGCACGTGATTACCTCCGCGATGCGAAACAGAAGTCAAAAGCAACGTACGACCACGGGACAGCGGATCAAGGGTACAGGGTTGGCGACCGAGTATTCCTGCACAACGAATCCGTATATCCAGGCCGGGCATCCAAACTGACCCCTAAGTGGACCGGGCCGTACGTCGTCACCGAGAGGCGCTCCTCTGTCACCTACGTCATCCAGAAGGGACGAAGGAGTCAGCCGATACATGTAAACCGGCTGAAACCTTTTATCGAGCTCTAGTGGCATTGAGTAAAAAGAATTTATGAATATATAGATAATTAAAATGAAATAAGAACTAAATAAAAGATTGTGAGGAGCACCGCAGAGCGCTAGATGGTGAGCTTTAATGAAAAATAAGAAATTTAGAAAAAAACCCAATTATAATCGTCGTAAGAGAGAAAAAAACAACTACAAAATTTCATAAAACATCAAAAGAGATATATGAACGTAATCTAAATCCTAGAATAGTCCGCTCCGTAGGTACGGCAAATAACCAAGGGCCTCTCTCAAAACAATCGCTGAATTCCCATAAAGTCGTTGTAGGGTTCTCCGTCGTCGCCGACCCAGGGCCCCCGGCCCCACATACAATCGACAGCCCGGCGACAACTCTTCCGGCGGCGACGGATAACTAACGGCGCCAAGAAGAAACGGTCCTCGTTCGGGCTGCAGCAACGTCTCCAACCAGGCACGACCAAACCCTCTGCAAAAGGAAAAAAAAATGCAGTTAATCAATTTAGAGGAAAGGATAGCACTCACCGCTAAATCAAGCACCTCAGGGGTCAAAGTCCGAAACAACATACATTCTAACCGTCGGAATGATAGAATAAGAATGAGCCAACAAGTTCTCGCGCAACAAAAGTGGCGAGGCTGAAGAAGAAAGAGGACTAGCGAAACAATCATTCTCACGCTTTCCACCCGACTACGTCGTCAACACCTTCTCAAGCAATCCGGGTACTTACTACGATGACATCGGAAGCCTTACGGTATTCCAATCTGCTGAGCAAATCATACATTTACCCGCCGACACATCCTACAATTTGGGTTATGAACGACGCCTCCTGCGAAGTTCTAATATACTCGAAAATGGACACAAATAACGGCGAAAAATGTGCAAAAAGAGTTATCCAACTAACCCACCCCACTCATCATCCTAATGCAGCAACGAGGGCGATGGCTATACGTCGCGCCAAGCCCAGAACCTACTGGAATAAACTATAGGAAAATCCCACTCAGCACGAGACTTTAAACAATATGGAAATACTGGCTTTGGTAGGCGTATGTTTAGTAATCGCCCGAAATTTTAGCGTCAAGACCATCGGGCGAACATCGCAGGTCATCCGAGAGAATTATCTTCCGCCATTCAACTTAAAACTAATGGAAATAGAGGCTCAGACGCCCCCAACACAGACTGAGAAAAACATTCCACTATTAAGCGTGCCGCGAGATCCAGAGGAGCTTCGGAAGCTCGGAGCTCGAGCAGTCCGAATAATGGAAAATCTCGACACTACCGGGGACGGGATTCAGCCCATGCATAACCTGAGTTCCTACTTACTGGGTGCTGTTGGAAAGTCAGCTGACGCAATGCGATCGATATTCGCCGTGCGTCGGCCTGTTGCTGCTGGGTGATGTGCTGCACTCGGCTGTCGCGAAGATAGCCGAGGCAGCGCACAGTGGGGCCGATTCCCGAAAAGCTGGTCAAAAGTCGAAAACGTAGTTCATTTTGTTTGAGATATAGTATATAAGGGTTTTTGGGGTCGCTGATTACGAATCTGAAGTCAAAATTGTAAAAAAACAACATGGCGGGTTCAAAATGACGATAGTAAACCGAAAATACTCAGTTATAATACGGAACGTTTATCGAATTTGTATGAAACTTGGTTTCTGTAAGTTTTCGAGGTCGCTGAATACGAATCCGGTGTGAAAAAAACAAAATTCAAAATGGCGGATCCAATATGGCGGACGTAATTTTCGTAATCGGCCGGATTCGCTTGAAACTTGTTATTTGGGGGTTTTCGAGGTCGCTGAATACGAATCCGGTGTGAAACAAACAAAATTCAAAATGGTGGATCCAATATGGCGGACGCAATTTTCGAAATCAACCGGATTTGCTTGAAACTTGTTACTCGGGGGTTTTTGAGGTCGCTGAACATGAATCCGATCTGAAAAAGACAAAATTCAAAATGGCAGATCCAAAATAGCGATTATAAAAATTTATCAACTTTTTATAAATCTGTAAGTAAATTATATATTTGATAAAAAGTAATAAAGCATCTACTTTTACATCTATAATTGTATTGATTAAAATCACTTTTGAAAGACTTATTTTATACTATTTACAAGTTACATTTCCTTTTTTTATTGAAGTGAATGTACTTCAGTTACATGCAAGTAATTTTTTCTTTGAAGCACATATTTCTTAACATAATTTTCTGAAACAAAATAGATTTTGTGAAATAAAATTAACATGTTCAAACAGTTAATTTATAATTATTTTAGTTTAAGTAAAGATTTTTTAAGGTTACTGTATAATGATTTCATTTACAGTTTTAAAATAAATGTCTTTGGATTACAGAGTAATGATTTTCTTGTTTAAAAGAAATATTTTGTACATATTTCAGATAAGTAATTACATTTTTAATCATTTATAAAAATATTGAAAAATGTATAATTCAAATATATAAAAAAGTGTAATAAGGAACACGATTTTTTAAATACTAACATATTTATTTGCGAAATACAGTACAAAGCCAAATTCAAAAAATAAATTTATAATAACAAGAATATTGTTCTAATATTAACATAAAAATTTGTCTTCATCATCAGTCGAATTGTCTGTATAAAAATCTGAAGAATCAACGCCCGTTATAGTAGCGGAAATTGATGCATTTTCGAAAAATCGTCGAGCAGTGTTCCCATCATTCGTACTACCATATCCAGGCTTTGGTTGATCCACAATAAGTCCTAACGGTTGGCGAAAACCTTTTTGAATATTTCTTTTCTTCTATTTTCTGTCGCTTTCTTATCTTCACTTGTTCGCGCTTGCCATTTTTTAATATCCAATTTATACGAAACATGCAAACAACATTCAAATAATCGAATCCACATATGTAATGTAGATAAGCCAAAAGTTAAATTATCTCTATTAATTTCTTTTTTCAAAAGTACATCGATCTTATTGAAATCTTTACTAGTAGCATTACATAAATAGCAACGTTGAGTAGAAGCAGTTGCAGTAATTGCGTTACAAACTTTACCATCAATCATAGTTAAAGCAAGTTCGTAAGTAACAATGATCTTTTTTCCATTTATTACAGTTTTAAAAGGCATAAGTTTGTCCGCTTGTTCTTTTATATACTCTGTTTGTTTAACAGTGGCCTCAGTAGTTTTATGCAAAAATTCAATTTTTATTGGTCTACAAAAGCATGGTGATGATGGTCTCGGATTTTTCCATACAATGATTTTTGCAGATGTATTTTTATCGATCGATATTAGTTGCACTGGAACAAGCGAAGTGAAAAAGATACTAGCATCTGATTTACTTCCATTATCATCACTAAATTTTTGCTTGTACATACTTTGGCCAGAACTGCCATCACAACCCCACTTACAAATTAAATTAAAATTAGAAAGTTGTTCATCCGGCAAACTTTTTACGACATCAATTTGAGTCGTCAACAGTCGGCTGATTGTATGGTCTAATAAAGCTTGTAGTTTAACTCCTGCATTGGTTTCACATATACTAATACTACCTTTTTCAGGATAACATTTGAACTTAGCTTTCTGTACTAATTTATAAGATGGATATAATATACATTTCTTTTTTTTACTTATACTCCTTAATCCCTGGTATTGACTTCGCGATAGTTTTTGCTCGATTACAAGTGAAACAGGTTCATTAGCAAAAAGAGTGACTTCAGGAATAAACTCCAAAGATTTTCTATACTTTCGAGCTTTAGATGGACTACTCGAAGTTATATCTTTAACAATTTTAGCAGCTTCCACGTTTCCTTCGATTCGTAAATTCATCTGTGTTGCGTAGGAGAGCTCTTCAGTACTTGATCCCGATCGAATGTCTTCGGTTCTCCTTCGCTTCGTTCTTTCATTGGATTGTGCAAATTGCTGTTTTGGGCGGCCCATATGCGTTTCATCTGACGTGGTTTGTGGTGGTGATCCATCTTCTTTCTTTTCATCGAAATAAACGATGCCATTTAGCCATTGCTGATTCTTCTCCAGAAATTTTTGTTCCATCCGCCAAACTTCCTGCCACTTTGCTTTTAATTTATGTAATAGTATACGAACGACAGATTTCGCATTGTCTGATAACGTAAAAGATCGCTGTAATTTTGTAGACAAATTATTTTCAATTTTTTCAAAAGCTATTGTAGCACTGTCATTTAAGTTGTCTTTCAGTAATCTAAAAATTTCTTCCCTTGACAACCCAGAAATTTGTTTGGTACTATCAGCACCTGAAACAAAAAAGAAAGTTTTAAATTTATAACACGTTGAAGTGAAAGCAAAAACTTTTGCTAAAAATTTATATAAACTATAGTTTACAATAATTTTGTGAATAAAAGTTTACAAAACATGACTTTTTTTGTATTGTAACATAGTTACCATCGAGCAATTATATTATATTATCGAACGATTATGAGAGCCGAAATTATATTTGAAGCGTCGAGTACAGCGGACGCTAGGCCGACGAACCCGGACCAAGTATAAAAACTAGTGTCGTCACGCCTCTGGAATTCGCTCGTCGCCGAAAACAGCGGGTCAGCGACCAGCTGGCTTTGCTCGGCGACGAGGGAGAGCCAGGGGGGGGCATGGCAACGGTAGCTCACATAATCGAGCGAATTTGACAAATTTTAAAACCGAAGTCTCAGATGACGTAGAGGGAACTAGGGTGGGGAGACGGCTATAAAAGCGCTTGCACAAAAAGGAAGAACTCTCTTATTCGGTAACACGAGTTCAACTAAAGCGAATTGCGAGTGCACTAGATTTTAAAAATATTAATTTGAAAAGTAAAAAGGCGGAATATATAGGAAATTGATTAGTCGCAAGTTTGAAAGCGGAATTATACGAGAAGTAGTTAGGAATAATCAGGATAGGAATAAATGAATAAGTATAAGCAAAGAAATGCAGTGCATCGGAACAAGAAAATAGGATAGAAGAGAATAAATTAACAAGTGCGGACTTTAAACTAGTAGGAACACTCTGTCCAAAGAGAATCTGAGGCGTGTGGGTGTGTGTGTGTGTGGCTCACGAGTCAAGACCAATGCATAGGCCTGTACCGAAGCACGGCCCTATAATACCGAGAATTTGCGCTGGAATACGAGGAAAGAACGTCGAAATAATCGCCGGAATTCCCTAATTTAAAGACATCGATGATCGTAAAAATTAGTTATACCGAAGGGAAAAGGAAATGAGAAATAGATTAAGATAAATGGTGAATATTAAAATTATAAGCATAGATTAAAACGATACATAATAGCTCGTAGTACGTAAGGAAATGGGACTAAATAACATGAATTCTCGGTCAGCAGTGCAAACTGAACGCGCGATTGGATGAGAGAGAGAGAGAGAAAAAGTGTAGAGAGAAAAAGAAAAAGAATTGTACGCAGGGTTCATACACTCTGTACCAAGAGCGAGTGCGAAGCGAGTGAGAGAAAGTCTGCGGGTGTATGTGCACTGAACGTACAACAACACAGCTGTACGAAAGGAAATAACAGACCTTCGAGGGTACCGAGAATAGATGCATGCCAGATAAATTTATAATCATAAGAATAAGTCCGGAAATTGCGAAATTAAATGGTCAATGTAGAAAATTCTAGTAACCGTAATCAATAAGTGACATTTTCTGAAATTGTTTCAATCTTGAATAACGCCTCACTGTCCACCACTACGAAGTCTCCATTAATTAGCCATGTGATCGAGCCCGAATTCCCACGAAAAATAAAATATAAGTGAACGTGAAAAATTACCGTTACAGTATGTTAACTGAAACGTTTACACGTTATTTTTCACTTGTAATCTTTGAACATTGTGTAAGTATGAATGAAATAAATAATAACAATATATCTTCATTATTATTTGTTAATCATGTAAAAATAATGCTCTTACTTGCACTTGAAGCGTCCATTTTGCAAAACGATCCACTTCACGATGATTGGCAAATTTTTGAATATTCTTTTACTTTGTACGTTCCAACACAACAGCTGCTACTCCAAGAAAGATTACTTCGCCACTGCCTCGTAACTCGTAACCAGAGTTGCATCAAGCATATCCTCTTGCCAGATGCGTGCCCTTTTCAGGCATGCGCAGTGCATGCGAAAGAATTTCCAGGCATGTATATAGCAATAAGGAACCCATATATTTTCCAACAAATAACTACCCTTATAAAAATTTAACGCAACTTGTGATAAATTAAGCAATAATAAATTATTGAGCGACACTAATTTGTTATTAGTTGATTTATCATAGCCGGTATTAAATTTCTACAAAAATAACATCTCTTTTTCAAAATAAGGGCTATATTGTAACGGAACGCATTAAGGCGATCCGCTATTATGACTCACAACCTTCACCACATCTAAACCATCCTACACAAACTAAAATAAGACATAAAATATACCAAAACAAGACAAAACACACAAAATAGTTCTGGGTAGACAAAACACTCCAGACCGGATCGGAAGAAGATCGACCGGACGAGGAGAATAGGAAGGACTAGTAGGTACACACGCAGAATTACAAGTACACACCCTAAAAGTAATGGCGTAAATAAGAGGCCTGCCTAGCCAAAGATCACGATGTAGAACATAACAGTAGGCGTAACAACAAGAACACACCGGCCTACTAGACAAGCGTAGTAGCCCCCGCCCTACACAATCACCAGACCAAGCCTTAAACATACGGTACAACCCCCAAATAGGCCACTCTATCCAAAAGGCGAGAACATCGGGAACGCCACGGCCGGCAAACGTAGGAAAGAATTCATGGAACTATCGAGCTACCACGATACATAGAGAAAGATCAACAAAGTAAATCCTCATGAAACGTCGCTACGTACCCCCACCCACAAATTAAACATTAATATTAATAAAACACATAAAACAAACTCATATCGACCAAAACCAAACAAAAAAACATAGAGAAAACGATCCTCACGTAGGAGAACACCAGAAAGTAACAAAAAACATATAAATCCACAAGAAATCGGTCCAAAAAACACCAAGGAAGAGATAATTAACCACAATTAATTATCCTGGGCAATTAGTCATCAACGAAGCAGCAGGCAAGCAGCCTACAATACCGAGAAAGACCCATAGGGGCCTGAATCGGGAAAAACCACAATCAAACCGGAGAAAAATTAGATAAAAAGTTTGAACCTACAACAAGTAGGAGAATAACATTGGCCAGCGAATTTCAACCTCGCAGAAACCTCGTTTGAAACCCTAGAGGGACAAAGAGCGGCTAAATATAGAAATTCGAGCAATAACGGGACTCCGACACGTCACCCCGCACCTCTCTCACCTAGTGATTGAAGTGTGACAAACATCACGTGACCTACCTCAAAACACCCTCCCGGGGTCCATCCGCTAACCTATATAAACCGCGACAGGATAAGCCTCGGGGCTCTTGTCAAACCTAATAAGTCAAGACGAAGTGCTGCTCGACAGCACACCTAGTACATAAGATTACACGTAGATTCTCCATGTAACAACGACGTGTTCTTTCGATCAATTCGATTCCCCTGCATTGCGCTTGGCCGTCGTTTGACCGAACGAACCGATAAAACACAATAAACTAATAGTTTGGAAAAAAAAACCATGTTAGAACGAGTGTTCTTTTGCTCAACTGATTCCCCTGCATTGCGCTTGGCCGTCGGTTGAGTAAACGAACTCATTAGGATACTCTGTGAGGAGTAAGGCTCCCCTGCACTGCGCTTGGCCGCCCCTACTCACAGCGTCAGGGCACACTCCACTAACGGGTCCCCACGCACGGCGTCGTGGCTATCCGTCTCTTGGAGTGTGAAGCAGCACGAGTGACACAAGGTCAAGGGAGTGGCATCCCGACTGAGTGCACCGCGCATTAGACTCGTAGGGTGTACCTGCGTGGGTAGGACCACGTTAGGGCCAGCACCAGCTACCACCTGCATCTTGCGGATACCTCGGCTGGTCTCAATTAATTGAGAACCCAATCGCACGCCTCTTAAATGGCGCGAGAAGGTGCTTAATTAATTGCGAATAAAGGCTTCAGTATCCGGGGTCTAGGAAGAGCTAGCTGGTCAAGCTGCGAACCCGGTGTCTCTTGCGAACAGAGAGCTATAGCTAGGGAACCAAACAATAACAAAGCGAGAAACGATAGGTAGGTAAAATCATCCACACCACATCACTACACAACACTCGCGTCCCTACTATAAACTCTTTGCGCGACCATCGGCAGGGCGGAGCCTCGAGAGGCAAGTCCGCAAACAAGCAGTCCGAAACAATAACATTCGAAATAGCACAACACCAGCTAACGTCCAATGATTAAAATAAGGCGAACCGGTACATCTAATGAAAGTACAAAGGAACGCCCCGTATGAGGACCAAGCCAGCGACTAGGCCCTCCCTTCAAATAGAGACACACAAAACGCAAATGGCCAACAGGATTCTGCCACCCCTATCCTAATAAAGATCGATAGAACATCAAAATTATACCAGATTTAACAAACCCGAAAATTAAGAAATTGAGTGTTAAGCTCCGTAAAGATGATACCTAATCACTTTACGAATTATAAAGTCAAAACCCTGATTTGAACTGGAATGTCATAAATTCCACATACGTAGGATAAGAAAAATCGCGTGCTAAGCAGCCGCGATCCCCTTGAAATATACAAATTGAGTGTAAAGCTCCGTAAAGATGATACCTTGAAATATACAAATTGAGTGTAAAGCTCCGTAAAGATGATACCTAATCACTTTACGAATTATAAAGTCAAAACCCTGATTTGAACTGGAATTTCCTATATTCCACATGCGTAGGATTAGTAAAATCGCGTACTAGCGAACGCGACTCCCTTGAAACTTGAGAAATTGAGTGTTAAGCTCCGCAAAGATGATACCTAATCACTTTGCGAATTATAAAGTCAAAAACCTGAACTGAACTGGAATTTCATAAATTCCACATACGTAGGATTAGTAAAATCGCGTAATAACGAACGCGACTCCCTTAAAATTGATAAATTAAGTGTCAAGCTCCATACCAGTGATACCTTATCACTGTACGAATATTAGAGTCGAAACCAATAGAAAAGGAACTGGAAAAGATTCCTCATAGGTAGACGTTAAGCAACGAATGTGAAGCGAGCGTGAGTGCAGGAGAGTAACGAGATCGTTCCACCTACCATCCTCCCTACCTTAGCTGAACTAACCATCGAGCAAGAGCTTCTCCAGTAATCACGGGCCTTCCGCCCAGTAAAAATAAAGAAAAGAATTACCCAAACAAAAAGAAAAGACCAATGATGAAAGGGTAAACAAAACCGCATGTCTGTCACGGACAAATGCGACGCAAAACAAACCTAAACTGAGGTCTGACCAACAAAAACAATAAAAATTACTAATAACAACCTAGTATTGATTGCAAATCTAAAACTTCCACGGATCCTCTCGCTCCCTCCAGCCCAGTGCACGAACTAGTTTCGAGCAAGCTACCTCTCCACACGATCACGGTAGAGATCACTCGGAACAAAAATTTAAACTTGACGCGATTTTACACCGCAACCGAACTCTCGCGCATCGTAGCCGAAAACAAAAGGTAGTGTTAGAAATCGCGAATCGTTTCAAAATATACCTTTAAATAGTTGAACTAAGTACTTCACTGATGAACACGTGGATGCCAAACTGAATGGGCATGCGCGAAAAAGATACGTATCAGGCAACTCTGCTCGAAACTGCCACAGGCCCACAGGTAGGCTTATCGACCCTTTGTGACGTGATCGACCCTTTTCAAATATTCCATTACCCTCGCAAAAAATCTATCTGTTCCACTATGTATAGGTAGACCTATATATTGCAGGTAGGTCTATGTATACAGTCGACTCTTTTCAAATGTTCCGTTATCCTCTATAAATGTTAGAATCCAACAATATATACTCTAAAACAAAATAAGTAATTTATAACATTAAAACAATTATTAAAATTATGAAAATTGCTGAATTAATTTAACTACAATTTTATTAAATAATTATCATGCAAAATAAAAAAAGTCACCTACCCGAGATTTGAACCGAGAACAATAATGTACGAGTCCAGCGTGTAAGCCACTACGCTACGGAACTATTCACGTTGCATAGCCAAGAAAAAACAAAATTAAAACTGGTGGTTTCATTTCGAAAATCATGTTCACCGTATTGGATCTGCCATTTTGAATTTTGTTTTTTTGACACCAGATTCGTATTTAGTGATCCCAAAAACCCCCGAGTAACAAGTTTCAAGCGAATTCGACCGATTTCGAAAATTGCGTCCGCCATATTGGATCCGCCATTGTTAATTTTGTTTTTTTGACACCAGATTCGTATTCAGCGACCCCAAAAACCCCCGAGTAACAAGTTTCAAGCGAATCCGACCGATTTCGAAAATTGCGCCCGCCATATTGGATCCGCCATTGTTAATTTTGTTTTTTTGACACCGGATTCGTATTCAGCGACCCCAAAAACCCCCGAGTAACAAGTTTCAAGCGAATCCGACCGATTTCGAAAATTGCGCCCGCCATATTGGATCCGCCATTATGAATTGTGGTTTTTTGACACCGGATTCGTATTCAGCGACCCCCAAAACCCCCGAGTAACAAGTTTCAAGCGAATCCGATCGATTTCGAAAATTGCGTCCGCCATATTGGATCCGCCATTTTGAATTTAGTTTTTTTGACACCGGATTCGTATTCAGCGACCCCAAAAACCCTCGAGTAACAAGCTTCACAAAATTATACAGGGTGCGCCATCTCAATCTGGTCGATGGAAGTATTGAATAACTCTGACAGATTTTAACCGACCAGCGTCGTACAACACGTTTCGTATAGGTTATTTCAGTACAATTTCAACCATGTATCGCTATACGCCGAAAGAACGCGCCGAAATAGTTTCGCTTTACATTGAAAATAATCGTTCAGTTGTGTCAACTCAGCGTGCGTATCGTAAAAAATATCGCGGACGTTCTGCGCCCAAAGGCGACACTATCCGTCATTTAGCTTCAAATTTCATGGAGCACGGGTCTGTAGCGAATCTCCAACATCAAGCTCGACCGCGTCCAGGTCGTTCAAATGAAAATATTGAAGCTGTTCGACAGAGTGTTGCAGAAAATCCAAATGTCTCATACCGCCGCCGGTCTCAGCAATTAAACAACAGTGGAACCACTTTGAGAAGGATTTTAAAGCAAGATCTTCACATGTTTCCGTACAAAGTGCAGTTGACTCAAAGATTATTGGAAACTGACAAGCCGCGACGCTTGGCTTACGCTAATAACGTTAGTCGAATGAAGGAAGCTGAGCCGGATTTTTGGGAGCGAATTCTGATGACCGACGAGGCTCATTTCACCCTCTCTGGCGCTGTCAACAAACAAAACTGTCGCATGTGGGGCACCGATAATCCTCATATTATTCACGAAACTCCATTGCACGATGAGAAAGTGACAGTTTGGGCCGGTGTTTGCTCAAAAACCACCATTGGACCATTTTTCTTCAGAGCTGGTGAAACTGTCAATGGGGATCGATATCGGTGGATGTTGGCACACTTTGTTTTACCACAAATGCGTGAAAAAGGTCTTAAGGAATTTTGGTTTCAACAAGATGGTGCGACATGTCACACTGCGCGCTCAACAATGGACTATTTGCGTCGGAAGTTCCCAGGACGTGTGATATCAAAGAAAGGTGATATTGACTGGCCACCAAGATCGCCGGATTTGACTGCACCGGACTTCTTCTTGTGGGGATTTTTGAAAAGTAAAGTCTATGCCAACAAGCCGAAGACCATAGAGGAGCTAAAAAACAACATTCGAGCCGAAATCGCAGCGATATCGCCCGAGACGCTGGCAAATACAATGGAAAATGCCGAAAAAAGAGCTCATTTTTGTCTCAGTAATAAAGGCGGACATTTGATCGATGTGGTTTTTGGAAACTAATCAAAATAAATTGTAATGAATCAAATTTAATAAAAAAATACGACTTTGTGAAATCTGTTAAAAATTCTCTAAGTTATTCAATACTTCCATCGGCCAGATTGAGATGGCGCACCCTGTATTTATTTGAAAAAAACGTGCAACAAGTGGTTAATGTGAATTTGTAATTTTTTATATTCAAATGTGCACTAAAAACAAAGTTGCAGCTAGCTGCAGCTGATTTTTACTAATTTTGTTACATAACAGTACAAACTTTAATTTAAAACTTGTTTCGTTGCGAAACACTGCGGAACTTTTAACTTTTTCCCTGTTTTTCTAAAATGATTGCACATAATTTTTCATTTTTTTCTACTTTAGACATTGTTTCGCTATTAATTTATATGTATCTGTTATAATTTTCGACGCATATGATAATAAACTACTTTCTTCAACCTGAAATTTCCATTTTGGAGAATTAAGAAACACCAATTTTACGATTTTCTACGAATTTTTTAATATGACGCTTGAATATGAGCTCGAACGATCGAGCTATTACTTGCGCGAAGGTCTCTTTTGTACTGGCTTATAATTGCCGGAATACTTCACTAGCCCTTATAAAATGTTCCATTATATTCTTTAAACATTACTCTATCCACCTATGTACTCTAAATCCTATAAAATGAAACTTCATTTTTCGACTTTTGACCAGCTTTTCGGGAATCGGCCCCACTGTGCAGCGCCTCGCAGGCATGCCGCTCAAGCGAGAGGCCGTCTCTCTGGTTTGACTTCAGCGTCGCACAACGACGCTTTTGTACTACGCAGCCATCTTGAGAAATTCAGACTTCGCAAAAACCGCTTGGACAGCACATCCCTCTGCTCGCACCTCGGACTTTTTCACCATCATTGTTACGTCCTGGACTTGTCGGACTTTGTTCTTTTCTCCATTTTGAGCCAGAATGCGCTGGCTCGGGATTGGAGGACGGATGGTGAATGGCGAATTTTATTAACAAATAATAAATAAACACAAAATAAACATAAGATGCGCTATATATTGACACGAACATTAAAATGGCGCGCACAATTGTAAATCAGTAAACGTTTATGTACGGTAGTATTGTCCCGAATAGTCCTTCACTGTATATATATATATTAAAATAGTTAACACGAAATAGATGAGAACATGTATGTGTATATGTATATATGATAACAGTTTAATGGTGGCGCATTCAAACATTTTATAAACCTTTAAACCACTAAAATTAAAGTCATCGAAATAGTATTCACTTTTGCGATAACTAAAGTCACTATATGTATTAGAATAAATGTTATATTATAATGTTTATTGGAACGCAGAATTAATACAATTGTCCGACTTATTAGATTGGAGCACTTAAATTACGGAACGTACCAAAAAGTAACCGAGCACTACTAATATTGTCATTATACATATATGTATATATTAAAACACTTAACCGTATATTATTGGATTAAATATCTGAAGCAGATTGTTACGAGGACCGACCGTCGTGGTCGGCCCCCGGAGATGGACTAACTAATCAAAATGAATAAAGCAGTGCAGAAGGCACGCGTAATAATTATTTGCAGGGCGCAGCGCGTCTTGTCGGTGCGCCGCGTCCCGTTGGTTAGCGTGTGAACGCTGACCTAAGCAAATTATTAGCGGATGGCAACGTATCACGCCGACGCTCCGCGTCTCGCCGGCCAGCGTGTGAACGCTGACGTTAGCAAAAAGAATGAATAATAAATCGAATATAAATTATTAAAAATTCAAAAATTCACAAAGGGGGTTGGAGACCCAGGACGTAACACCTCCCCCGTTTAGTTGGATGCTGTGCTTGGGCTCTGCATCCATGAAGCCGCGGGCGAGCATAACGGACTGGGTCCTCCCTCGTTGTGTGGTGGATGGGGTCTTCGGTTGTTGATTAGAAGTCTGGCGTCTTAAGTCTTGACGATGAATCTTCTTGATGACGGTTTCTTCCTTTCATTGGATTTAGAGTATTGATATTGGTTGCGGCGACGGTTTTTGCACGACGGGTGTGAACGCAGTACTCCCCACGAGGAATTTTCTGCGCCTTTATGGGTTCGCAGTCACCTTTGGAGGATATTTTAAATGCGCCACCCCATTATTATTATGGGTGTGAGCACAGCACTCCCCACGAGGAATCTTCTGCGCCTTTATGGGTTCGCAGTCACCTTTGGAGGATTCACCAACCTGGTCGTGGAACTCTTCTAATGGTGAGTTCCCGCCTTCTTCGGTGGTGTTAAATATTATTTTATTTTCGCCACCCCGTGATGATTACCGTTCCGCCGTGAAAATTCTTTCGGCCATCTTGAGTTTTAATTTTTCTTCTCGAAGGAAACAAGATACGAGTGAATACCGCAATCGCGAAGCTCCTGAAGATTTTGATCTTCTTGAAGATCCCCACTTCGCTTTCGTTTCCGCCGATCACCACCGTACAATCCCACCGCTGCCACCATTTGTTACGTCCTGGACTTGTCGGACTTTGTTCTTTTCTCCATTTTGAGCCAGAATGCGCTGGCTCGGGATTGGAGGACGGATGGTGAATGGCGAATTTTATTAACAAATAATAAATAAACACAAAATAAACATAAGATGCGCTATATATTGACACGAACATTAAAATGGCGCGCACAATTGTAAATCAGTAAACGTTTATGTACGGTAGTATTGTCCCGAATAGTCCTTCACTGTATATATATATATTAAAATAGTTAACACGAAATAGATGAGAACATGTATGTGTATATGTATATATGATAACAGTTTAATGGTGGCGCATTCAAACATTTTATAAACCTTTAAACCACTAAAATTAAAGTCATCGAAATAGTATTCACTTTTGCGATAACTAAAGTCACTATATGTATTAGAATAAATGTTATATTATAATGTTTATTGGAACGCAGAATTAATACAATTGTCCGACTTATTAGATTGGAGCACTTAAATTACGGAACGTACCAAAAAGTAACCGAGCACTACTAATATTGTCATTATACATATATGTATATATTAAAACACTTAACCGTATATTATTGGATTAAATATCTGAAGCAGATTGTTACGAGGACCGACCGTCGTGGTCGGCCCCCGGAGATGGACTAACTAATCAAAATGAATAAAGCAGTGCAGAAGGCACGCGTAATAATTATTTGCAGGGCGCAGCGCGTCTTGTCGGTGCGCCGCGTCCCGTTGGTTAGCGTGTGAACGCTGACCTAAGCAAATTATTAGCGGATGGCAACGTATCACGCCGACGCTCCGCGTCTCGCCGGCCAGCGTGTGAACGCTGACGTTAGCAAAAAGAATGAATAATAAATCGAATATAAATTATTAAAAATTCAAAAATTCACAAAGGGGGTTGGAGACCCAGGACGTAACAATCATACCGGATCTATTCATCGTATTCGTGCTCAACTGGACTCAAAATAAACGGTAAGAGGGCACATTCATAATCTATCTAAATTCAATATTGGTAAGGGGTAGAAATCTCATTTGTGCATCCTCATAAGTCTTATCTCGTAACGTGCTCTGCAGCGCGGGCTGCACCACGTTCACCTCACCAATTTCAGCACACAATTAATACAATTGTATGTGGCTCTCACCAAAAATTCACTCTAAATTTATTTGTGCTATTTTTTATATATTTTTTTATAGTGTGTTAGTCGATGGTAAAAATAAAAACCACTTTCTCTTTCAACATCTTTGGTCTAGTTATTTCACATCTCTTGTGAGTGGAAACTCATTCTTCCTCAATATATTTCAGATTCAATTCAACAACAGCGCAAGGAATTCTCAACAAGTGCAATAGCACCAATAGCCTTGGTCGGCTTCGTTCTGTCCAAATGTTTCAAGTATCAATGTAACAGAACACCAACAAGGACGCGCGAGGCAACGACCCCGGCAGCCGTCGAGATAAACATCAACCTCGAATCACTCAGACGACAACAGCCAGAGGAGCGACTACGATCCAAGCTGGCTAGGGAATACAACACTCGCCCCCTCAACTGAGTGCGACAAGCCCACCCCGAACGACAATAAAAAGAGAGATGGAAAACTTTAATGTAAGATCGTTAAAAATATATATATTCGAAATTTTTGAATAAAAATTTATCGAAATGTCAAAATCTTCAAAATAACACGAGAAACCAACGAAAGAGAAATTTTTTTCCCAAAAAAATCCTTTTTAGAGGGGGAGGGAAAATAAACATTGAAATATCTCGGAGATTTGGATTATGGCTTAAATTATGAATTATACCTTGCAATACCTGTACGTATATACGTGTATGTATAACACAGTGTGAGGTGAGAAAATGAAATGTTCGAAATATTATGACCTTTCGCATCCTGTAGGCTATGCCGGAGCAAGACGTCTAATTGCTAATACTAAGAATAAATTAACCATTGTTTATGATTGCCTTACACAACAGGATTCATATACCCTTCATAAACCCATTACACGTCTCTTCCCACGACTTTACATTGGTAACATAGAAATGCTCGTTAAGAAGTTACAATGACAATATTTTCTACCTACTCACGGTCATTGATGTATCGAGTAAATGCGCATGGATCGAACCACTGCAAGACAAAAACATATAACCAAGCTACAAAAGCCTTTGGACGGATGTTTGATCGCAGCGAGGGTCACCTACCTGTCTTTTTGCAGACCGATAAAGGCAAGCAATTTATTAAAGCGCCAATTATCGAAGGTTTTAATCGCGCACTCAAAGTACGATTGTGGCGTTATTTTACACATTGAAATTCTCGTCGCTATGTCGATATGCTTCAACAACTTGTTTGCGCGTATAATCATGCACAATACTCATGAATAAAGATGCAACCGACTGCCGTGACATTAGACGATGCAGCACTGAAAAATATGACAAATGCCTCTATGAAGCAACGTAAAAAGAGGCATTTCAAAAGACACTTTCGAGAAGGGTTACAGCGGAATTGGAGTGAAGAAATTTTTCGAATTGCCAAGGTTGTAAACAGGCAGGGAATACGTGTCTACGAACTGCAGGATGTCGAGGGCGAGTCAATCGACGGTTTTTTTTACACCAAAGAAATTACACCTGTGCATGAGAAACGTATGGCACTGAAGCAAGACTTTAAAGCTGATCGTATTTTACGTGCAAAAGGCCGTGGTCCGAAGAAACAACCTTTCGTCAGCTGGCTTGGCTACCTCTCGAAATTCAACTCGTGGATACCTGCATCTAAAGACTACGACCTCGACGCCTTAAGCCCCCCATACACGTGCGAACAATTTGCGCAAATTCGGTGCATGTGCAAACAGTTTGACCGTCTATGGGGCTGTTTGAATGGTTGCGCAAACTGTTTGAGTAAAATCGGTCAGGATCGAAATAATTTGTACAAATGCTCCTTGTTTGAGTACTTGTTTGACGTGTATGGTACGGTTTGTGCAAACTTTGGGTTAGTCAACTTCTGTTCCCAGACACTGTCAGGCAGTTTCCTTTCTATTCCGTGGTTGGAAACGTAGTTTCGGTCATTTTTTTTTTTCTAGTTTGTTGCTATTAACCTCCAATATGGCGAATAAGACAGCAGATAATGAACAGCGGGAACTTTGGAGAGAGTTTATTGCAGTCTATCGTGATTTACCTGACGTGTGGAAGGTGAAAAGTGAGGGTTATAAAGATAGGAATAAGAAGGACGCGGCGTATAAAACACTCGTCGAGAAGATGAAGGAAATTGAACCCGGTGCAGATAGGGCAAGTGTACGCGCCAAAATCAATTCATTTCGCACAGCCTACAGGAGAGAAATGAAGAAAGTGAAGGAGAGTATAAAATCAGGTGGAGGAACAGACGACGTGTACGTGCCAAGTTTGTGGTACTTCGACGAGCTTGACTTCTTGAGGGATCAGGAAACCCAAATTCAAGGAATTTCGACAATGGAAGAAACTGAATGGATTGAAGGAAATAACGAAACGAATGTACGTACAATTTTTTTTCATATTTTCTATTGTTTTTTCATACATTCAAATACAAATTCATTATTATACAAAATCATAATATTTCATACAAACAATTATTTGAAAATCTTGTCCTGCCAAGAGACAGCACCTTGCTCGCTATTGAAGTAATGTGAGAAGTTAAGCCGTACTTGTTTGGAAGACACTGGGGTATTTCTGCCCGGTAGCTGTTGCAATGGAAGTAATTGTCCATCCGAATGCCAATCAGCATTTATGATCTCCCCTGTAGTTGTGTTCTCAATTTCAAAACCACCTTGGTTATACAAGTCGTCTTTGTTCATTCTTAGAAAATTATGTAAATGAGTACACGCAAGAACTATCAAGCTTGCTTTTTCCGGGCTCAAATTGATTTCTCTCAAAAATATCCTGAATCGAGATGCTAGTATTCCGAAGGCATTCTCCACAATGCGACGAGCGCGAGATAGCCTGTAATTGAATATTGCTTGTTCTCTGGTCAGGTTTTTTCGACTGAATGGTTTCATTAGGTTGTCCATAAGAGGAAATGCATCATCTCCGACCAAAACGTATGGCTGTTTCATTTCACTGGCAGGTAAATTATCAGGTTGAGGAATATGAAGTTTGTTGTTCGCGAGTCGCCTATAAAATTCTGTATTGGAGAACACACCCCCATCGGAAACTCTTCCATTGGTTCCTACATCGACCATTATGAATTCGTAATTGGCATTAACCACAGCCATCAACACAACACTGAACGAATTCTTGTAGTTGAAATAGTAGGAGCCACTTCCTGGTGGTTTGCGGATGCTGATATGCTTCCCGTCGATGGCTCCGATGCAGTGGGGAAAATTCCACCTTCTCTCAAACTGTCCGGCAATAACCTTCCATTCATTCTCACTTGCTGGAATCTGCAACAATTCAATTTTCATTACTATTTAATTTAATAATTTAATTTCATTACAATAACTTCAATAATTTCAACTGATAAGTACTTTCACGACTACATAGATATTTCCATTTATTTTGTTTTAGGTCGCAGAAGACAGTTCTCTAACATCCCAACCCGAGCATACACCTACACGTAAAAGATCGAGGAAAAATGAGGACAGTGACGAAAGTAAAAGGGCTAAACTATTGTCTATGGCCTGCGAACGTCTTGAAAAACCCTCCTCAGACGCTCAGATCATAGCAAAAGGGTGGGGTGTAGAGTATGAGAAAATGTCTGCAAGTCAGCAACTCTACGCTAAAAAATTCATCGATGATATTCTTTTCGAAGGACGACTGGGCAACCTTCATAGACATTCAATCACCATAAATAATCTACCTCAGTCATTCGCCACCCCCAATCATCCTCAATACATTCATCCACCTGTCTACATTCCATTCTCACATGCCCGTTCAGCCCCATCAACTCCTCTCAACTCGTACCCCCCGATTCCATCACCATCACCTTCAAACGTTTCCACTCATTCTGACTCATCGCAAAACCTCAACATGCGTGCCTCAAGACAAGAAGTGGATAATATACATCAATCGACACAGCGACCACTTCAATATTCATCAATTCATGACCTTCTTAATGATGAACAGTTAAATTGACCAAAAATTATCAGGATTTCTTTCAAACAATATTGTTGTTTCTGACAAATAAATGCGGCTTATTTTAAGTACTAACTATTTTATTTACTCACCTTTATTAATCCTTTCAAAACGTGGATGAGAGCTTCACAAGTTTCCACTATTATTTTCCCAAGTGTTTGAGCTGCGATGGCAGTTTGAAACTTCAGATCTTCAAAGGAGGCACCGCTTATTAGGTATCTCAAAGTGGCCAACAATCTCAGTTCTGGAGATATTGCGTCTCTCATCACCGTGTTGTTTTTCACTATGAGGGGTGTCACCATTTCGAGTAGCTCGCTGAACGAAGCTGGGTCCATTCGAAGGTAGTTTTTGTAGTCTGCAGCTGAGGTTAGTTTGAGCTCAGTGACCAAGCGGTCATGACTGAATTCGTTTCTTTTCTGAAGCCAACTCTTGACCCACACTCTTCGCTTTCTTTTTCTTTTAACTTTTCGTTTCTCAGCCACTAGGGCCAGAATAATGGCGGCACAGCAATCGTCCGTATCTGACATGTTCAACGAACAACACCACAAATCGAAATGATGTTTGCGCAATAGGTTGCTACGTGTATGTGCTAGCGTATGTACAAACAGGCGTTTGCACAAACACCGAATTTGCGCAAATTGTTCGCACGTGTATGGGGGGCTTTACACAGTCAGAGTGCACGCCTCATCCCTCCAGTATTATGTACAACGACGAAAACTTTTTTCTCGTGCTGCCTAACAACAGCAACATAGACTACTATCCCGACAATACAACAACTCACTTTACCACTCAACTTTCACGTGAAATAACCCTAAATGGACAATGATCTGTCGGTTTATTGAAAATTCACCTTCCCTGCACAATAATACATGTGCAGCGAGATGAGACCGATATTCATTGGATACCGTGTGACAAAAAAGAGTGGACGAGCGCTCATATACCGTACGATACATACAAAAATCACGAAGAGCTGACAATACCATAAATATAAATAAGCTACCTGGTATGCACGATGTACGCATACAACTTGTCAATGCAAAAAAATGACAGCGGTTACATTAGTATTATTAGTGAAAAGCGACAAGACAAGTGCGGATCTCATATTAAAACTTTGAAAAACGTGCTACGAGTAAGTACGAAGAATGAGTGAGTACGAGGATTCATACCTACATTTCGTTCGCGGATTCGAGCGTGAGTTAATCTCAACACTTCTCAATATACATAAGGAACGACACAGATAAAATATTTTACACCACCAAATTACATACCTTTGCTTAATAATTGTTTTTGATCAATCCAGATAAATATAAGGTATCATTTGGGTAAACCAAACATATTCCAATACGGAACGTTAACCCTCAAACATGGTTCATGTTGAATACGACAACGTGATTGAGATTGACTCGGCTCATCAGGTTATTACAGATTTTAATGCCTGAACGTCAAGTAACAGCAGAGTCCATTTCCTCTCCATCTCCGTCTCAAAACCATTTCCTCTCTACCAGACACCTTTTACAACAGCATCGTGTATCATTTAAAGAGGGCGCTAGCGAAACCGACTGGTTTAAAGCTCACCACGTATGCGTATTCGACTACAGTCTACCTCAAGCCGCCTTCATGGACGTTATAGTGTATATCTAGGCCCGGGACGGTGGACACGGTGAGTTCCTACCTAAGAAGATTGCCGTAACTACGCTGCAAGGCGATAGGTTAGGCCATTGGGTGATCGAACCACCATACGCGTTTAGTAATTTACCTAAAGAAGTGCGCATCAGCAATAATCGTGTAATGTGTTTTCATCATTATCTCGACTGGGTTGACGGCGAGATAGCCTTGTGGAAAGTTTACGCCAACCTGAAAGCCATGTACAATTACGCGCTCCGTATATATGCACGTAATGTACAGAAAGCGGAAATTCTACGTGATGTGTTAAGTCGTGATATCAATTTGGAAGAGTGCGAAGGACCTAGCTTCAAGAACGAGCCATCCTATGACACAGGGTGTATACATCATGGTGTGTCAAAAGAGAATTCTGCAAAATGCGCGTTTAATAACGTTGAATAAATTAAGTGTTGGCTTCAGAATCACCTGCTGGATACCGCGAATCCTATTTATTCGGAGCCAGTCGGCGCAGTGCCGAGAAAGGATGAGCCAAGTAACACCGTAAAAAAAGGAATGCTTACTGAGATGCTGAACCAAGTCAACCGTAGCACCTCAGGTAGAGAGTATATAGCCCCTGTACCTGTAAACAGTGCCAGCAGGGTCAAGTAAAATACCTTTGACGCAACAGTACCTACCGAGCATAAAATAGTGGTCTTCTACCGTAATATACTACGCCCACCTCCACCGTCTAAGCATCATCAGCATTTTCTTCATCAGTACCATCATCCGCAAAAACGACGACTCCTCTCCGCACAGGAGCGTGACTATGATGAGTGGTCTGGAGATACTAAAGGGTATATCATATATCTCAGCTCAGACGAACGGAGTGTTTCCAGCCGTTCGCATCTCGAGTCGTTGGTCTAGATTCACTGCAATACTCGCCAATACAGGCAATCATACAAAACCTGGAATACATTGGATTGCTATACACGTCGTCAACAATGGTCAAGGCACATTCCTCAAGAGCTACGAGCAGCCCCCTCTCGTCAACCGACATGACAATCAAATACGTCGAAACACCACAAGTTGTCAATGGAACACCAAAATCCTGCAGTCAATTATATATTCCATGGCTATAGTCTGGCTGCTTTTTGTCAAGTATTCTCATCGAATAAACTGAGAAACGATTAAATTGTCGACGCTATTACAGGAAACTGAAAGATAAAGCGTAAAAACATGTGAGTACATAATAATTTCCATTCCACCGGGCTAGGGAAAGCTGGAAATGCATGTACAGCATCATGTATACAAACATGCACAGCCCGTTTTGGGTGTCACCTGTAAATATATGGAATAAAAACGACAACAATAAAAAACAAGACTATATACGACTTTACTATAGCATCTCTAATATTCCCACCACCACCACCAACATTCTACCAGCATCGTGAACAGGTATAAAACAAAACCTGAGCGCATCACCAGATACACTTATCGAAGAACCGTGGAGATGCTAACATCGAGTCAAAAAAATAGAGATTAAAGTGTTATACACGTAATCGATTGCGGTAAGGACCACTGGGAGCTAAGCGTGGAGGAACCCGAATATATTCCTAAGCCTTTGCTACTAAGATATTGGGGTGAATATGTTCATGTTCTATTGGAAAAACTACTCGAGCATATTCGACTGGATCCCGAGGTCACATCATACCTGCTTTGCAGAGAACATTGGCAGTCACCAGATTTAAGGTCACAACTCGAAAGATACCCTCTCGACCTCCCACCAAAAGGGAGTGCTCAGATTGTCAGCAGGGTGTTACTGATCTAGAAGCGACCGTACCATTATTGCCTACCGTGACACCGCTTGGAAGGACGACGACACACACCGACTTGGCACCAGCGATGACTTCACCAGCACCTCGCTCAACAAATGTTTAATGTTTTTTAATGAAAAAAGGCTTGTAAAAACCTTTATACAAAATAACAGATATTCGAATTTCCACATATGAATACTTTTTGTTATTTTCGAAAAGATTGAAAAACGTAGCATAATAATTTACGACTTGTATAATAATAAACGTCTCTAGATCCGCTCTCAGCTCGAAAGATTTTGTCTCGGAAAAAAAAGGATCAGTGTGGGAAAATTATCTGGCCAGTGTTCGCGGAAATTATACATGTCGATCCCACCACTGTGGAAACATCTTGTAAGCTAGACAGATTCAAGGGTGGGAAAATTAAACAGCCAGTAAAAAGTCGGAGAATTATTAGGGCCGCTTTTTTGACTGGGCAATCACAGGGGTGGGAAAATTTTTCGGCCAATCAGAAATCGAGGCATTATGCAAATCATTCCCATCACTGTGGGCCTTTTAGATTAGCCAGACATGGGGGTGAAAATATAAACCCGCTAATCGGAGGTCGGGGAATTATAAGGTCCACCTTTTTTGACAAGGTCGGAAAACTATTCGGTCAGAGACATCATACAAATTAACCTGTATCACACACCCTTTAGACAGACCTGTGGTAGGGGACTGACGCCAGACGGGACTATGGAGGGGAAAAAGGTCGTTGTCCTATACCTGTACCTTACTATTACTCCCGTGCATGTTGCCGACCTGTTATTATGCCAATGGGTACGTTCACATTTATTATTAATTATGTAACATTGCTTAGCACGGATAGAATTATGGTTTCTAACATTTTAAAAAATCGTGCAAATTATTATTATTAATTATTATTATTATTTTCGCGAATAAAAGGTTGAATTTCGCGAATGATATTATCAGGGGTACAAATTGAAAATGCGGGTTTGATAACAGATGGCGTTACTAACGCTATACGCATCAGGCAGTACTGTGACTATGTTCATGTCAAAGCTACGTCTTATAGCTTTAATTTTCAGTATGTGTCAATTTGTCGCAGTGTCAAATTCATAGTTTTTTTGAGCTCTCAATATGTCGAGTTTCGTGCCAACAAAACAGCATTTGCGGGAAGTTTTAATTTACTTCTTTAATTTGAAGAAAAGTGCTGCTGAAGCACATCGATTGGTCTCCGAGGCTTATCCGAGTCATGTTCCATCGGTTTCAACGTGCGAGAGATGGTTTGTGCGGTTTAGAAGTGGTGATTTTGACGTTGAGGACAAAGAGCGGCCGGGCCAAGTGAAAAAGTTTGAGAATGCTGAATTGGAGGCAATACTCAATGAAGACTCGTGTCAAACTCAACAAGAGCTCGCAGATTCATTGGGAGTGACACAACAAGCCATTTCCCATCGTATAAAAGCCCTCGGAATGATCCAAAAGCAAGGACATTGGGTGCCGTATGAGCTGAAGCCGAGAGACGTCGAGCGCCGTTTTTTTGCATGCGAACTGCTGCTCGAACGGCAAAAACGGAAGGGTTTTTTGCATCGCATTGTCACTGGTGATGAAAAGTGGATCCATTACGATAACCCGAAGCGCAAAAAATCATATGGTTACCCCGGCCATGCATCATCATCGACGGCCAAACCAAATATTCACGGCGCCAAGCTCATGCTCTGTATTTGGTGGGACCAGCTGGGTGTGGTGTATTATGAGCTATTGAAATCGAACGAAACCATCACAGGAGCACTATACCGAACTCAATTGATGCGTTTGAGCCGCGCACTCAAAGAAAAACGGCCACAATACGAGCAAAGACACGACAAAGTAATTTTGCAACATGACAACGCTCGGCCACATGTTGCAGCGCCGGTCAAAACATACCTACAAACGCTGAAATGGGAAGTCTTACCCCACCCGCCGTATAGCCCAGATATTGCTCCTTCCGATTACCACCTTTTCCGATCGATGACACATGGCCTAGCTGACCAGCGCTTCCATTCTTACGAAGAAGCCCAAAAATGGGTCGATGACTGGATAGCAGCCAAGCCGGCCGAATTTTTTCGCGACGGTATCCGTAAATTGCCAGAAAGATGGGAAAAAGTTGTGGCTAGCGATGGACAATACTTTGAATAATTCATTTGTTACCATTTTTTCAGAATAAACGTTCAAAAATAGAAAAGAATCCCGCATTTTCAATTTGTACTCCTGATAGTAACTTGCACAGTGGTTTCTCATTTTTTTATCTCGCTCACAAAGCTCTCCCATGAGCAACCGGTTTTACCAGATTTAGCTTCCTCAGAAGTTTTGTAAGCGCGATAAAATAAGAAGTTTCACTTCAATAATGATAAAGCAATGATCAAGTTTCTTATTCACGTGGATTTTCATTGGATTTTGCAAGAGAACTAAAATTATCCAAACTTTCAAACTTAAGTAAAATCTGAATTGCCTTTTACCGATTATTTTCACGTAAAAGGAGCAAGTGCTTAGCTTGATTGTTGTTGATTTTCAAAAGTAAAATATGAGGAAGCGAAATTAATTTTTCTAAACATTTATGGTTTGATAAGGGGGGTGGGGCTCCACCCTTAAATGTCAGAAAAAACGTGTTTTAATTGCCAAAAAAAATCTTATCGAAAATCCTAAACGAGAAACAGTTCGAAATGCAAAACTAGTCGTGTATAAAAATAATCAGATCGTCACATAAATAATTATAGGAGTTGTTTTTTTAACAGTTCGTTTCACTTTGCAAAAAATGCATCTTTTCTTATAATTTTTCAGAACCGGATCTAGATATATTTTTCCATGATCGCTGAAGCATTTCCAACAAGCACTCGTTTGGAACTATTAGAATTTTTTTTGTTAAGTTGAAACAAATTGCGGAGGTCTCCATTAATTCTGAACCTTCTTACAGATTATTTTTTAACTCAATACCGAACATTTTTATATCTATTTATGTCTCTTTATGTAGGAAGTGTCAACTCCATTACAAGAATTAGAACAAACATGAAACTTCTCTTTGAATTTACAAAACAAATTTCAATTTTCAAAACTTCAAAAATTCAATAAAATCTGAACTCTAAGCGGTTGTCATAAAAAATAATGCCAACCATCTTTTATCAATATTTTTTTTATGTCGAAAGTTTGTCCATTATTCTACAGGGTGCGCCATCTTTTATGTCGGTATGTAAACATTGAATAACTTTGACATTTATCAACCGATTGACTTGAGTAGACATGTTTTTGAAACGTTAATTCAGTACAATTTTAACCATGAATGGCTTCACACGGAAACAACATGCCGAAATAGTGACGCTGTACATTGAAAATAGTCGTTCAGTCGTGTTAACTCAACGTGTATATCGTCGAAAATATCGTGGCTAACAAGCACCGTCTGACAACACGATTCCTCGTTGTCGTTGTCGTTCACATATGTCGTATCGTCACCGCGTTCAGCATTTTGGCGTCAGTGGATCCACTTTGTGGAGCATTATGAAGGATGATTTAGACTTGTTTCCGTATAAAGTGTAATAGACTCAAAGAATATTGCCGACAGACCATCCACGTCGCTTGGAATACGGCCAAACACTCGCTCGAATGATTGACACTGAACCTGATTTTTGGAAGCAAATTTTGATTACCGACGAGGCCCATTTTCACACGCTCTGGCACCGTTAATAAACAAAGTGCCGCATTTGGAGAACAGATAATCCACACGAGATCCATGAAACACCATTGCATGACCAAAAAGTGACTGTTTAGGCCGGCGTTTGCGCCAAAACCATCATTGGGCCACTTTTCTTCAGAGAAGGCGAAACAGTCGATGGGAATCAATATCGGTGGATGTTGGCTGATTATGTCTGCCCACAAATGTGTGAAAAAGGTCTGGACGGTTCCTGGTTTCAACAAGACGGTGCGCCATGCCACACTGCAAATCAAACAATACAGTTTCTGCAACGAAAATTCCCTGGACGTGTGATGTCAAAAAATGGCGACATTGACTGGCCACCCTGATCTCCAGATTTGATCCCTCCAGACTTCTTTTTGTGGGGTTATTTGAAAAGTAAAGCGTACGCCAACAAGCCTCAGACCATTGACGAGCTCAAGGCAAACATTCGTGCCGAAATCATCGCTATACCGCCCGAGATGCTCGAAAAAGTTATGGAAAACACATTTTGCTTTGGCCAATAAAGGCGGTCACTTGATTGATGTTGTATTCAAAAACTAGTCGAAATAGATTGTAAAGGACCGAATTAAATAAAAATAAAATATATAGAAATCGGTTGTTTTTTTAAAGTTATTCAATGTTTACATACCGACATAAAAGATGGCGCATCCCGTATAATTTCCGGAAGTTACAGCGGTGACAGATTTTTCGAAAAAAATCAAAATTTTATCAAATTTGAACCCCATAAGCGAGTCTCGCCAAATTTAATTTAAATATCCTTATCCGATAGTCTATTTATATAGAAAAGTTTAACTCAATAGTCAAACATTTGCGGAAATTGGAAATATTTGAGCAATTTTTAAAAAAATGCAATGCTTGACCACGGATCTGGTGTGGTGAGGAGAGTCGCAAAGTTAGACAATGAAAGCGAGAGTAAATCGAACGAGTATGCCTCGTGGCGTCACTTTATTTCTAGTCAAAGTTTGCAGATAACAATACACAATTCAATTCACCGGTATCAGTTTTAATGGTCGCACGTAGGCGACGAGCAGGACGTATGAATTCGCAGAGTTCAAGCTGTCTAGAAATGCAGCGCTGAACGATATCGATGATACACAAATTTCCACACGTTGTCGGTAGAAGCTCGAACAGAACAATGGCGCAGAAGGCGCGACGGGCAAAGGTTGAACCCCTTAACGGACATTTTTTCTAAATGTGTAAATCTTTCTCAAGTTTTAGAACATTCTGAACATGCTGGCATTAAAAACTAAAAAAAATGTTCACGAAAACAAAGCTTTCTCCATGAGGAAACAAAAATAATCTCGCAGCTATTTTTTTATAGGCTTATTCATCGTACTTGTTTCTCTGTTTTAAAATACTTGAGACGAGAGTACGAGGTGACAAGACGAGTGTTGGTTGAGAAACAATCACTGGTAGCCAAAATATCAAGAGACACAGCAGATGCTCACTCCAAGTACACTCTCTCCATCTCATCACATATATCCTCACATATATACAATATATCGAAATCTAGCAAGCAGCTGTGTCTCTTTACAGCTATAAACTCGCGTCCCGTACCCCCCGATTCTTCCGATAAGAATATCGCTGTACTATATCATTTTGACCAGAAATATGCTTAGTTACCGGATATAAAACAATTATTTTTTATGAAACAATATCAAAATAAATTATATTAATTACATATTAACAAAGATATATCCATAGCAGTGCGTCGCCACGCCCCTTGTGCCTCGGTTTTGATATTGTCATTTCTGCCGATAGCAATCCTTACGTGTTTTTGCCACCAATATAAACATATATACATACAACTAAAAAATCCTCTCATTTTTCGTTATTTGTTGGCCATTTTTCTGATTGTTGAATGTTAATTATGGGTTCGAAAATATTAAGTGAAAGTGACATTCACCATGATTTGAAGCTCATTACTACAATGCAATTACCGGTTTCGAAGTTATGGGTACGAAAATATTAGGTGATATTCATCATGATTTGAAGCTCCTTATCACTCGAGGTGAGTTAAAAACTGTTCGATTTATTGACAAGAAGATTTGGTTATTCTAATCGTAGAGTTCCGATGATGGTTTTTGTATATGTGAATGCTTCGTTCTCTTGAATATAAAGTATCACCGTTTTCTTTCGATGGACACTCATGCGACAAAAAGAGCCATCGAAGGTGTGAGTTTTCCTACTACGGCATAGTACGACACAGTGTACATATTCCTGGTGTAAGCGGTCAATCCAAGTAAAGGAATACACCAGAATTATGTATACTGTGTCGCACTGTGCCGTAGTTAGAAAACGCACGATGTCGCTAAGAAATGTTCTATTCATGGCAAGTACGCGGTGGCTAAAAAGATTAGCGATCTCATAAATAGTTTTCTCATGAGCTTAGACTTTGAGCATCATCCTCACTACGACTTGCAATGGTCGCTACTGTCACTTTTACTGAACTTGTTCAAAAAGACGAATAAGTGAGGAAGTTTCCCCGTGCCGCGTAACTTGCGTACGCCTGCGTACGCGTAAGATAATATTAACCAATTGGAGCACCTCACCTAGGGATTCAGGTATCCTCTATTCATTTTATGCTGTTATGCTTACGCCGAAACCACTTTTCGCGGAACTACGCTGATGCATGTGCATTAGTGCGTCTGTGTATGGGCAGCTATTTGTTTTGTGCGGTTTGGCACGTAGGCACAGCCGGTATGTGTCTCATTATTAAACAGCACTCGATATTAAATAAGTTATAAGCTATGAGTTAATCATAGCTTATAACTTATTGCTTATTATATTTATTATATTAAAATAAGTTATAAGCTACTAGTTACTCATAGTTTATAACTTATAACATAGCTCTGTATCAACTCATAGTGGTGAGCAAATAGTTTTAATAACCGGTGACGACCAGCGTTTCAAACGTTTGATAAGTCCTTAGCTTCCACTTTTCGTACTGTTTCCAGATGATGATTAATGCCAAATCAGAATACATTGTAAATAAAATTGAACTCATCAACACAGATCAGTCTCAGCATAAGTTGGTCGTAGGAAAAATCGCTTTAATAAATATTTCTTCTGTATTTTTGAGAGATTACAGTCGAGATGATAAATTATTGTTTACAGGTTAAAACTGTTATTGTTACAGGTTAAACCTCTTATTGTTACAGGTTAAATCTCTTATTGTCATAGGTTATAACTCCAATCAACTCTGATTATTTGCGTACATGGCACATATATTCCGCTGCACACACTCTCGCATGTGAAAGTACCTATTCCCCAAGGCGCGTATTCAGCGCAACACTACTTTACAACATCCAATAATTCCGATTACAGTTTTCGTTCTAGTAGTACTACATATGTTTGGCAACCTGTGATTGGTTGCGCTAAATACGCTTTACGCAATATTTACAGAAATATGCGCCTTCTAGATTCGGGACTAAATGATAGCGTAATCAGCTAGTGATTTTCCGCCTTATAACCAATATCCGCAAGTTACGTTTATGCCGGCGTACACAAGTTACGCAGCATGAGGAAACACCCTCAGAATTCAAAAGTCTTGGTACATCAAAGGTCGACTACAACTTGAACTTGACTGTTGTTAACGAGACTGTTGTTACGGCGCACGCAGATGGTGGACTGTGCGACCCAGATTGAGATTACGACGATCCTGTGTACCAGGCTTTTGAAGGCAGCCGTACGGAATCGGGAGTACGTTGTACTAGACTCGGGAGTACGTGCTGCTGGAAGAGGTCTCGGCTTGTGGAGGTAGCTGTACCAGGGTCTAGTATTCTGTACCAGGCTAAGTACGTGCCGCTGGAAAGGGTCGGGAGTACGTCAGGTGTTTCGTGATTTCTTGCCCTGGGTCCCGTCTTTTCTGTACGGGAATTGGCAACCCTGCCAAGGTGTAGGCTCGGGTACTCACCAAGCGAGACGTTAAGTCTTCGGACTAATTGGAAGACAGGGAGGTTGTTGCAACCTCACGGCTATGCCGTGGACAACCTTTAAATGGGTTGGACTCTGTCGGGCAAAAGGTTTTGTGGCTTTGATGGTAGGTCAAGATTACATAATTGTCCGTCGACCATCGGACGTGAGTTAACAGTGCTGGTGTGGGTTCTTCCCGAGGTACAGCCTTCTTGCAAGAGAGTTGACATAAATCACAAACTTCTGTTGTTAACGAGAGTACTGTTCCCAATGAAACTGACTGGGGACAATACTTGAAAGAATGCCAAGAGGAATTCTTCTACGATTATAATAGGAGCAACGAAAGTGCAAGCTCTTAAGCATATTACGCGAGAGGATCGAGTACCTGAGAGTCATGAAAATAAAATTGTTAAAACATATTACTCGACGAAGACAATATTAAAAATCAAAACTTTTCATAAGGTAAATATTTTCTTGTATTCCAGGTCATTGGTGCAATTATCTTTTTCTTTTTCCAACTTGTTATGAGGTTCAGATTGCAACGTTAGCCCAAATTGACTTGGCGAAAAAAAATGCACTACACAATTAATTGTAATTTCTGTGCTAGGGCTTCAAATGGAAATTCCCATACTTCGGCTAGTAATAATCTTCTTAAACAAAAAGAATGAAACCTTACAACAAATTGAAAATAGAAAAAAACATTTTCACCGACGAACTGTGTTTGAGAATTCCGTCCGATGTAGTTTGACAGATCTGAGAATATATTGGAAATAATGAAACTTCACTCGAGACAGGGTGATAAATAAACCAGACACATAGTTGTTCTATTGAGGAAGTGGTTTATTCTGCCTTCCGTCAGCTCGCATACAAAATACAGTTTTGTGTACAAATTGGAAAAAAAATGCCAAAGTGAAAAATAAATACAAAATAGATTAAAATTTAGGAAAATACAAAATTGATATAAAATAAATGCACCAAAAACTGAGAATGAAAACTGCATATAAATAACTGAATAGAATTAATTTTGGCTACAAGATTTGAGTAGCACACAATTATATTAATTGTGTGCTGTATGGACTGAGAGTGGTGTGCGTGCTGCAACCAGTGCTGCGGAGCTAAATGCAGCTATAAAAGCTGCGGAGATAAATGAGGGCGTGAAACGCTTCAACTATTCACTTCAAGCTCTCAGCAAATTTATCTGAGAGAAGTTGCAGTAAATAGGTGAGAGCACTTGCAATTGAATTGCTAGAGTGCTGTGAGTGAATGTGATAACAGCTATGCAGTCAGCACTGCGTAGCACAATACAACATAGACTGAGGATGCACAATTGAGCAGAGAATAGTCACAGTATTTTCCCAGCAGATTTTCTGGCGGAAAATACAGTGAATATAGAGCACATGCGTAATTATATTAATTAAGCCGGCAAGACAGTGTGAGGAAAACGTGGTGCAGCCTGTGCTGCAGCGCACGCCAAAGTGAGACAATAATGTTGATGTACCGTTAATTCTTTACTCCTCACTGACAGTGAATTACTCTGAATTATGTCAGTGCACGCTTACCTCAGTGCTGAGTCCTGGTGAGCAAGAAATGCTGAGCGAGTCCGGTGAATTGCGACAAAAGAGGTCCGAGAGTCCTTAGATGCGAGCGCTGTTCCGTGGATGTGTAGCCAAAAGTGTCAAATTTCACAATATGGCTGCGGGATACGAAAGCGTCGTTGGGCGCTGAAGTCAATTGAGAGAGATAGCCTGTGAGCGAAGCCGAAGTCAAGCGAGAGAGACATCCTCTCGCTCAACGCGGTATGCCTGCGAGGCACAGCCTCGGCTCCGCGAAGCCCTGCCTCGGCTATCTCCGGCCCAACCGAACGCAGCGTGCTAGAGCATAGCAACAGGTCGACGCGCGGCGAATATCGATCGCCGTGCGCCAGCTGATTATCCAACGAACTGGACTAAGAAAAAAATATTTCACTTATAAAAATGTTTAATTCTTTTGTACTGGCCAAGTGGAGTTTGTATAAAAATAACGCCAAATACACTGTACGAAAAATACCATATCTTTACTCCTACAAAACCATTAAATAAATCAATTAAAATGTCATCTTACGAAAAATATTTGAAATCAATTATAATCGCCAAATCCGGTATCTATTTATAAAAAAAAAAAAAATGTATCGAAATTATAATTTTTTCAAAAATTAAAAAAATTTCATTTGAATGAAAGGAATTTTTTTTTTTTTAATACAAGAAAACTTGGCGCATTCTTATTTCAACTATAAATAATGTAAGAAACACGGAGAAAAATACTAATTTTTTTATAAATAGATACCCAATTTAGCGATTATAATTGATGTCAAATATTTGTTGGGAGATGGCATATGGTATTTATTTATTCTATGGTTTTGTAGAGGGTAAGGATATTTTTCGTACAGAGTGTATTTGGCGTCATTTTTGTACAGAGAATCTGTTTTTTTGGGGATTGAATATACTGAAGGAAGATTTCGAACACATCGTCGATATTGCGTCAGGGCCATCGGGACTGGAGAAAGAACCCGCGGAATAAATACTCGCTGCGATCGGTCAAGGCTATTTGGCGTAACTCAAAAAATATCTATACCCAAATAAAATGTTTAAAAATCACATCATATTCCGATTAAAGAAAACATTTCACTAAACTTTTGTACATTTTTTTCACGAAGCCAGAAATAGGATAAGAATGCTAAATTCTGCTTTCGCTATTACCGAAAGTGAGGCAATTATCGCGTCGAAGGGATCCCGCATCAGCCGGATGTGAAGCTACGGGTTATCGAGCATCGGGAACTCACAGTCATCCGTATTAGCCAGCTATACATAGCTGGTAGTAACAGCTATACACTGCTGGTACATAATGTTATAAATCTCGGATATATTCTGGATAGAGGAAAATATTCTGATCTGAAAACTTACCTATAAAATTGCTCTGCCATTATTTATCAACGAATCCCTCATTTTTCATTTATGTTTTTATTTTTTTTAGGAAACAATGAAAGACAGAGAGGAGCGTGAATGGTTACGCAAGGAATTCAGAAGCAGCAGGGAACAACTTAGGGATGGACGATCTTCTAAATTAAATCGATGTTTCAAGAATCGATTTTAAAAAAAGGTATCGATGTTCGAAATCGATTATTTTCTTTATAACATCGACGAATCGATTAATCGAAAAAAGCGGGTAGAATACTACGGGTGCACTGTCATCGACTATGTTTTCACCGAGCGGGGCTCTGCGTGAGTGCGAGAGAAAGGTCCACTTGTATGTCCCTCTCGCACTCACACCGAACCCCAAATTGTCCCTATCGGTATCGGTGGAAACATAGTGCATGACTCGTACGATTACGGTAATAGGAAAAAGGGTGGCTCGCGATAAGGAACGCACTTTTGCTGGAGACGAAAGGGAGCCAATTTTTCGTACAAAGATTGGAGATGAACAAAGTTGCGAAAAAAGCGTAGAATTTATTGTCATTTAAGCTTTATTATCATAAAAACGCTCCATCTTACATCATTTATGGGTTCAATGCAGTTTTATGTTCTGTCCAAAGTTTGTGTACCTGAAAAAAATAATTAAGAGTCATCGAGCGAGGGCATACGAAGCGCCAAGTGGCCAAATAGCAAACTACGATTTCGTAGTTTTCGGATTTTGCCGAAAATACAATAGTATTATATAAAAAAACATTAAAAATGAATTCTTTCATTTATTATGATTTGCGGTCTGGTCCGTCTCTCCATGCAATTTTTTTCGCATAGACACAATAAATTATCGAAAATTCGTAGCAGCTGTCGTTAGCCATGACGCTTTTCTCGCGAACTCATTAATTCATTTAACTATCAATACAATACAATACAATTTTCACGCATATCTGCTACACTTCACTGGACCAGACCGCAAATCTTACCACTGCACTGCACTTAAACAAAAAAATTCTAATTTGTTTCATTGCAAATCCAAGCGATAATCCGAAAAGTACGAACGGATATGTCAAAGTCGTGTTCGCGGCCATATTGCAGTCTATGCTATCTAATTGTTAGTTCCAGCTCCTGACGGTAGATTCGCGATTCACGGTTGTCGGTATAAGCGGATAAGCGGGCGTGAAGGCATAAGCGTAAAGCGGGCCCCGAGACAAGACATTTTTTTATTCTGACTCAATGTTGCTGTAGAATCTATATTGGTTTCTCGATTGAAAGTTTATTTACTGTACCCGGCCACATGGATCGGTGGGATACAACTCGGCGCAGAACCAGCGATACTTGGGAGTTGGAGGCAGAGCTGCCAGAAAGCGGCCGCAGCAGCACGACGCACACAAGCGCACGCCCGTGTACGTGCGACCGCCCGAGCTCGTGGAGCATCGGACAATAGAAGGAGACAGATATATGACTGTCTGTCTCTTTCGCTCTCGCTTGGCTCGGGCTGCTCGCGCTGCTACTGCTGCTAGTGCTCGGGCTGTCGCGCGATACATTTAACTCTGACTGAGACGAGCGCGTAACGTATGTTAATTTGCGGTCGATGATAATTCGAATCCACGCAGTGACAAATTTTTTTTTCAGTAATTATTGCATTTTACGATTAATTAATTATTGTTATTTTATATTTTACATAATTTTGCTATTTCTTGTTTTATTACGTATGTGATACGAGCCATGTTATACCTCATAAAAACCGTATCAGTACTATTGCTGCAAAGAATGGACTATAAAATGTAATGGTTGCTTAAAAAATTTGAGACAACGAGAACTCGAACTGTCATCGGCCGCGAATGAGAAATATAACGCGCACGCTTCACTGATTATCGTTGTTAAGCTGCATTAGCAAATTAGGATACCCAAATTTGATTGAAAGCTTCTGAAAACTAAAAATATAACAGTTAATCCAACCAACCGCGTTAACGATTGTTGGAAGAATTACCAAAAGAACGCAATCCACTCTTGGCCAACGTGTACGTTATTTTCTTCTTTAGTATATATATATGTTTGGCAATATACTTAATAATTTATTAACACGAATTAAATGAAAGCAACGTTATGTTCTTTTTAATTATATACATGTGTTTGTTATTATAATATCGCATAAATGTACGACGTACATGTTGTTGCTCGACGGCTACCGCGAGAAGGTGGTGGTTTCTTCCATCATCAAGAAAATATCAATAATTGTTAATTATAATGAAGCAAATACGACTAAAAAAACGACTAAGTACAACCCAACAAAGACTATCTAACAGTAATAGAACACCAATCTTTTAATTTCCTACTCAACAGTGTAAATATAACGTATATAAGTATCACGTATAACGTTGTGATTATAACGTATATGTAACATCACATTATCGAATAGGAAAGTATGACATTGATGCTATTACTCTTATTTGATGTTCGCTGGAAATTGTAATGTATATATACATTGAACTGGAATATATTCACGTATCAATAAATGAAACAAACAATTATCTAATATTTTCTTACGTTAGTTCATAGAAAAGGGAAAGTTATGCAAGAGCACGATAGAGTTCTCATTACTAACATTGAATAAAGCGTTCATACTTCACGTACTATATCTAACATGATACTTTAAGTAATAACAGGAAATTAAGCACCAGATTAGCGAAACGCATTACATAAATAAAATTGACTGAAGACAACGGAGATGAAATACAATTTATTTAACACGTATCACTATGCATTTATTCATTACGCTTAATAATCCGTGCAAAATAAATAGTTTTTTATTTTTGGTTTCCAAAAAATTTGTTATGTTTGTATCAAACACTTTCGCGATGAATTTATGGTTTCTTTGCGGTAAATAAATTGCATCACTAGGTTAGACATGTGGGTTGAAGTCATGTTATTGATTTATAATCCGATGCGTTTTGTGCATATGTCAATTCACTTTATCTGAATTAGGATCAACCTGAAAAAATAAAGTAAAAAGAAATTTTCACGAAACGTCGGTTGCAAAAATCATGTACACACTGGTCCAACTCGGACGTCATACCTAGTTTTTAGGTGTATGTGTGTGCTTCGCCAATTATTCTTTTTTGCTTTAAATATTTTTTGATACATGTAATCAAATGCTGTTTCCAGCAAGAAATATCATATTTGTGAACGTTTTCATATATGAAAAAAATTAACAATTCTGAAATAGCATTTTTAAAAACTAAGTTTGTATTGTTTAGTGTTTTTATAATTACGCTTTTTCCTCATAAGACTGCACATTATGAAATAGGAGATTCTTCTCCTACAAAAAGTAGCGTTTATTGCACATTCTTATTGAAAACATTTTCGCATGATATGCATAGCAACTAAGAGAAAAGTTGAAGATTGCGATTTTAAATATTTCGTTTTATATGTAAACATTTGATTTATGAAAAAATTGAATATCTTTTTAGCCAATATCTTTTTAGCATAAATGTATGTCACTAAGCGTTACGAAATCTATACACTTCACGTTGCTCGATTTAGTTATATCGAGTGTCTATAGATGACAATAATAGGGTGTCCTTTATTTCTTGAATGAAACGTCGTGCTTCTTTTCATAGCAATCACGTAGTCCTAAGGTTGTTCCATGTTTTCTCGAAGTTGTTTCCTTGGATGTTTGTATAACGTTGCATGCGATTTTTGTGCAAGTTTATCATAGGATATATATGCATAATTCTTCATGGTTCTTTCTTATGCTATTTCTTTTCTTGTCACATACATCCAATGAGATTATGCAGCTGTTTTGCTTGACAAAAGTGCTACAATAAATTAAATCGGACCAAAAATAGTGTATATCCTCACGTACAATATGTATGCACCTGTAATGTATCTTGATGTTGGCCTCTGTATGTGCAAACTACATTTCATATAATCTGCGTGCAGGTTGTTGCAGTCTTCATTTTTGCGTAATTATCCGTCTTCTAATGAAAAATCCACACGGAGCGATGACTACAATTGTTGGTCTTCTTGGGCACTTCAACTGAAATAATTTCCATTGTTACTCCCTCTTGTTTCTTGAAGAAACACCAATGGCACAAATTGCGGATTGGGTGTAATAAGAATTATCTATACAAAAGTAATGAATGACACATTTCTACGTTGATTCTTGTAAGTTGTGGTAAGCGACAGTGCGAACAGATCCTCTTCTTTTAATCAACTCTTCAACTTCTATTGTTCAAGCAGATAATATTATATATTCGATGTATCGTCTCGATAAAATGCTTACTCACCACTACATGAACGTTACAAACGCGCATTGGCAACATATCAGCATCAACAACAAAGATAATACTTTTTATGTGCATTATGTCGCATGCATCTCTCCATTGAAGCGAAGTTTGTCGAAGTAATGGAGTTTATTCCGTGATGCGGTCCAATAATCGATACAATATTTGATATCCTAGGCGATGCAACAATTATCGTTCATTTGTATGTTGTTGTATTCGTAATGTCCGTATTAACGTTTTAAAAGGATAACGATGGCGATATACATTTTATTCGCTAAAAATATCTTAATAATTGTTTATAAACATAGAGAATTCTTCCAATTTCCTCTTACTTACAAAGCAGTTGTCGAAAAAGATTTATTAAACATCACATTTATAAATTATCATTTTTTTAAGAATATTGCTGATTTTATTTCATGTAATGTTCACTTTTATGAGGGAAAATATTTATTTCAAAATAAGCTATTTAAAAAAAAACGCTTGAGAAACGTTCAATTGAAAAGTGCTATATAACAAATTGTTCCATGTAGTTTTTTCATCACATTATTGCATTTAAAAATATGATATTTCTTGTTAGGAACAGTTTTTTTGCATTTTTCTTGAAATATTTTTAATATTTATAAGACGTATTATATAATTTATAATGCTTGTGTGAACCATGAAAACATGGTTTAGAAGTGAAATAATTCTTCAAGTATATATTTCAACAGTATTATTGTGTGTGGATATACAAAGTCCTGAAAAATACTAATCTCTAAATGTCATAAAAAAGTACTAGCCGGAATAGTTATTCTATACATTTATATTTAAATTGAGATACTGGCGTGCAAATATGTTATAATAATCTGTTTGTCATTTCTCATCAATATTGCCCATGCTTTTATGCCACAGACTGTAATGCAATGTACACCGAGAAACATTTGCATTTTCTAAATTAGAGTACCTATTGTATATTCTATAAGCTCTTTTAATATATATTCCTTCCAAGTAACGATATTCTTTGTAGAACTTAATGTTTATGGAATTTTCTTACTTTTAGTATGCACAGCTTAATCACGAAAACTCAACTTCTGCAAGGAGAATTAATTGTTTAAATAGATTTCCATACACTTTATGTCAACAGTGCATATACCCAAGGAATACATCGCAGTCTAAATGACATCATTTTGACTTCAAATAATATAATTTTGACAGTTAAGTGTTTCTTAAGTATTCCTTGAGTATAGGTTTAAGGGCTTATACGCAGTTATGATTTTCAAAAAATCGATTTTTTTATTATTGCATTTTTGTAATGTACATATATTCAAAAGTATACACACAAAATTTCAAGTCGATCCGAGCAATACTTTCGGAGTTATACTTCTATATGTAGAGACACCTCGGCGCGTTTGAAAGTAGGTGGGACAGAGGCTCAAGGGGCAGCCGTTTACCTGGACCATTGCTCCTTTTATATACCTGTGTATTGTATTCTTATACATTGTGTGAGAGTGTAGTAGTGTTTTCCTTGTACCTGAGAGCAAAATTCAACGGTTTCTAGACGTTTATTCAGTATATACAGCCGAGGCAAGCAGTGAAGAAGTGCGTTCGTTTCCGTATTTTCTGCAATATTTTGTTCGGATTTCTAAGATAATTGTGAATTATAGTATAATCATTTAATATGAAAGTAAGTAGAGAACGGCGTTCTATTACGAACGCGCACAAATCAAGAAATCGAAAACGGAAAAACGTTTTTAATCCGAGTAAAGCTGAGACGGACGAAAGCCATGGTGTTCTTGGCAGCGAGCAGCAGCAGCAGACAAACTGACCGAATTTGAGCACGATTACCAGCCATTACCCACGGATGTTGCTGAAGCTGTTCGTCCAATTTACGAAGACCTCAGCAGCGAGACATTATTGGAACGATGTGTAGGCGGCTTTACACAAAATAATAACGAGAGTTACAACCAAATCATCTGGAAAATTACGCCGAAAATCATTCCGAGTGGCTCAAAAATAGTTAAAATGGCCGCAAATATCGCCGCCGGTATGTTTAATGAAGGTTCAATTTCACTTTTGTACCATATGAATGCAATGGGACTGTCTTTGGGGCCCAATGCGCATGCATATGTACAAAAGGAGGACGAAGAGCGCGTTACGCTATCCGAGCGCAGAGCGCACGAAGCGACACGAGAGGGAAGGATGGCTCGAAGACAGCACCAAATTGAATTGCTGGAGGCTGCTGAAGGAGTGGAGGGTTTATTATATGGCCCTGGAATAGACGACACCATGTAAGTTGAAAAAAAAAATTTTTTTTCTATGTGTGAATCGGTTTTGAAACTTTAAACGCGTTTTTCTCAAAACAGCATTTTTCAAGTCGGTGATCACGATATCTCAAAAACGGCTTGTTCGATCGGTCTAAAATTTTAACACAATCTTCTCAGATACATTTTCTAATAATTAATCGTTTCCTTTTGTCAATCCGATACTTATTTTCCATTTTATAAACAATTTAAGGCCAAATTTTACATAAAAAATCGAAAACATTTTTTTGAGAAGCCGCCATTTTGTGAAAATTCAATATTTTGATTAGCCGAACGATTAATTACTAGATAATCTAATATATTAACGAAATTTGTTTGGTTTTTTGATTTCAGATAATCCAATCTTGAGTTACGATGATCACCGTAAATCGTCTTTTTTTAGAGGAAGTTCCGGAAATCGCCTGCAGCGCCCTCTATAATCAACAGTTTTATAAATAAATAAATTGTTTACGTTCTTGAAGGATGCTTTTATAACCACAAAAATTTTCAAATTAATAAATTCAAAAGTCTCTTCAGGATAGATTCTTGAAAAACCGTCTTTTTTTTGCCTCATAACTGCGTATAAGCCCTTAATGTTTGTTCTGTGTATTTTTTCTAAAAATGGCTTACAAAGTGGCTGGGTGCCTGAAGGAAAATTTGACTGATACGTGTTGTGAACCACGGTCCCTCTGCACGTGATCAAGGCGTGACGAGCGATCACGCGAACAACGGGCGCATGCGCCAGCCCGCGCAGCACGAGCCCAGGGGACAAGCGAAGACGCCGGCCGGCGGCAGAGAACCACGAGACGTGCTCGAGGAAGGGTAGCCGTTCGTGGGTATACGACGGTAGAGACCCAAGACAAAGACCCGATTGTGTTAGGCCCGCGTCGAGGGCGAATTACGTTGCATTGTATAACGCGTGAGTGAGAATACTGTTACCGGCGGTGTACGCCCGATTAACGAGATAACGTCGTAGTACTGACCCATTATAAATTACTTACCTGTTCATCATACCGCTAACTCTTGTAATAAGAATAAATACGTTTCCATTTATCTATCCATATACCTCTCTCGCTTTTACTCGCGTGCTAGGACTCCCGGCCTACGTCGAGAGGCGTCTGTTCGTGCCATCAAATAAGTAATCAGTGAAGGTTTGTACGTTCTACCAGAATCCGGTAATAATATATTACGGGTTACGACAAATCAGAAGTGGGATTCTACACGCGCGGACAGAGAGAGTCGCGACACAGACGTACGTGATTAAAAATTTCACGAAAAGACAAAGTGTATAAATTGACAAAAGACAAGGTAATAATTTTACAAAAGACGAAGTGTATAAATTGATAAAAGACAAGGTGTATAATTTTACAAAAGACGAAGTGTATAAATTGATAAAAGACAAAGTGTAAAATTTCACGAAAAGACAAAGTGTAAAAATTTTCACGAAAAGACCAAGTGTATAATTTTACAAAAGACGAAGTGTATAAATTGATAAAAGACAAAGTGTAAAGTTTCACAAAAGACAAAGTGTATAAAGCACAAGAGATGAAGCATATAAGTTAGAGGTCATAAACACAAAGTGAGCCCTCGTAAGGACAAAGGCAACGGCCAGAGACGGGCGTAAACACGTGCTACGAGTTCGCGCGGCAAGTATAGTTGTGTAAGTGAGAGCCATCGACCAACGCACACAATGGCAAACGCCGACGCGTTCGATCGCTTTCAGCAAGAGCACACGGACAAGTTTCTGACCCCACCTACAGGCAGCCTGTCGGGGGAAGACGACCAGTCATTACTCGAGAATACGATTCTAGAGGCGGCGGGAAAGAATCGACCGGTTGATGGGGACCTTCCCCTACAAGGCTCAAACAACACCGCCCAGGAGAGCGAGGGCGCAAGGCGGCGAGTCGAGACAGCTATACCAACCGTAAGTAGCACATCTGTGCCTAACGAAATCCATAGCCTACGGGAGAGAGGAGGACCGTGGGAGGTCCCGCCTCCTTTCGCTAAGAAACAAAATAATGTAGAGCGGGGCGCGACGCGCGAAGTATCGGAGGAACCAAACGCGTGGCGCCACCAAGACAATGAGCGAGAGCAAGAGTGCGACGGAGACACTGTTACGCGGCGATACACGATGCGCAACCGAGAGGCGGCAGGGCGGAATGCCGGCGCGAATATTCGAGGTATGTACGCACCCACGGCAAATCACGGTGAATGGATAGAGCCACTCGATTGCTACCCGCGGTATGCGCGTAGGCCGATCGACAGCATTAGCAACCGCGAGTGTCGTGACTATGGAAATGACGCGAGACAACGCGAAAATTGCGTACGAAAACAATTCAATGAAATGTCACTACGCCCGAACGGGAGGGACGAGCGCCGCGATCAGTGCGGTGAATGTTACGACCGAGTCACGCGTATTCGCGTGACACCAAACGACGACGCAAGAAATCAGCGGCAATTGAGCAACTACGAACTCAACGAACCGCGACGGGAACGTACAGTGCGTGACGTCATCGAGCACGCGCGAAAGACGAACGAGCGTCACATGTCGCGACACGCGCCTCAGTACTTTCACGATGACGTAGACGCTGAACGAGACGCGAGCCGAGAACGTACCGAGCCGCGACGCGTACAATGGTGCGACCACGTAAAATACGACCACAATAGTGACAACGATGATGGCAACGTACCTCGACAATTGCGGCACGTGAGTGAAGCTATTCATGGTAACATGGACCATTACGACCACGTGGCACGGGACGCACCACGACGCGCGCGCCACCTACCGCCAAACACCGACGATGGGCTACAATACGAATATAACAATGAGCGATACTCAAGTGGACCGGCACATTACATGTCATCCGAACTAATTAAGAACATGGAGACGTTCTCGGGAAACGACGATTCGTTATCACCAAAAGAATGGTTGCGAAACATTACCCAAATGGGTCGGATCCAGCGGTGGTCCAAAAATTACCAGCTGGAAATCGCAAAGATGAAACTGACAGGAGCGGCGAGGGGTTGGCTACGTTTCGAATCAGCTGACATCATCACGTGGGACGATTTCGAAAGAAAATTCTGCACAATGTACAACGCGACGGAGACCTATGGCGAACGATGGCGTACAATGACGAAACGCTACCAGGGCGCGTCAGAGTCTATCCAAGACTATTTTCACGCAAAATTAAGTCTTTGTGCGGGTTTGAACATGACCATTAAAGAAATTAAGCCGGAAATGTTGGAAGGTCTGCGTCATCCGCAAGACGGCCTCGGGTTAGCATCGATCCCACACCAAACCACTGGAGAATTTTATGCGGCTTTGGTAGAATCAGTCAAGTCACGCCAATCGCGAGAAAAACGATACGCACGGGAACAGAACGGTTATGGTCAGCGGAATGGACGAGAAGGGGGTACACCAGTCACGAGAATCATCGCACAAATACCTACCACGACCAACTGGAATGCGGAGCCACGCCAACCACCTAGATTCGACAACGGCGGGGTGAAATGCTACAATTGTGGAAAATTTGGGCACCTGTCGCGTGAATGCCCCGAGCCAAGGGCCGAAATGCGTTGTCGGCGATGTAACGCCGTTGGGCATCGAGAAAGAACGTGTAGGGCGGAGGAAAATTACGGGCCACGCGCCGTAAACCAGGTAGAAGCGGAAGTACCAAACGACGTAAGAAAATACGTTAAAACCATCTACGTGAACGATCGGCCCATGAAGGCACTCATCGACACAGGCAGTGCGGTATGCACCATACAGGCGTCACGTGTAATTAGCGAACGACTGACTTATGAGCCTACTAAAACCGAACTGAAAGGATGGGGGGAGAACGCAGCGATTCAGCTCTCACACGGTCAAGCGAAGGCAGACGTCGGCATCGATGGAGTTCTGGTACCTGGCCTACCGTTATGCATAGTGGCGGACGGAGCGCAGCTGTATGAGGTGATCATAGGGAGAACATATACGGAGAGACCATGGGTCAATTATGCAAAAACGAACGGTGAGCTCCAATTCTTCACCAACGAGGGGAGAACGGTATTGCGGCACGAGAAACCCGAACTGGAGAAACGTATGAGCACATTGGAGGAACAAGACAAATCGAACCGTGCAGCTGAGGCCGAAACTACTGAGAACCTTATGAAGGATCTTAAGGAAACTCGAACTCTGCTGAGAGAGGCCCAAACGATGTTGGAGCGTGCGGAAGACGACTCGACAAGCAAAGCAGCACTCCGACAGTTGAAGAGTAAGTTGGAGAACACTGAGTGCGCTCGGGCTGTTGCGGTAAAAGCAAGGCAGGTTCTGGAACAGAAATTAAACGAAACTCAAGCCGCCTTGGAGGAAGCTTCGCGTTCGAGAGCCGAAGCCGAAGAACGCGTCTTCACGGAGGGCCTAGATGGTTACGAGAGACCCACAGCTGTGCAGGACCGGAGCAAGGTCAGGATCGCCGAACGGCAACAGTCATGGTGTAATTACCATAACGTGCACAATGTGCTGGGCAAGACTTACCAACAAGAGGAATCTGATGGCAACAAACCGGAAGAGGACGTCAAAAACAGGGAAAACAAAGGTTCAAGGGACCACGAAGGCGAGCACGAACCGCGCGACAACGAACCCGAAACAAACACGAAGGAAAATCGGATACCCAACGACGACGAAGCGGAAGAGGACGCCGAAGATCGGACAAGAAGAATCCAAATGAACCTGGGGACGAACACGAACGACTCCCCATCGAGAACGATACCAACACGAATAGCAACCACGTAGCCGGCAACACAGTCAGCCGCCCAGGAACCATCGACACCGGCCTGCAGCAACGGACGGCCAGAAGCCGACACCCACCAGCGTATCTACAGGGCTACATGATGGTCCTCGAGGACGAGGACGGTGTAGGAATGGCCGATGTCGTGAACCACGGTCCCTCTGCACGTGATCAAGGCGTGACGAGCGATCACGCGAACAACGGGCGCATGCGCCAGCCCGCGCAGCACGAGCCCAGGGGACAAGCGAAGACGCCGGCCGGCGGCAGAGAACCACGAGACGTGCTCGAGGAAGGGTAGCCGTTCGTGGGTATACGACGGTAGAGACCCAAGACAAAGACCCGATTGTGTTAGGCCCGCGTCGAGGGCGAATTACGTTGCATTGTATAACGCGTGAGTGAGAATACTGTTACCGGCGGTGTACGCCCGATTAACGAGATAACGTCGTAGTACTGACCCATTATAAATTACTTACCTGTTCATCATACCGCTAACTCTTGTAATAAGAATAAATACGTTTCCATTTATCTATCCATATACCTCTCTCGCTTTTACTCGCGTGCTAGGACTCCCGGCCTACGTCGAGAGGCGTCTGTTCGTGCCATCAAATAAGTAATCAGTGAAGGTTTGTACGTTCTACCAGAATCCGGTAATAATATATTACGGGTTACGACATACGATAGCAACATTTTTCTATTATACTTTGTTTTTGAAATAGAAATATTCCTGCTTGAGTTTTATCTTTAGAACGCCTAACAGCTTATGATTTTTGGCTTATGAAATTTGACTCTAAAACTATTTTTTGAAAAAATATACTTCGTACACTTTTGTTTATCGTAATTACTTTTCTTTTTGTCAGGGAAGCTTCTAAAGGATAAATTAATCTTTTATTTTCAATATATTTCAGATCATTGTTTTACTATTTTGCAATTTGTTTCAGCGAAATAGTAATAAAACAGGATTTTATGTGGTTAAAAATAAACATGTCGTTCATGATCCTGAAAGAAGAAAATTCTGTTTTTATTGATAAAACTTTACACATCTGTGGAACAAAACATAATTTAAATGTTTCATTTGATACGCAGATCCTGAGACAAAAAATATTCGCAACTTGTAAAATTGATCAATATAAACGTGAAAGATTGTAGTAAAGTTAATGCCATGGATTGAACTGTCAAATATGAAAATAGATCTCCTTTTTCAATATTGTTACTATCATACATACCGAGAACTGTACTGGTGGCTTTGATGAAGAATGAATAAGAACAGCTATTTGCGTTACCTGTCAATTTTACTGCAAAGATCATTTCTAAATTTAATTTCGACGATATGTGGAAGACAATCTTGCAGCGACACATGTCAAGTAAAAATTCCATAAAACTCGATAAACCTTTTTTGTTAACTTATTGTAGACAAAAAGAAATTTAAAGTATTCTCAATGTTTATGAATGGCTTATTAATATACTTTTCAAGAGAAAAGAGATAAATGTATATAGACTCACCGTTATCCTTTTCAAATAAATGCAAACAGCACAACTTAAAACGAACGATCAATTATCGTTGGGTCGTTTAAGATAATAATTCAGTCAAGTATTTGACTGAATTACAACGAAGTCAACTGCGTTACTTCGGCAAATTTCGCTTCTATGTACATTCTGCACATATATTGTAAAAAAATATATATACTAAAGAAGAAAATAACGTACACGTTGGCCAAGAATGGATTGCGTTCTTTTGGTAGTTCTTCCAACAATCGTTAATGCGGTTAGTTGGATTAACTGTCATATTTTTAGTTTTCAGAAGCTTTCAATCAAATTTGGGTATCTTAATTTGTTAATGCAGCTTAACAACGATAATCAGTGAAGCGTGCGCGTTATATCTCTTATCCGCGGTGATGATAGTTCGAGTTCTCGTTGTGTCAAATTTTTTAAGCAACTATTACATTTTATAGTCCATTCTTTGCAGCAATAGTACTGATACGGTTTTTATGAGGTATAACATGGCCCGTATCACATACGTAATAAAACAAGAAATAGCAAAATTATGTAAAATATAAAATAACAATAATTAATTAATATTTCAATATTTATAAACTATCATTTTATACTTTCCTGTCAAGGTGGACCTCGAGAACAGTCTGACGGAACACCTGGACGACGAGAAACACTGTCCGGCCAAGCTAACAAAGTCAGCACCGGGATGACCTGGTCAGTAAAGTCGCAGGTCATCCCGGTCGTCTAGTTTAAATCCTACGCGAAACCGGCGACGTTATCATCACCGGTGCAAAGCTCTCGAGCTAGCTGAAAATTATTATTTATTAATTTATTTAGGGCCCCCACCGGTCACTCCCAATTAATGTTTCATTAGCTACGATCCTGTCAGAACGCTATATATATGGTTTTTCGCTATCAGCGTCCTCCTACGGCGTACCGAACATTCGTTCATTTCTTTCGGTCAAAAGTAATTCGAGAGATTGAATTTCGAGACTTTGATAAACACCCATAGATTTTTCCAGCGTCACCGGTCAATCGGCAAAATTTTGAAGCATGGGATCTACTGCGTAGACCCGGTTATCGACTGCCATTTATGGATCTATGATTCGACGCGGCCTTAATCCTAGACCAGGGGTTCGGCTAGTCGCCACCGGGGTGTTGGTGGTCAAAAGGGAGCGGTTGGCATGGACGCTGTCGCGTGATCAAGCGGCCACACCCCTTCTGTCTCTCTCTCAAATTATTCAAAACGGAGTAGAAAATGAAGTTCATAGTATATATTCGTAGTCCATAAATTCAACTGCATAGCGTGACGGTTCAATGCACTGCTACGGAAACGGTCACGATTGGAATAAAACATTGCAAGTATGTACGTAAGCTGGAAGAGCAAAAGAAGTACGCTTTTTCAATATCGCGTGTGCTAATTCATGATCACCAAATGATGCAATTAGTCTACCAAATATAAGCACACCTTCCTGCTTTGATTAAGATCTCCTAGAGCACAGGCGGATGAGATTTACAAATTTTATCGAGCAAAACGTGGGTCATTCTTGCTAGGTCTATTTCTCGACCAATCAAAGCTTTCGCTGCTAGTTGTACTGGACACGTACTGCTTTTTAGAATCGCGTGCGCTCATTAATGACCACCAAATGTTGCAATTAGTATACCAAATAGTAGCACATCGTTCTGCTTCGATTAAGACCTCCTAGAGCACATCCGGATAAAATTACAAATTTCATGAAGCAAAACGTGAGTCATTGTCTCTAGGTCTATTTCTTAGCCAATTACGGCAATCGACCACTAATCGATTGCATATAAAAAAAGTTATAATTCAAAATTGTTTTTATGTAGGTCTAAACCGCGAAGTAGTGGAGAGAACACGAAAGTTGGCAACATTTCAAGACGTTTGTCGTCTACAGGCGGAACCCGACACTACTTTTCCTCTGACAAATCCTAACACGGGACCTGTGCTGAGCTTCCACTGATTACTACTGACAACGGAGCTATAACGAATTTAGAACCACATAGTTCGTTGCAATAACGAAACCACGAATTTAAAGGATAATCGAGGCTTCATATAATCACGATGAATGCCGTAAACTTGATAATAACACCGTACTTACAGATGTACAAGGAGTGGATACTGGCTAAGCCGCAACTAATAGCCGATGTCGAAAGCACAGTTCGATGTATCTCGTTTTTCTCAGCTGGTTTGTTTATCTCGTGATCTGTCAATTGTCAAGAAAACAATGTTTATGCGCAATGTCAAATGATTACACATTGCAGGTCGATTCTCCAATTCTTCTCTGGCCTCGGAACTCATTTATTCCATGCCGAATCTTCTTATTTTGTTCAACGATCGATTAATTTACAGCAGCAAATATGCACATCTCAAATTACCTCAATTTCAGTCACGGATCAAAGTTTGGTTGACTGTCATCGAGTACACAGAAGCATTGGTCGAAGTATCAGCTAAAAACTTGTGGGGTGAAAAGACCAGGTGGCTCGTCATAATAATTGTACAAACATTCAAGTAAGTCTTGCAATGACTGCTTTTTCATAAGTATAATAACATTTGCCCAATATTGCTATTGCCATAAGAGTTAACGCATAAGAGCAAAACTTCAACAATTTATTAAAGAAAAACTACGTAGCAAATCTGGAATTTCGCACACGTGTTTTGTTATTATTTGTTAATAGTTTATTCATATCTTAATTTCAGCCGATTCTGAATATTATATTTTTAATTCATGCTTCACGCTCCTTAACAAATTTGATTTTGAAAATATCTATTTCACTCAATATTACATTTTAGAATTTCCTTGATATTTTTAATTCGTGCTTTAAGCTCCTTAACAAATTTGATTTTGAAAATATCTATTTCGCTCAATATTACATTTAAAATTTCCTAGATATTTTTAATTCGTGCTTTAAGCTCCTTAACAAATTTGATTTTGAAAATATCTATTTCGCTCAATATTACATTTTAGAATTTCCTAGGTAGTTAAATTTGCATCACCATCTAGCATTAAATTGTAGTCATAATATTTTAGGTAGATTCTCATTTATATAGTGTAACGGTATTTTTTATATTGTTAACAGTGTTTTATTTATCGTGGGAAATTCGGGCCCGACACCAGAATAAGTAATTTTAGACTTCGTGGTGAGTTGAGATAGGTTTTATTTATACAAGCAATATTATATGTGACATGTCAAAAATTCGATTTCGTGGCACTAATTAACCAGTATGGTGCATCCAGGTTCTATATCTCGCCAGATTGCTTACAATTTGTGTTCATGTGGATCTTCTTGCGCGCCTGGCTCGGCCTGCTACTATCTTTCTGTGCGTTCGTGGTAGCCTGTCATTCGATACACACACAGCTAGCTGCGTAGCTTGTATGCGGGACCGTTCTAATCAGCTGGTGTCTAGCCAACCTATACTTCGTCCTAGCAGCTGCTATCAGCTGTTTGCCTCTTTCTCTATCCCTGTTCTATATCTACTCACTTATAGACTATTTCCTTATTCTACCGATTTAAATACCCAGATTTAAATACCCTATTGGCTTAAATGTTATTTTTTTTAAATACAATCTTATACTTAGTTCCTAATCAAACCTCGGTTGTTTCTCCTTTTATCACTCTCGGCACTTGCATGTCTTTTTCCTTGTTATTTTTTTTTACTCTTCCTTCAGTTGGCTCTCACATGGATGTTTAACTTTTTTTGTCACTAACTCCACTTGATTTTAATTCTTAGATCTTATTCCTCGTGGAAGAGATTTAATAGCCCGATTTGGATCCCGAATTTGATTTTCTCGAATATTTCTTATTACTTTTTTTTTAAATGCATGAACGTGTCAAGCCATAAAATAACTGTCCCCTTTCCTCTTCTCCCGGCTCTCTTATACCCTGCCCCCTCGCTTCCGTCCCCTCTACATCATTTTTCGGATTTTATTTTAATTCTACCGAGATTTTGTCATTTTGCGGGTGGCCGCTACCGCGCCACCCGTCTTCCCCTCGTCGCCAAACGATGCCAGCCGGTTGCTGACCCGTTGTTTACAGCAACGAGGGAATTCCGAAGGCGTGACGTATCAGGTTTTTGTCATCGCTCTGAGTTCGACGACCTAGTGCTCGAGTCCGAGCAATCGTTTGAACGCGATTCCGCTATTTATTGTAGAGAAAAATATTCTGCTGGGGTATCAAATGTGACTTATGTCACAATAGACATAACAGATGCGAATTTTTAAAAATTAATTGGAAAGTGGAAGTTGCTTTAGTGATCTCCCTTTGTTTTGCTAGTCGACACCTGAAAATTAATGAGTAGATGAGTAGATTTTTTTCTAGATTGGACGTGACAGATTTTTGTGGCAATTAATTGAACAGATGTAACTGTTTTAAATAATAATTTATAGGCATAATTCGAAACAATTTGGCCAAAGGACATAATTTCGTAATACCTGAACTCAAAATTGTTTCATAAAACAAGCTAGATAAATCTTGAATTTTATTGCAAAAAAAAGTGAAAATTCAGTATCAATTGCTACAGTATTAAGATATAAGGTAGTCCACCACGAAAGAAGTAGTAACAGCCCTACTTTTCTTTATTTTTCATCACGAGATTACATTTTTCTGCATCTGTTGAGACATACAACGAATCTTGACTGTACTGCTCAAGAGATAATTAGGTTAAAGTTGGCAATTTTTCTCATCGGCCTTGCAGGAAGAATAATTTCTGTTTTCATAATATCATTACTATGAATTAATAACCGACTAGTGTAACTTATGAGTTTTTACTATGTCTACTAGGAATTGGTTATATTATATGAGTTTTTACTATGTCTACTAGGAATTGGTTATATTATTTGCCAGTTTTCTATAAACTGGAAAGTCACTAGTACGATTCTGTGACTTCAGCTGGTTACTTTTTGACTACTTTAAGATGAAAATTCCGTGCAAAATAGGTCTATTCTGAGATTGATCTTGATCCACCGTAACAAGGAACGTGTCACTCAAAATCCAGCAATTCCGCCATTAAATCGTGAGGCACTTGGTGACTGCTTTAACGTGCAACCGGCGAAGGAGACATTCGCACTGAGACGTTCTGGCAATTTAGTGAGAAGCATCTCCAGCAGTGCACCCCTTCAATCAAGAGTCTGGTCTCCCTTGCCATTGGTGGAAATGCCGGATTCAGACCGACCACTAAGTACAGCAATTAAGAAGAATATCATTCTCGCGGAGGTTGTTTTTGAACACTTTTTGCATTTTCGAAAAGTATAATTTTCTCAGAGATTTATACATTTTGATAGAAAACATTATGAGCAATCACCTTAATATTCTTTTTTATTTCATATAATTATTCCCAAAATTTAAATTGTTTTATATCATATCAGAATTCCATTTCATTAGAATTTCATTTTCTGTGATTGGTATTAAAGTTTTTTTTTCAGACACTGTACATAATTAAGCCACTGGTTCATTTGGGGTGTCTGACAATAAGAGGCCAAAAACACTGGATGCCTTGGTTGATATCCTTTATAATGGATATCATAAGTTTGAGACTCTACAGTCAAGAAGAAAAAAATATTGGTTTTACAAAAAGGGAGAGGGAAGAGATTTTCCGTCGTCGAATGAGTCTTATTCTGTACATACTGCGATCGCCGTTCTACGACAACTGTAGTAGACGAAAGATCCTGTCGTTGCTTAGCAGAGTCTCAAGTAGTGTGCCTCTTGCACGATTTATAGCCGATCCCGTCGTTACCTATCTCCCGCACTGGCAAAACACGTATTTCAACATGTGGTCGAGTTGATGCAGTAGAATAAGATTGAGAGTAAATAAGTCAAATAGTTAGATTCCACCCATAAAACATTGAAAAATAAAGCATTCTTGAAATTAATTGATTTTGTCCATTTTGCACTCAAAATTTGTGAAGGTATGGAAAATATTACCACAAAAATATTTTTGTTTAAGACGATTTGCTCACCCTCGGTCGGCAATACAAAATGTAATGCCAATTTCTCCATCCTAATTGATCTTTGGATAGCAAAAGAAAATGGAGAAGTGCGTCTCACAATTCTACAGTGCACCACCCTTGTTTTTAATCCGAAAGATCAATCTTGTCGAGTATATTTATGATGGGAAAATTCTGCTGACTCGCAGGTGTAGGTGAAGGTGTAGCATCACCTCACAACGATGGCGAACAGTGCACCGGCTATCAGGAATGTGTTACGAAATCGGTCAAACAAGCTCAGGAGAAGAACGGAAGACTTTTTTGTAATAGCATCTAATTTCTTAGCAGCTTCAACATTTGAAGCATTTTTGCGATGTCTGAAATTAGCCCAAGCTTCTTTATGTTCTGTATTAGCTTTATGGACGTCTTCGTCCCACGATACATCGAATCTGACTGAAAAAATTCTTGGCTGCGATGGATACCTGGTTTTTCTTGAACAAGAATCCGCGATTGTATCACGTATGGATTTCATGATTTTACCGTATTGAGTCGGAGAGAAAGGAAACGAGAGAATCTAGAAACGACTTGAAGCTAGAAAAATCGATTTTATTAGTGGTGTTATGCCACGTATGTGAAATACACGGTCGACGGTATAATACAAAAAAGTTATTTTTAGGATCATGTGCCAATTAGGAGTAGGATCTCCCGTGAACGCAAATAAACACGAGTATTTGTACAAAAAAGGTGTTATAAAAATTAACGAAATAAGATCCGCTCAATTATTCACGAAAAAAATACAACATTATACAATAACGATTTTATAACTTTAATCGCACTGTCGAGTCTTGACGAGGAATCCGACTCGGGACCAACCGTTCAGGTTGACGTTAAAACTTAGGCTGACTTCGGTAAATGGAACCGTTGGCTGCATTAGCCGAAAGATTTGATGTTTCTATTTTCATTATCCCTTAATTGCCATTCATACACAACAATTCAATCGTAATCGTCGATCACTAAGCAGGTCGACCCTGCTGCGTCAGCGCATTCCTGCAAATGGACATTCGTGTGAGCCAGCGGTCCGGCAATCGCGTAGTGATCTTATTACCGAACTCGTGAATTAACGTCAATTTATAAATTGTTATAAATTAAGTACACAGTGTTACTTAATTCGAAGCGAAAAATGGGAGCGCAACAATAGCCCGCTCCCATTTTTCCTACGAAATTGTTAACAATTTCCTCAATGGTATGAATCTGCCACGATGAGCAGACGACCTGCGAGAGGCAGTTAAAATATTGATCCTTTCCCAATTGAGTCGTCCCTACGTTTTGACGGGGACACACCTGAGCACTTGCGATGGGTGGCGCTCACCTGGCGTTAGTCGTGATAGCTTCATTTTACGTCTGCCTCTGTAGCTGCCTTATCTGCGAATCTGTTCATCGATGATGCTCGGCGATGCAGGAGGATAGCCACATATTAAGATATAGGTTTGAGGAAACCCCATAAGCAAGGGAAGCCGTATAAGTAGGGCAGTGATTCATGCTCTCTTAGGAGGAGCGCTCTTTTAAAGGAGGAAGCCACCCTCGAGAGGAATGTGAACGAGGAAAACCATGCCAACCTAGCGGGAAACTAATGGATAAGCGTAATAGCTCCGCGTTGGTGCATTGCACTGTACTTGAAAAATCTTCGGTATAAAGTGTTTGGACTCCGGGACATTATACCGCGTGTCCTTGTAAAAACACCGAGAGTAAAGTGTGCCGCATGTTAGTCCCCGCGAATTATTATTATAATCATCAGAGGCAATTTTACACTGTGTATTATTACTGATATTTATTACTGATCATTGTTATTATAAAGACATTATTGTAACGCGAGGATTGAACTGACGATTATAAAACGGGACAATATTTTTACAAGTCTTAAGTGACAATTTTATTGAACAGTACTTTAATTATAAGCGTGACACGAAAAGGACCAAATAAATATACTTCAACGAATTTGTAAGAACGTGTGCGCGAGTGGATGTGTAAATGATTCTTCTTATAATAAATAGACACTATTGTTCCTCTCGATTCAAAACACTGAGGAATCATCTCTTATTCTACAACGTAGCCTGTCAAGGGGCGGTGGTACGGCGCTCCCTACATAAAAATAAACCGCGCTTCACGCAGGGATTTATAGCGTTCACTACCAAGCCTTCAGCTTTAGTTCGGGACATAACACGGAATCCAGCTAATCCAGGCTTTCACACTGTGATCATTAGAGTGGGGGTATTGCCCTGACGACTCTTAAGAGTCATCGAGCGAGGGCATACGAAGCGCCAAGTGGCCAAATAGCAAACTACGATTTCGTAGTTTTCGGATTTCGCCGAAAATACAATAGTATTATATAAAAAAACATTAAAAATGAATTCTTTCATTTATTATGATTTGCGGTCTGGTCCGTCTCTCCATGCAATTTTTTTCGCATAGACACAATAAATTATCGAAAATTCGTAGCAGCTGTCGTTAGCCATGACGCTTTTCTCGCGAACTCATTAATTCATTTAACTACAATTTTCACGCATATCTGCTACACTTCACTGGACCAGACCGCAAATCTTACCACTGCACTGCACTTAAACAAAAAAATTCTAATTTGTTTCATTCCAAATCCAAGCGATAATCCGAAAAGTACGAACGGATATGTCAAAGTCGTGTTCGCGGCCATATTGCAGTCTATGCTATCTAATTGTTAGCTCCAGCTCCTGACGGTAGATTCGCGATTCACGGTTGTCGGTATAAGCGGATAAGCGGGCGTGAAGGCATAAGCGTAAAGCGGGCCCCGAGACAAGACATTTTTTTATTCTGACTCAATGTTGCTGTAGAATCTATGTTGGTTTCTCGATTGAAAGTTTATTTACTGTACCCGGCCACATGGATCGGTGGGATACGACTCGGCGCAGAACCAGCGATACTTGGGAGTTGGAGGCAGAGCTGCCAGAAAGCGGCCGCAGCAGCACGACGCACACAAGCGCACGCCCGTGTACGTGCGACCGCCCGAGCTCGTGGAGCATCGGACAATAGAAGGAGACAGATATATGACTGTCTGTCTCTTTCGCTCTCGCTTGGCTCGGGCTGCTCGCGCTGCTACTGCTGCTAGTGCTCGGGCTGTCGCGCGATACATTTAACTCTGACTGAGACGAGCGCGTAACGTATGTTAATTTGCGGTCCATGATAATTCGAATCCACGCAGTGACAAATTTTTTTTTCAGTAATTATTGCATTTTACGATTAATTAATTATTGTTATTTTATATTTTACATAATTTTGCTATTTCTTGTTTTATTACGTATGTGATACGAGCCATGTTATACCTCATAAAAACCGTATCAGTACTATTGCTGCAAAGAATGGACTATAAAATGTAATGGTTGCTTAAAAAATTTGAGACAACGAGAACTCGAACTGTCATCGGCCGCGAATGAGAAATATAACGCGCACGCTTCACTGATTATCGTTGTTAAGCTGCATTAGCAAATTAGGATACCCAAATTTGATTGAAAGCTTCTGAAAACTAAAAATATAACAGTTAATCCAACCAACCGCGTTAACGATTGTTGGAAGAATTACCAAAAGAACGCAATCCACTCTTGGCCAACGTGTACGTTATTTTCTTCTTTAGTATATATATATGTTTGGCAATATACTTAATAATTTATTAACACGAATTAAATGAAAGCAACGTTATGTTCTTTTTAATTATATACATGTGTTTGTTATTATAATATCGCATAAATGTACGACGTACATGTTGTTGCTCGACGGCTACCGCGAGAAGGTGGTGGTTTCTTCCATCATCAAGAAAATATCAATAATTGTTAATTATAATGAAGCAAATACGACTAAAAAAACGACTAAGTACAACCCAACAAAGACTATCTAACAGTAATAGAACACCAATCTTTTAATTTCCTACTCAACAGTGTAAATATAACGTATATAAGTATCACGTATAACGTTGTGATTATAACGTATATGTAACATCACATTATCGAATAGGAAAGTATGACATTGATGCTATTACTCTTATTTGATGTTCGCTGGAAATTGTAATGTATATATACATTGAACTGGAATATATTCACGTATCAATAAATGAAACAAACAATTATCTAATAATTTCTTACGTTAGTTCATAGAAACGGGAAAGTTATGCAAGAGCACGATAGAGTTCTCATTACTAACATTGAATGAAGCGTTCATACTTCACGTACTATATCTAACATGATACTTTAAGTAATAACAGGAAATTAAGCACCAGATTAGCGAAACGCATTACATAAATAAAATTGACTGAAGACAACGGAGATGAAATACAATTTATTTAACACGTATCACTATGCATTTATTCATTACGCTTAATAATCCGTGCAAAATAAATAGTTTTTTATTTTTGGTTTCCAGAAAATTTGTTATGTTTGTATCAAACACTTTCGCGGTGAATTTATGGTTTCTTTGCGGTAAATAAATTGCATCACTAGGTTAGACATGTGGGTTGAAGTCATGTTATTGATTTATAATCCGATGCGTTTTGTGCATATGTCAATTCACTTTATCTGAATTAGGATCAACCTGAAAAAGTAAAGTAAAAAGAAATTTTCACGAAACGTCGGTTGCAAAAATCATGTACACACTGGTCCAACTCGGACGTCATACCTAGTTTTTAGGTGTATGTGTGTGCTTCGCCAATTATTCTTTTTTGCTTTAAATATTTTTTGATACATGTAATCAAATGCTGTTTCCAGCAAGAAATATCATATTTGTGAACGTTTTCATATATGAAAAAAATTAACAATTCTCAAATAGCATTTTTAAAAACTAAGTTTGTATTGTTTAGTGTTTTTATAATTACGCTTTTTCCTCATAAGACTGCACATTATGAAATAGGAGATTCTTCTCCTACAAAAAGAATCTAACATCAAATAAGAGTAATAGCATCAATGTCATACTTCCCTATTCGATAATGTGATGTTACATATACGTTATAATCACAACGTTATACGTGATACTTATATACGTTATATTTACACTGTTGAGTAGGAAATTAAAAGATTGGTGTTCTATTATTAAAAGAAGAAACCACCACCTTCTCGCGGTTTCCGTCGAGCAACAACATGTACGTCGTACATTTATGCGATATTATAATAACAAACACATGTATATAATTAAAAAGAACATAACGTTGCTTTCATTTAATTCGTGTTAATAAATTATTAAGTATATTGCCAAAAATATATATATACTAAAGAAGAAAGTAACGTACACGTTGGCCAAGAATGGATTGCGTTCTTTTGGTAGTTCTTCCAACAATCGTTAACGCGGTTAGTTGGATTAACTATCATATTTTTAGTTTTCAGAAGCTTTGAATCAAATTTGGGTATCTTAATTTGCTAATGCAGCTTAACAACGATAATCAGTGAAGCGTGCGCGTTATATCTCTCATCCCCGGCCGATGACAGTTCGATTTCTCGTTGTGTCAAATTTTTTAAGCAACCATTACATTTTATAGTCCATTCTTTGCAGCAATAGTACTGATACGGTTTTTATGAGGTATAACATGGCCCGTATCACATACGTAATAAAACAAGAAATAGCAAAATTATGTAAAATATAAAATAACAATAATTAATTAATCGTAAAATGCAATAATTACTGAAAAAAAATTTTAGAAAATTACTGTCACTGCGTGGATTTGAATTATCATCGACCGCAAATTAACATACGTTACGCGCTTGTCTCAGTCAGAGTTAAATGTATCGCGTGACAGCCCGAGCACTAGCAGCAGTAGCAGCGTGAGCAGCCCGAAAGAGGCAGACAGTCATATATCTGTCTCCTTCTATTGTCCGATGCTCCACGAGCTCGGGCGGTCGCACGTACACGGGCGTGCGCTTGTGTGCGTCGTGCTGCTGCGGCCGCTTTCTGGCAGCTCTGGTTGGAGGATCAATCAGGGCGACCAGGGCCCACATGTACCACGGCCCACCACTGAAATCCTTACATCCTGCAATACCGATAACTGTTACTATTCGCTGGATGCCTTGGTTGACACACTTGCCACAAGCGGCGCTAGCTACAATGTGTATTTTTTCCGCGAGAGGCGCTACCCTCGATTCTGAGTTGGTCACGTGTGCTCGATGACTCTTAAGCCCATCACACAATGGAAAGGAACAGGGAATAGGAACAGGAAACAGGAATACGGAATAGAAATCTATGTAATGCTAATACACAATGAGACCTTTGCAACAAGAGTGTCGTCCAATCATTTGCTTCTCTGCTTCTATTGAACGAACTAACCTATTAAATTCGATTTACAAATAGTACGTGTGTATTGTATGTGATTTTCCTACTGCAAAACATAAATGCATAAACTGAATACAGTTAAAAATTATAACATAGTAAGTATATTTATTCATTATTATGCATTTGTATTTGCCATATCGATGGTAATACTTATTCACATTTCTGTTATAGGCATTCTTTCAATGGATGAAGAAAATAAAATTGCGACATAACGTTAGCACTTCAAAATAGCAAATATAAACGAATACATATAACCTCCACACTTCTTGAACCCATGTGCCCGCCAAAACATAAAACTGTCTTACTGTGATTGGTCAGGAACAGGCGATAGGGAACAGAAATCCAACGCGTCGGAAATTCTGTTCCTATTGCCTATTCCGTATTCCATTGTGCATTGATACACAGTTTCTCGTAAGTTGGAATTTAGTTATTCCTGTTGCCTGTGTTATTCCCTATTCCTATTCCCTGTTCCTTTCCATTGTGTCATGGGCTTTAGCTGCCGTTCCATAAACGTTGGTCGGAGTTCAATCTCTGGATAGCCTATGTTAAACTAGGTACTGTTGTGGCTAGTAATTTCTTGCCTCGTCGGGATTCTCCTTACCGTCGTTGGGCATACTTACGATCGTAGTTGCCCGTATTGGATAACAGAGACTTTGTACTAGTTTGTCAGAAATACGTGCCTCGACCGGGTACGTCTGGCCCGCGTCGATGTTTGCGGAGAAGAGTGTTGCGCAATATTTAAGAACAATAAATAAATTGCTTTTATTATTTTAGATACAATTATACAGGGTGACCGATTTATCTGAAGACATTGAAATATTTCGAAAACTACGAATCGGATCAAAAAAAGTTCTGAATAAAATTTGTTTGTCTGGAAGAGGGCCATCCAATGATACCAAAGTCAACCCCTCACCCCACCCCCGGGGATGGGGGTGGGAGCAACTTTGAAATCGTAAATGGGAACCCCCATTTTTTTTGGCAGATTCGGATTCCCCATAAAAAATGAGGGTAAATATGCAGTTTAGGGGACCCACCTCCGATCGCCTTCTAACTAGGCGCGTTCGACGCGTTTTTGTATTACCAACAACTTTTTCCATTGGCACAAGCGTCGCTCTTGCCGCCGGAAAAAGATGTAACCGTTAAAGACTGAAAAATCACACACGCTACGTACATATAATTGTACACGGCAGTAGCCGACTACAGGACGAATCACTTGTTTCAAGATATTTAGAGGTTCAAGGAATGAGCCTATTTCGAAGGTCATCGGTGTATAGGCCCTAATTCTGCAGTTTCACCAACTTTATTTGTTAATAACTAATAAATAATAATAATAATAATATAAAAATGAAATAAAAATAATAATATACTAATAATAATAAAAGAACCTAAAGGACCTAAAGAACCTAAAGAACCTAATTCTGCAGTTTTACCAACTTTATTTGTTAATAACTTTTCATTATTATTATTATTTGTTTGAGATTCCGTCCGATAGTATTTGACAGACCTGTGAATATATTGAAACTAATGAAGCTTCACTCAAGACAGGGTGAAAATAAAACCAGACTTGTAGATGGTATTTTGAGAAAGCGGTTTATTCCACCTTCCGTTGTACAGCATATAGTTTGAATATAATTTTGGTTATAGTTTTGAAAAAAATGTTAAATGTTAAAATAAGTTAAATTTGTAAAACAACAAAATTGATATGAAATAATTGCACCAAAAAGTCAAAGAATTAGACTATATGAACAAAATAAATTGAGCAGAATATCTGGACTGAGAACCAGCACACAATTAATATAATTGTGTGCTGTAGGTACTGAGAGCGGTACGCTCGCTGAGAGCAGTGTGCGTGCTGCAGCCAGTGCTGCGGAGCATGCCACGCAATGAGATAAATGAGTGCGTAGACAAATTCAATGCCTGTCACCAAGTACTCAATGAGACCGTGAATTAGAACTTACAGCAAGTGAATGCTAGCACATGAAAATCGGGCCACTGTTTCTAATTCTAGTGTGACAGGTTATGGAACAGTCTGCGCTTCAGAGCATAATAATGTGAGTTTGAGGATGCACAAAATGATCAGACTGAATTCACAACACTTTCCCAGTCAGTTTAACTGGGGGAAAGTGCAGTGAATTGGTACAACACACGCAATTATATTAATCGAGCATGCTACTTATTGAGTGAAAAAACTGGTGCAGCCCGCCAGAGCACGCCAAAGTGTGAGACCGTTAGTGTTGATGTATCGATATGAACCTCCTCACCGTCATTGAATTACGTTAAATTATAACGGTGTACGCTTATTTTAATTTGAGTCCTGGTGAGCAAAGAAGGTTGAGATGATCCGGTTGAGAAAAATGAAAATTGTCCGAGCCTTCCAAATGCGTGCGCTGTTCCGTGCGGGTTTTCACGTAAGTGTCGAAATATCCAATATGGCTGTGGAATATGAAAGCGTCGTTGGGCGCTGAAGTCAATTGAGAGAGATAGCCGGTGAGCGAAGCCGAAGTCAAGCGAGAGGGACATCCTCTCGCTAGACGCGGCATGCCTACGAGGCACAACCTCGGCTCCGCGAAGCCCTGCCTCGGCTATCTCCGCCCAACCGAACGCTGCGTGCTCGAGCACAGCAACAGGTCGACGCACGGCGAATATCGATCGCCGTGCGCCAGCTGATTATCCAACATTATTATTTATTAGTTATTAACAAATAAAGTTCCTAAAACTGCAGAATTAGGTTCTTTAGGTTCTTTAGGTTCTTTTTATTTTATTATTATTTTACCAAGTTTATTTGTTAATAACTTTTTAATGAACAGTGAGCGACGACTTTGTCAGAGGGAAAAGTTGTTAGGCATACAAAAACGCGTCGAACGCGCCTAGTTAGAAGGCGATCGGAGGTGGGTCCCCTAAACTGCATATTTACCAAAATAAGTAACTTTTATCTGAAACTTTTTTTTTCGATTCGTGATAGATGGCGCTGTAATTGCAAGAAACCTGATTTGCGAATATCTCGAGAAATTACACATGGGATCGAAAAAAGAAAAAACACATGTTTAATTTTTCAAAAAACTATTCAGCGATACGAAGCTCGATCCACCCTCCCTCCATTCCTACCCCATTGTGGTGAAAATGAAAGTTGCTTCAAAATCGTGATTAAAAATCCTATTTTTTTCCTGGTTTTCCATAACAGAATCCATTGATTTGACTTTATTGTTGATATTAGATTTTTTCACACATGGCGCTGCAATCGAAAACATGTATTCGTTTATCAATAAGTTAACAACTACTTTTAGCGTTACCCAGGAACAACGACGTGGACGTAGTAGTTTTTTGCTCAAAACGGGGTGCTTGTTTTAGGTGAGTCCCCTTGCCTCTCACCATCTGAGTGCTTGTTTTAGGTGAGTCCCCTTACCTCTCATCATCGGGGTGCTTGTTTTAGGTGAGTCCCCTTGCCTCTCGCCATCGGGGTGCTTGTTTAAACATGTGTTTTTTCTTTGTTCGATCGATCTGTAATTTCTCGAAATATTCGCAAAAATCAGGTTTCTTGCGATTACAGCGCCATCTATCACGAATCGAAAAAAAATATTTCAGATGAAAGTTACTTATTTTGGTAAAACTTCCGTTTAGGGGGCCCACCTTCGATCGCCTTCGGACCAAGTGTATTCGACGCGTTTTCGCACGGAGAACAACTTTTTCCTTTGACAAAATTGGTGGTCTCATCGGCGAACAAAAATATTAAGCGTCAAAGGTGTCAAAAATGGATACATTTTTATGCATAAAGACCGAAGGTAATTTGTATGTATTTGTATGGATACTGTTGTGTGTGTGTGTGTGTGTGTGTGTGTGTGTGTGTAAATTTATGAACATTTATGAAATTAATTAATTTATTAATCATTTATCAATTAATTCATAAATTAATTAATTAATTCGCGTTGGGTGACATGTAGGTTCCACGGGTAGCGCCTCCCTTCGCTACACTTAGGTCGCCGAATTAAAAAAATTATCATTCATGGCTGAAAGTTGATGTTGTGGCTTGAACGCTCCGGTGACGGTCCGCTCTTATTGCGTCATCATAAGGTGTGGCGTACGTGACTAAACTCCTTCTTTAGGTTCTTTAGGTTATTTAGGTTCTTTATGCATACTTGTGTGTGTGTGTGTGTGTGTGTGTGTGTGTGTGTGTGTGTGTGTGTGTGTGTGTGTGTGTGTGTGTGTGTTAATTTATGAACACATACATATACGTAAACGTTAATCAGACCATGAGTTTTTAACATCTTTAATATTGAATATCTTTGTTCGCCGGCGAGAGCGCCGATTTTGCTAGAGGAAAAAGTTGTTCCCCGTGCGAAATGCGTCGAATACACTTGGTCCGAAGGCGATCGGAGGTGGGCCCCCTAAACGGAAGTTTTATCCTTATTTTTTTGGGGAATCCGAATCTGCAATAAAAAATGAGGGTTCCCAATTACGATTTCAACGTTGCCCCCACCCCCACCTCCTGGAGGTGGGGGTGAGGGGTCGACTTTGGTATCATTGGATGTCCCTCTTCCAGGCGAACAAATTTTATTCAGAACTTTTTTTGATCCGATGCGTAGTTTTCGAAATATTTCAATGTCTTCAGATAAATCGGTCACCCTGTATATATCTTGAACGTTATAATGTGTGTGTAGTGTTAATGCAATTAGTCGTAGCATCGATACACGCGTCGCGTAACCTCGTTTACTGCGTCGTGCTGTGGCCGTAGTGCCTAGTGCGTTGTTCAAGCGTCTCGTATTCACCCAGGCTCACGTCCGACGTCTCTGACTGCCGTTGCCGCGGGTTGCCTCAGGCTCAGGCTACGTGGCCCCGCGTCTGCGCCCGGTGGCCGCGTCACTTCGCCGCACACAGTCGTAGCTCGGCTGCGCGCCCTATGCCAACCAAAGCCCCTTAGGTAGTTCCTAACAGTACAAAAAATTGAACCAGGTTTAAACCGCGTTCATGGAACCAGGCCTTAATGTGTTTGTTAATCGATACATCTGCGAGCCTGGCCGTCTCACGTCTCCTCTTGGCGTGCATTATATGTACCCACTACTCTGCCTCCGTGTGATTGCGGGTCTCACCCTTTCCATCATCAATATAGTTGTATAATCTCTGGCAACTATATGAGCTGACCATATTAATGTTTATGACTTTGTTTAAAGAAAAGAAAATCATTGGAGCGAGATTATGTCAGGACGTAACAACGTCTAGGCAAGGTGCCTTTTCGTCGCTTACTTTTTTGAAGGCTGAAAGCAACTCCTTCGTCGCAATCGGTAAATTCAAAAAGTCACTGAGTTATTCATCCACCCTCGAATTTGTTTTGATAATATGCGAAAAAATAATATGTCCTACTTCATCTCGTGCATGATATCGCTCAAAGCTTTGAATGAAGTTTCCTCAAACTCTTTGTATTTTGATTTTAGTACCAAATATAAGTATCATTGACTAGATAAGACCGCCATACCAACGATATTCAAGTGTTCATTTTTTGTTTGTTAATTATTCAATGTGCAATTATAAGTATTTATTATAATTGCAGATAGATAAGTCCTAATTGCATTTGAGTGAGGTACTTTAACATATATATATATATATATATATATATCATATATCAAGAGATACGTTCTGACATAGACAATATATTGGTATATATATTGTAACGGTATTTAGCATTAACATTAAATTTAATTACCCTGAAGGGGTTTAGTTCGGACTCGAGCAGGAAGGAAATTAATGTAGGCTTCAATAGTAGGTAGAAGTAGGGTTTATTTCAGAAAACATAATATTAATTCTTGCGGTACATGAGAAAAAAAAGAATATGAAATTTAGTTGTTCTACTTCGATATATCTTCCTGGTATTTCTGGCTACCACGCGACTTACAAATGGTTATTCCCGGGCACTTGCATGCCTCTATAATTGTTTACGCTGAGGTGGAGAATTTAAAAACGTGTTATGATACCATTCGCTTCAGAGTGAAATTATGAGTGTTGGTCGATAATTCGTATGACCTGCCGTTTTCGCTAGACAATTTATCCGAACACGCGTACTGTCGGTAAGTTGCCGGTACCTGTTCATGATGCTCTGACTGTCCTCAGATCTTTACTTAGTCGATTGATATACGGTTCCTAGGTCACGGGACCGTTGGTGGGAGTGGAGCTCCCGCCTAGGAACCTCGTGGCAGCCTACCCGCTCGATCACCTGGCCGCCGCTGCAATCCGGTATCACCGAGATGCACTCGAGTGCATGCGCAGAGGTTGCACATATGAGGGTCTGACCTCGTAGAATTGAATGTAATTTTATATTTTCCCTTAGATACCGTATTTGTCTATCCTACTTATTATCCTCTATCCCTACGCTATCGTGGTATTATGTTGGACATTTTAAATATACGATTTGCTGGGTTCCTTGGTTTCGCTGGATATAATAACTTGCCGGATCGTCTATCCTCGACTAGCAGAGTGAGTCCACTTTGTTGTTGTTTTGGCGGCTGTGCGGCTTGGCTGAACTCGGAGCGCAGCATAGGCTCAGCTGCTATCCGTCTAGTATGGGTCTGACGTCACAGCTGAGTCTCGTGTATACCATTGCGGCTGCAGACTACCGATGGCTCATCTGGTTTTCCTTCCTGGTAGCTGGCTTCTGCATCGGTGGGATCTGTGAACAAAACTGCTCCTCGAATGCCAAATTTCCGGTGGTTTTATACCGGCATCCCCTCCGTTCACCATATGTTTTTGATATTACTATAACTGGTGGCAGTCCTTTAGCCCATCTCCTGTAGCCCATCGATAGCCTTGGTCCTCTTTAAAATTCGTCGTTTGTCTTTAACGATGAACTTTAATTCTCACTGGTCTCAGATGGCGCTTCCCTAGTCGTGATTTTCTAACCGAATAACGGGACTTTGCCTCTGACGTGCCGACCTACATCGTGTGAGTGACGCGTGGTAGCGGTGCTTCGTTGTGTGCACCGCGCGTCATGAGTTGGCAAGTATAGGCTGGTCTATTTGGTGTAAGTAACACGCAGTAGCGGTGCTTCGTTGTGTGCACCGCGCATTAGTAGACGACGCGTACCATGCCACGTTTTTGTTACACAAGATTCATGCTATATGTTTTGTCGGCATTGAGAACATTACCAACTCAACCCAAAAACCCTTGAACATTCAGCGTAAAGTTGGAACAATGAGAAGAGTCATCACGATGTGATAGAATAAGGACGAAGAATTCAATTTAAGATTTCTACTTCAAACTATTTACATCGTGACTTGACCGATTCAACGAAGTAAACTGTAACTTCAACTTGACTCGGTCCATCACTGTCTGAGTTACAGTGACAACGCCCAATTAAAAAATATTTCATTCAATTCATAATCCCGTTGCGCACCAACCTAAAATAAACTGATCGCACTGGTCTGTAATTTATCATGGAGCCCTTTTTGCACGGCACCTTATGCTTTTATAGTAATCACACCCGAGTAAACATTTCCACCGGTTGGTTCTTGCAAGTAACCGTAATGCTGCCACGACTATATAAGAAACTGCATTCCTGCGAATGATCAGTACGGACTTGATCCCGTTGGGAACAACAGCGACATGGTATTCTTTGAAAGAATGTTGAAAGCTATTGGGACTTCTCTGAGTCCAGATAAAAACGTCGACATTATTTCAAATTAACCGATAGAGATTGCTTATCACCTGTTTCGAATGCTGGATGTCCGCTCTCTGTTGAATGCTGCTTACATCTCCGAAAAATGATTTAATGTCTGTAAAGGCTGTTTTCGATTGAGAAAGTCGGCGAGACATCATATACGAAAGCAGAAATACCAATTGGAACTGTAACGTACTGTCTATCTAATAACGCGCGGTGCACACACCAAGTCACTGCTACCGCGCGTTACGCACACCGAGTAAGACCGGCCTATATCTGATAAACTCAAGAAGCGCGGCACACACAGGCGAAGCGCTGCTACCGAGCGTCACCCACACAACGTAGGCCGGCTCGTCGAAGACCAAGTCCCGTTACTCTTTCGAAAAGCACCGGTAGAAAATTAAAAACCAACGACCGATGTCAAAAAGTACCAAGGCTACCAGTGGGCTACAGGAAGATGGGCTACAGGACCGCCACCAGCTATAGTTATACCAGAAGCATGGGCCAGCCGGAGGGGAGACTGGTATAAAAAGACCTGAATTTCGGCATTCGGGGAACAGTTCGTTCACAGGTCCCGCCAACGCAGAAGTCCAGCTACCAGGAAGGAAGAACGAGCCCTTGCTAAGTGCAGCCGCACTGATACCCGGAGAGCCCAGCTGTGGTACCGAACACACAGCTTTGACGGGAAGCAGCTGAGTTGGTGCTGCGTTCGAGGCTGACGCACCGGAGACCCAAACATAAACAAAGCAGGTCTCTCTCTCTGGCAGCCGAGGATCGAGCAAACTAGCAGTTTACTCTCTCTGACACGAAATACTCTTCGCAATATTTTAAAGAACGAAAATATAATGTCTCCATATTAAAAACCACGAGATTATAATAGCATCGTCAGTTAGGAATAGAATTTACAAATTACTCAGGGAAAATATACAGGGCGAGAAGTCAACCGGGTACGATCCTGACATAGCTGCGCATGCATTAAAAATGCATTGCACTGACGCCCGGTCGTAGCGGCGGTCAGGTGGAGGAGCAAGTCGGCCTCACAGAACACCAGGCGGGAACTCCGCTCCCACCAACGAACCTGTGACATAAGAGGCAAGCAACGACCAACTCAATAGAAATTCGAGGCGAGGCTAGCGACCGGTCATTTACCGAAGGTACGCATGCAGAATAAGTTACCCAGGGAACACGAAGTATAGACAAATTTATCGACCGACGCTCGACTTTACTATTATTAATTATACTAGTTATCAACGAATACATTTGCACTATATAATTATCAACGTCTTTTCACACATTATAGAGCATATTATAACTATCTTATAAAATCTATGACCAACTAAAAACATATTACAGAGTATCTTCACAAATACTCTAGATTCTTCCACGTACACGATTGTAACTGCACTCGAGTGCCCGGGAATAATCTATTGTAAGGCGCGTGGTAGCCATAATACCAGGAAAAAGGGTCCAATAGTTAAGTTCCATATTCAATTTCTTTTCTGTATCACACATTTTCTACTTGTTTCTCTTTGAATAAACCCTACTTTTACCTACTACAAAAGCCTAAAATTACTTTCCTTCCTGCTCGAGTCCGAACAAGTCCTTTAAGGGTAATGTTAACGCTTAATACCGTTACAGAACAGAATACCAAAAGTTTTCCAAAGTCCAGGAAAACATCCGCTACGGGAGCGATGCAAGTAACACACGTACGCATCAATACGTTACCATAGGTTATACGTACGTTCCGTTATTAGTACGAGGGTCGATCAATAAATACTGGGCTTGGTAAAGAAAATCGCGTTTTTTGGACAAAAATCTTTTTATTTCTTAACATAATCTCCTTTTAGCTCGATACACTTATTCCAACGATTTTCCAATTTTTTGATGCCCTCCGAATAATAAGATTTCGGAAGGTCCTCAAAATAGGTCTCTGTTTCGGCGATGAGATCATCGCTGGAACCGAATCTCTTTCCGCCAAGCCATTTTTTCAGATTTGGAAACAGAAAGTAGTCGGAGGGGGCCAAATCTGGAGAATACGGTGGATGCAAAAGCAATTCGTATTTAAATTCATGAATTTTGGCCATCAGCTACACGTTCTCTTTTATGGTCGACAGTAAGCAAATGCGGCACCCATCTTGCCGAAAAATTTTTGCATACCCAACTGATCACTCAGGATTGAAATCACTGAGCCATATGATATGCCTGTGGCCTCAGCAATCTCACGCACTTTTAGTCTCCGATCATTCAACACCATATCGTGGACTTTTTCAATTGTTTCTGGTATGACGACCTCATTTGGACGACCTGGACGTTCATCGTCAAGAATGCTCGTACGACCGCGTTTAAATTCAGCTGTCCAATATTGAATGGTTGATAACGAAGGTGCAAGGTCCATATAAACTTCGTCTAGCTCCGCTTTGATTTCATTGTTCGTTTTCTTTTTCAAAAACAAAAATCGAATCACTGCACGAAACTCAATTTTTTTCCATTTTTGTAAAAACACAAAAGTTGTTTGTCTTTCGACGCTGTCAAACGCAAACTAAACAACGCAACGAGCTGAAACTCTGACAACAGTCATGTGAAGGATGGCACTACTAAACGTTGCTAATGATTTCTATCCTCGACCAACAGATGATGCAAGGCCGACTATTTATTGATCGACCCTCGTACGTTACAATATGTTAAAGTACCTTACTCAAATGCAATTCGGACCTATTTCTCTGCAATTAGTATATATATCATGATAACATATCATATATATGTTACAATGAGACCTCGAGAGATTTATCAATATAACTCGCAATACCACTCGCACGCTTTCCTTCTCTACCATTGCAAATTAATAGATAATTTTCAATGCGTACTAGATCATCAAAAATTTTAGAGTGAAGCTACATTTCAGTTATAGAAATAATGTGATGAAAGTTTGATATGAGATGAGTTTTGACAAGGCTCATGAGGCCTAATAAAGAGTTTGCATTAAATTAAGCGCACGTTAATGACGCTTGACTTAACCCAAATATACTTGTATCCGCATCTGGCCGCTTTGGTATTTACTTGTCGTAGCAAGTAATAAAGTGAGTGAGGTAAATGCTCGTTAATGAAAATGTTTCCCGGTAAATTCGAGCCAAGAACTTCGTTTGCAGTTACGTTCTTTTTCGCACATTTTTTTGTGATTATATAATCGCGGACCTGTCGGGATTTAAGCATTATAATAAGCGATTTAGCACGAGAAGCATTCACCGTAGATCTTATGTTACGTCAAAATCTTGGCTTATTTTACGAAACCCACGAATTTAACATAGATGCACGTTTCGGTGTATATTTTCCGTGCTCTGGTCAAGGAGACTAAATCCTCCCTTTACCACACCCGGCGAGAAAATACCGAAGACGCGAGCTCGTTTTTGAGTCTAACCTGGGCTGGAGTGCGTTTTGTTCTTTATTGGGGATAATCACTTCACGAATAATGGAGTGGGACTTGAATGACAATTTCACGCGGAGCAAGATTTCACTTTAATTGGTAAAAGAAAATTGTACTTACGGTAGTTTGCTGCTGTGGTTCTTGCTGTTGAACGTTGATTGGACGTAGACTGGTGTAGTTGGACAAACTCGAAATCGAACGTATGCGTTGGTGCGTATTAGTAATTATTTATTAAAATAAAACTATATGAGTAGTCGAATGTTGCACGTTCAATTTTTCCGATTTCGCACGCGTTAATAATTATAAGTACTGTACTCGTACTCTGTACTACTTGAAACTATACTTTGTGAAATTGAGCCGCGGTGAAAAACTATCGAACTGTACTACTCTACTCCCTGGCAAACAGTAACATACTTGCTGCCTTGGGTAACTGTGGCTCCTTTTCTCCCCGAGAAACTGTCCTTCTTGTTTCCCTGGCAAACAGTACTACTTGTTGCCCGGGAAACCGTGCTGTTTACTCCCCGTGAAACTGTGTCTCCGGCCTTTTACAGGGCTCCTGAGCGTCGAAAATTCTTGTCGTCAAGCGCGTTAAAAGAAAAGAAGGGATAAAACCCTATCCTGATTATAAGAATTTCCCCGTGGTCTATCGCAACCATACACGTATTCAGTCCTCTTACCCCGCAGGGTAGCTTCCCGATATGCAGAGCCATAGGTCTATGCAAGTGCATCGGTATGGCGCGCTCTGATTTGTCGCGCGATGTGATACACAGAGGACCACGTGATTAGGAGAGAGAACGCGCTCGAGGCGTTTTTCCCCTGAAAATGAGGCGATTTTTACCACCCCGCTTCTTGGCCTACTCTCGATAGAGTTTCTTAGGCTAGGTAATATCCATATGCTCGCTTCTATGTAAATGTGTCTATGGTAATGGCTCAGAATTTCAGCGTTTGTACGGAACTTAATGAAAACCTTCGCATCAAACCACTAGTAATAATTTTGTTACAGATTCTGTAGTTAACTCGTCGTATGCAAGATGATTTTTTGCGTTAATCTCTTATTAGTATAAATATTTTTATTGAATTATGGCTTATTCTATTCATTATTGGTTATTCGTTTAATTTGTAATTACTCTACTTATAGTTAAACTCTTTTTCTTAAATAACTTGTTAGTTAGACAATTGTTCTCGTGTTATAGAAACGAGAGCGAGAGAGGGAGAGAAGGTATTTTACTTGAGAGTGACTCGTCCGACTCGGTTGCTGGTACGTTTCGTCCGTACGCAAGTCAGCTAGATCGCCGTTCAGCCCTCGCGCCAAGGCGTTTATCGTGACGCGGAGAGTCGGCCAGCCTCGTTTTCCTGCAGAGGAAGCTTTATTGAAGCATGTTACAGTTTTCTCTCTTTCTCGTTTCGTCTTACTTTTGGTATTTAGCTGTAAAATAATCTCAACATTTTATTTTATCCTTTCTATATATGTGTAACACATATATATAACTTGCTGGTAAAACAAGTATTTTTATGCATGCAAACGAGAGAGAGTGAGAGAGTACTTTTCTTGAGAGTGACTCGCCCGACTCGGTTACTCGTATATTTTGTCCGTACGCAAGTCAGCTAGATCGCTGTTCAGGCCTCGCGCAAAGGCGGTTATCGTTGCGTGGAGAGTCGGCCAGCCTCGCTTTCCTGCAGGAGAAGCTTCATTGCAACTCAATTCAGTCAATATTTCCTTTATCCTTTCTATATATGCATAACATATTTTTTATATATGTGTATGATGGTATTTTTACTATAAATTCCAATATTTTACGAGAGACTTATTAATATAATCTCAAGAGGTAAAGGAAATTAATCCTGATATACTGATCTTTCTTCTATTACCCGATTATAACCGGTGACCTCGTTAATTCAATGTGGATTGTACTCGTTTTCGAGTGACAGCCCTGGGTAGTTTCCATATGGAAGCATAATTGTTTTTTTTGCTGCTGATATTTTACCTAAAGTATTCATGTGAACACTTTAATGGTCATAAATCTTTCGTTTAAGGGGTTATACGCAGTTATGAGGCAAAAAAAAGACGGTTTTTCAAGGATTTATCCTAAAGAGACTTTTGAATTTATTAATTTGAACATTTTTGTGGTTATAAAAGCATCCTTCAAGAACGTAAACAAATTTTTTATTTATAAAAATGTTAATTATAGAAGGCGCTGCAGGCGATTTCCGGAACCTCCTCTAAAAAAAGACGATTTACGGTGAACATCGTAACTCAAGATTGGATTATCTGAAATCAAAAAACCAAACAAATTTCGTTAATATATTAGATTATCTAATAATTAATCGTTCGGCTCATCAAAATATTGAATTTTCACAAAATGGCGGCTTCTCAAAAAAAATGTTTTTGATTTTTTATGTTAAATTCGGTCTTAAATTGTTTATAAAATGGAAAATAAGTATCGGGTTGACAAAAGAAACGATTAATTACTAGAAAATGTATCTGAGAAGATTGTGTTAAAATTTTAGACCGATCGAACAAGCCGTTTTTGAGATATCGTGTTCACCGACTTGAAAAATGCTGTTTTGAGAAAAACGCGTTTAAAGTTTCAAAACCGATTCACACATAGAAAAAAATTTTTTTTTTCAACTTACATGGTGTCGCCTATTCCAGGGCCATATAATAAACCCTCCATTCCTTCAGCAGGCTCCAGCAATTCAATTTGGTGCTGTCTTCGAGCCTTCCTTCCCTCTCGTGTCGCTTCGTGCGCTCTGCGCTCGGATAGCGTAACGCGCTCTTCGTCCTCCTTTTGTACATATGCATGCGCATTGGGCCGCAAAGACAGTCCCATTGCATTCATATGGTACGAAAGTGAAATTGAACCTTCATTAAACATACCGGCGGCAATATTTGCGGCCATTTCAACAATTTTTGAGCCACTCGGAATGATTTTCGGCGTAATTTTCCAGATGATTTGGTTGTAACTCTCGTTATTATTTTATGTAAAGCCGCCTACACATCGTTTTAATAATGTCTCGCTGCTGAAGTTTTCGTAAATTGGACGCACAGCTTCAGCAACATCCGTGGGTAATGGCTGGTAATCGTGCTCAAATTCGGTCAGTTTGTTTGCTGCTGCTGCTCGCTGCCAAGAACACCATGACTCCGGTGAAACTTTTTAGCACCTTTTAATCCTAATCCAAGCACTCTCATTACAAACAAAAAAACGTCTGTTTATTGCGTAGGAATAATTGGCAAATGGACTCGAATTTACAGTACGCGGAGTACAGTCATCACATAGCAAAATAATTTTAAAACCAAGTCCTTTTTCGCTACTAGTTTCAAACTTTATGTCTTTATTACAAGTTTTGCACTTTACATACTCGAAAATTGCTGCAAACACTGTGATAAAGTTCAAAATTCTATATTCTATCGAAGTGTCACGAGGCGCAATAATTTTCTCCTGCATTTTGAATTTTTTCGCAGATGCGCTGAAGCTGCTTTCGTCCGTCTCAGCTTTATTCGGATTAAAAACGTTTTTCCGTTTTCGATTTCTTGATTTGTTCGCGCTTGTAACAGAATGCCGTTCTCTACTTACTTTCATATTGAATTATTATACTATAATTCACAATTATCTTAGAAATCCGAACGAAATATTGCAGAAAATACGGAAACGAACGCACGACTTCACTGCTTGCCTCGGCTGTGTATACTGAATAAGCGTCTAAAAACCGTTGAATTTTGCTCTCAGGTACAAGGAAAACACTACTACACTCTCACACAATGTATAAGAATACAATACACAGGTATATAAGAGGAGCAACGGTCTAGGTAAACAGCTGCCGCTTGATCCTCTGCCCCACCTACTTTCAAACGCGCCGAGGCGTCTCTACATATATAGGTATAACTCCGAAAGTATTGCTCGGATCGACTTGAAATTTTGTGTGTATACTTTTGAATATATTGTAACGGTAATTTGTGCCTCAACGCACCACGTTACCTATGACTGGTCCAAGTTATTTTTTCCTTCCTTTTTATTTTCTCTTTCGAGATGGGCGCCAGGCGCTTTCGCGCCGGAAGGAAAAAATACCGAGTTGGATGACCAGTCTCGACCCAGGCCAGCTACAGCTGTTCAAGGCAGAGTGGGTGGTCCGGGCTATCAAGCTACTTATTAGTCAAAAAAAATATAATAAAATACGGATAAAATCAATTAAGTAAAATAATTCTTTTAAATCCACGAACCAAGTCGAATAATAAAATATTGTCAATAACTACGACCAAACGAGAACAATCCATGGAGTCAGCTAAATAAATAATAGATAAATAAATAAAATAATGACAGTAAATAATTTAGACAACCACAGCAAGTACGGGACTTACAAACTTCTTTATTTCTGGCGATCTGATGGTAATTTCCAATAAACAACAACTTAGAATTCAAATAAAATGTCCCGTAAAATCAGTCTCTCGTGTTAACAATTTTCTAAATTTAGTTAGGTATCTTAGTTTTAATCTTTAATTCAACGGCAGCAGTTATCCCGTTCTCTCTCTCTCTCTCTCTCTCTCTCTCACTCGCATACTCTGCAGATGTTATATAGCCTATCTCGCTTGCTTCGAATCTCGACCAATATTCACCGACACAGCCAAATATTCGGTTGTCTCAACGCACAGTTCGCGATACGGCCTATTCCGAGCTAATCCCAAATACATTCAAAATAACCATAACAACGGGACGTCGGAAGGTCACGTACGCGAGGGTTGACTAGTTCAAATCTCCTATCTTGAAAATCGCAAGCAAGCAACGGCTAATATGTCGGGAACGAATACTGTTTAATGAAACCCCAAATTATTTAAAAAGGACCTGAGAAAACTCTAATTAAAGGACTCACGTCCGAAATAATAATAATGACATCGATAAACAATACTAACAATAATAACCGTACTAATAAGAAGAACAAACAATTAATTCAATTAAGTTAGATACGGTACCGACCGTACAAGTCCCTCAAGACCAAATACCACAGACGGGACGACGGCTGAACTCGCACTACTTCCAAATTTTAAACGCGAAAGAAAAATAATGAAGTACGGTTCGATATAATAACAAAAGAACCAATTAATAGAATAAATAAAGTATGGTAAATGGCGGTACGTCCGTCAGAGTAAAACCAAGGCAATAAAATACAATAAAGAAATAAACTAAGTCATATAAATCGAAGTGAATTATTCGGTAAAATCCACGACACGGTCTATTCCGTTTCAATCCCACACACACAGGCTAACAAATACAAAGCACACCGGGATGACGGCCTAACGCGCGCACGGTTTAACCGTCCTCAAAATACAATTAAATAATACGGTGACTTTCTCCCGGTATCTACCGGTTACACGATCTCGCGAGTACACTCGATAAACGCCGCGGTTCCCGATACAAATTACTACTCTGCACGCGGGTGTACCAGAGTCGCAGGTGTGACCAAGCTCGAAAACTAATGTCCAATAAATCGAATGATATAATAATAAAACAATAGCGAAAGACCGTGGAAGAGAAGAGAGCTCACCGGGACGATGGTGCGGCGATGTGTTGTTCCTTGAAATTCGGGAAACCTCGAAAAGACGTCGAAAGGTTCCCTCTTTGCTCTCTTTTAGTACGGTGGCGGATAGTAAGATGACAGATTCTGACTTGGGTTCGAGAGAGCTAACGCTACTTTTCCTCGCCTCGGTAGTGATTTGTGTAGTTGCAAAAGTAGAGCGGGACAAAAGAATAGGCGCTACGTCTCACTCACTCGACAGTCACCGGGAAAAAGCCTCGAGGTCCGTTCGGCACGCGTGCCCCTGAACTATGGCCCCCACTTAACCCGCTAAACTCGGTTGATTGGGAGAACCTGTGTCGCACGATGACCGCGACTAGTGCCTCAGTTGGACGAGAATAGAAAGCCCTGTATCCTTCAGTACGTCGGGCGGGATAATGATACATCCCGACCGGGAATGTATCATTATCCCGCCCGGGAAAGGTGTGAAATGTCGGTCCAGATAAAAGGGCAGAATCCCGAAGCTCTCCTCCTCTTGGTACTCTCCCATCGTCCCTCCGGTCGTATCAATCGCATTATGCATATATATATATATATATAAATACAACAAAAAAAAATAAAGATAAAGAATAGATAAATTACAAAAATCCCCCTTACAACCCTGAGATATCGTGCTGGTAGTCGTCGAGCGAGGAGGACGTAGCTCGAATATTCTGCCACGTTACAATATGTACATTACAAAAATGCAATAAAAAAAATCGATTTTTTGAAAATCATATCTGCGCATAACCCCTTAAGTCAATAGTTCCTCCACTTTTGTTAATTGTTTCGCGCAGTAATCTTTGTAAAGAGAGAGAGAGAGAGAGAGAAAGAAGATTTCAGGCAAGAGCGAGAAGAAAGGGTGCGGTCACCTGGTCACGTGATAGCGTTCCTTCCAACCGCTCCCCTATGACCAACAACGCGCCGGCGGCGATTAGCCGAACCCCTAGTCTAGGATTGAGGGCAAGGCTGCGCTGAATCATAGATCCATAAATGGCAGTCGATAACCGGGTCTACGCAGCAGATCCCATGCTTTGAAAGTTTGCCGTTTGACCAGGAGCGCTGAAAAATTCCATCTTTACAAGATTAATTTTCCCGGGAGACGGTCGGTAGAGCCGCATCTCCACCCTGCTCCGATCTCTGTCGTTAAAATCGCTCTCCTTTTCTCGTAAGAAATTTGAAAATAAAAGAAAAATGTGAAAAGTTACTCTTACTGTAGCGAAACTAAAACAGAAGAAGTTTCACGTAATCAAAATTAAAAAATATAAATGCGACGTTACGTCAGGATGTAACACCTCCCCCCTTAAAACGATTATTACGAGAAGCCTAATAATCGAATCCGAGGGTGAAGCTAACAATTTTCCAATTATGCTTGTCGTATTATTCTTTTTCTTTTAACGACTTGTCTCTTACAAGGTCTTGGAATCTATATGTGCTACTTGTTTTTGTTCGTACCATGACGAATTTTGTCAAACACAAAAAAAATGTTATTTTTAATAGAGAAAGGATATTTGATTGGTAACTGTTTGGCCATATTGCTATTCCTGCTTTGGTTAAATATTGTTGTACGTTAAGTGTATGCATATATGCGATTATATTTCTTCGGACTTTTCCGTACTTTGCTTAGTAGGAATATTATATGTTCCTAATTCTTAACTTAATTATTTCGTTGCTTGTTATTTTCCGACAATAGGTGTTACGTTATTGCATTTATCTATACGTCCCTTTATTTATGGGCATTGTATTTCTCTTTTTTTCTTTTTCTCATATTTTCCTCCCTTGTTTATTTTGTTTATTCACTTCTTGATTTAACTTTTGTATTTTCTTTTCTTTGAGATTTCTAACCCTTTTTTTCATTGCAACCGTACAATAAGCTAAGCGATTTTTTTTTTTTTTTTTTTTAGTGATACTTACGATTAAATAACGGTGAATATCAGACGTGACTTCCTGGTTACAGTGTATGTGTTCTTAATTCTACTTCTTCTTATAGTTCGTCATCTTTATCTTAATATTTGCTTCGTTAGAATATTTGCTCTCTTTTTTTTGTAACTTAAATATTATTTATGTCTAATGACATGGTTAAAATATCCTTTTTGTCTTTTTCCTATACCACACATCGGAGTGGTTAACTTGATTTGAATAATAGCAACTGACGTATGTAAGAATATGTAGGTATGCATTTTCTCATGCGGACTTGGTGTTGATTCAATGGCTCGTATTGAGGCAGTTGGTTTCTCACGTACGACAAGAAAGAGAGAGGCACCGTACGACGCGCTTTAGCTTCGGGTATCTCCGACTGCGTTCGGGATCGTGCGAGGTACTGAAAGCGGCGGCCAAGTTAGTTAGTCGTCTTCCGTCACGCTAGCAGAGAGTATCACTGTATCATCCAATTATCATTAAAGATCAAACGTATCATACTTTATCAATAATTTGTGTGTCTTATTCTCTATACCTGAGTTCTTTCCTCACAGGCCGTTAATATAGACTAGATCAAAGTAAAGTTTTAACAGGTTATGGGCCCAGATCACGCAAGACTGCATATCTGACTGCGAGTGAGAGATAGCGAGAGGTCGCGATCACGAGGCGTTGGCTGCGAACGTATTTGTGCCGGTCAAGCACGTAGAGAGTTATTTGTTTCGGTACGCGAGTGATTTGCACCCGACATGGCTCAAGAGATCTCAGCGTGACACGTCAAGAAATTTGACGAATCCAATTTTCAAGGTTGGAAGTTTCAGCTCAACGCATTATTTGTGGCAAATGAGATAGACGACGTTGTGAATGGCACGCGAGTTTTGTCGGAAGATCGAACGAACGCCGAAGCCAAATCCTGGTAACGTGACAACGCAAAGGCAATGTTCCTCATCTCGTCAGCGCTCGAACATGCTCAGCTCGAGCCGTTGCTAGTGTGCAAAACATCAAAAGAAATGTGGGATAATTTGTGTCGTATACACGAACAAAAATCCGCGACGAACAAACTCTTATTGATGCAAAAATTTCACGAGTATCGCATGGAATCGAGCGACTCGGTAGTCCAGCATATCTCAAAAATTGGTAATCTAGTAGCGCAAATTGAAGATGTCGGCGAAAAAGTGTCAAATCTAACCGTGATGGCCAAGATACTGGGCAGCCTATCGTCAAAGTTCAGCACGCTTCAAACCGGATGGTATAGTGTCGATCCAGCGCGTCAGACTCTGGAAAATCTCGAAGAGAGACTTATTCTTGAAGAAGCGAGGTTGAGACAAAACGAGGACGGGGCAAGTGCGTTCTCGGCCGTGAAGGACGAGAACAAAAAAAAGATTAACAAAAAAGGAAAATTCAAGAAAAGCACCTACAATAAACAAAATGTGTTACAAGTGTCGCGCAAAGGGGCACTATAAGTAGAAGGGGCCCGTGATACAAAGAGAGAGCGTGGCCGGCTGGCGCAAGGGCGTGTCTAGATTAGCTCCGCACCCTCCCCGCCACTACCCCTCCCCTGCTGCTTCCTTATTGGTTGTTCGAGGGGGCGTGTCTACCCCCACTACCCCACCCCCGTTCCTGATTGGTCCCCACAAACCCCACCACCCCTACCCCCATCCCTGATTGGCCCCACCAGTCCCCACCCCCAGTCCACCTATCCTAGTGTTCTGATTGGTGCAGCGTCGCAGCGCCATCTGCCGGATTTTTACCCGTACTTAATTGCCGATGCGCCATCTAATGTCGGTAAACGTGTTACCAATCGTCGGTAAAGAAGATTGGATGTTGGTTGTCGGTCGGGCAGAAAATTACCGATACGTCATCTACTGTCGGCAGTCGTGTTACCGACAGTCGGTAAAGAAGATTGAACGTTGACAGTTGGTCTAGCAGAAAATGTATCGGCCATCGGTAAAGCGGATTGGTTGTCAACCGTCGGTATGTAGCCGACCGTCGCTACAGCAAATTTGAGACTTACGGAAGATAAGTAGATTGGGTCTCGCGGTAAATAATATTCTGCACCCCCATCAACCGGATAACCGAGACCCCTCCGTAACTTTTTAAAAATTTTTGTGAATCAAAAAAATTTATTAATTTAAACGACTATTTACAACAACGGTAAATGAAAACCCTCGTTGTTTTTTAGTTTCATAAAAAACTGTTTTATTTTAACATTCTCGTCCAACAAACATGTTTTGTTCATCCGTAATTTTCAATGGCATCCGTGGCAGTCACAGCAAGCTGGTGGTCGACCGTCAATATGTGTTTTCATTCCCGATTTTTTGTAATGTACATAGCACGGCATGTACGAGGAGAACTCACGGTCAACCTTCAGCTCCTCCGGTAGTTTGTCGTACAGAATTTCTATTTTTCCGTCCCAATGTTGCAATAGCAGCGGTTTCGTTATGTACGCAAGCTCAGCTTTGGTGAAGTCTCGGGCATCCTTGCAGCAGTCGATCGTGAGTATACTGCCAATAGTATTCATTGTGGAAAGAGAGGCAAAGATATTTTCACAACGACGTTTCCTTTTCAACTAACTTTTTTCACAGCTGTTACCATTAGATATATACATCTCGCGTCGATGGCCAGCATAGTTAAATATGAAAATGTGTATGATGTACTTTCGAATAATAAGACAGGAAATTCAAAGTTTCGAATTTATTCATACGAATTTCAAATGGTTCTGCACACGTTTGTATATACGTGTTTTTATTATCATTTTACAAAATTATATAAATAAAGCCATCTATTTTTATCGTTTTTACACATATACATATATAAAGGGTGGTTAAATTTTGAGGGCCGATGTTGATTTTGAATAAAACACAAATTATTTAGGAAATTATTGTCAATTCTTTTTATTATGATAATATGGTATGGTTCAATTATGTATGGAACAAAATATCGGCCAAATGGCCGCCGCGACCTCGGCGGCACACCTCCATCCGATGGTCCAAATTTTCGATGACGCTTAGGCATAATTGAGGTTCTATGCCGTTAATGTGCCGAATTATCTCATCCTTTAGCTCTTGAATTGTTGCTGGCTTATCGACGTACACCTTTTCTTTCAAATAACCCCAAAGAAAGAAGTCCAACGGTGTCAAATCACATGATCTTGGCGGCCAATTGACATCGCCACCACGTGAGATAACACGGCCATTGAATTTGTCGCGCAAAAGAGCCATTGTTTCGTTAGCTGTGTGGCAAGTGGCACCGTCCTGTTGAAACCACATATCGCCCACATCCATATCTTCCAATTCGGGCCATAAAAAGTTCGTTATCATCTCACGATAGCGAACACCACTCACAGTAACTGCCTGACCGGCCTCATTTTGGAAAAAATACGGCCCGATGATGCCGCCAGCCCATAAACCGCACCAAACAGTCACTCTTTGTGGGTGCATTGGTTTTTCGACAATCACTCTTGGATTAGAATTCGCCCAAATGCGGCAATTCTGCTTATTGATGAATCCACTGAGGTGAAAATGTGCCTCATCACTGAAGATGATTTTCTTCGAAAATTGATCATCCACTGTTGCCATTTCTTGCCACCATTCTGACCATTGACGACGCTTGGAATGGTCAAGAGGCTTTAGTTCTTGAGTCAATTGCACCTTATAAGCGTGTAAATGCAAGTCTTTATGCATAATGTTCATCAACGACGAGCGTGAGAGGTGCAATTGTTGGGCACGACGACGAGTTCAGGTGGACGGCTCTTCAGCCACACTTTCGCGAACAGCAGCAATATTTTCTACAGTACGAGCTGTACGAGCATGCACTGGTGTTTTAATATCTCCTACAGACCCGGTTTGCTCAAATTTTTGCACGATTTTTCCGATTGTACGCACATTTGGACGATTAAATTGACCGAAAAAATCACGAAGTATACGATATGCATTTTCATTTGAACGCCCATTTTCATAATAAGCCTGAATAACTTTAACGCGTTGCTCGATTGTGTATCTTTCCATGGTTCAAATTGAGTTAGTCTGAAATTGAGAAATGTCAAATGAAATGCAGAAAAAAACTTGACGTTTAGGTGTGGTTCATATTCAACATCGGCCCTTAAAATTTAACCACCCTTTACAATAATATTCATAAAGAATAAAAAAATTTACAAGGTTGTACAGATAAATGTACGCATTTACACATACACACACGCACTCACTGTATCTATATGTACATAAAAAACACACACACACAGTTACAAGTGCAAAACAATTGTGAAAAATTATCTACAAACAATATACATAAATGACCCCTCCCACACACACGCACACACGCATGCACACGCACGGACGCACGCACGCACACGCACGCACGCAAGCAAGCACACGCACGCAAGCACACGCACGCACGCATGCACGCACACACACACACACACACACACACACACACACACACACACACACAGATTTACATATTTACAAAAGTTTATATTACAAATAGATGTTACTAGCCATCATCAGCATCATTATCTTTAAAACCAAACGGTGGTGATAACCGGTGTGTAATATGGCGACGTTTACGACATACGATACGATAAGTTTTGTACATTGTACGAGTGATGACATTGTGGAGAGGCGTTTTTTGAATTGAATGAAATTTTAAATTAAATACTGTATTACTAAACGACGGTAATTCCGATTTTATGAGTTCACTTATTGAATAAAAATTAATTGTTTCCGAGTTTTTATAATTCAAACTTATCCCTTTCACTTTACAAACAGTATCCACCACCGTTTCAGGATCCTCGGTAGTCGTAACCGTATAACCATCAAATTTCGGGCCACCGGAGACGAACGAGTTGATATAAGCGTTCGGAGCCACCGATATCAACTCGTTGGTCATGTCGCCGAGGAGATTACCTACTGAGGGTTCCCAAACATCATCACCAGTACTCACGTAAATAACAGAGTCCGTGTCGTAATACAAAACTCGTCTGTCCAATAGCTCGAGGTAGCTATAAAGTATCAGACGGGCCAAGGCCGTTGTAAATGCTGCTGTAACCACACTAGTTAAGGGGCTAGGGGTAATATATAATAGCCTCCTATATATATATATATAATAATAGAAATATATATAATAGCCTCCTCGCGAGATATCCAGTTTAAATATAACAAATCGTCGTTAAGCGGTAGCAGGCGTTGAATTTCTTTCTCATTGTCGTACAAATACAACAATAGCTTCTCGCGAGTTTTCATTATTTCCGTGCGCGTCAGGTTATCCCGCTGACCGAACTTACCCCAGAACGAATTTAAGCAAAGCTTAGCAACTGAGCGTAAGCCCTGATTACGCGTAATGTTGTTAGCGTTCACCCGGATACCCTCCACGCGTTCGTAATAATCTATATATTCCTCGCGAGACGCTTCGTCGATACAGTGCTCGGGCCAACCGCTCGCCTCCTGTTTAATTTTCAAAAATGTATTTACATAAGAGGCAAACAGTCCACCCTCGCATGTAACGGGATTGTACATTGTTGTTTTGTACGCCCAAATCATCGAAATTTTTAAGATTTCATAGCCCATATCTATTGCCTTCCGCACCTCATCCGTCACCCAGGTAACGGTGAAAGCCCTGTCGTCGGGGTTCTCATGAATGCACGAGGCTTGAGCCATAGACTCTGTACACTTACGGCACAGAGTAAACAGCAGGCTCTCGTGTATTCCAACAGGTAGCACGGGGTGAAAGAGGTGGCGCGGAGGCAATACGGTACACTCGACCAAACCGTTGACCGTTACACCGAGAGCATCGAGTGAACCCCCCAACAAATCGTCGCACTCGGTACCCATATATATTTTCGGGTGCCCCACCGGGAAGCGACCTGTCTTACATATGTAAGGATACAGCGAGTAGATATCGATGTACGATATCTTCTCCCCTGGTGCGACATCGTAGGAGGTGACGATATTACCTGTGCGACCACCATGAAACGCTGCACGAGGGTTCAAACTCTCTGTGGTGCGCCGTGGATGATTTTTTAAAAATTCGTTTACGTGTGGCTCGACTTTGCGGAGTATATTGAAGTTACACTCCCACATCTCCACCAATTCGTAACCATGCGAACGAATTTTTAAACTCATTGCCACAGTACGCTCATATCGAGTGTCCATACTCTCGTTACCAGCATGAGACTTTCTCGCGCGATCGTTTAGAAAACACTCACGGCATCCGTGCCAGTAACATCGATGGTATTGATAAACAATACGACGATTGTTTACCTCTAGATATATTCACGGGTTTACCTCTAGATATATTCACGGGTGCGAGCCGCGTGAATAACCGCATGACCGAGCTCATGCTCGACCCATAATAGCCAGTCGACGGCCTGCTGTGAGTGAATTTCCGCCCGCATATAACCACCGGCAGGGATAAGACCAATTGTACGGGTCTTAGAAAATTACGACGGTACACGACCGAGCAAGCCGATGCTATCGTAGTAGCCTCGGTGAATGGGCATGTATTACCTGCGGATAAAAATATTTTCCGAAATTCGAAGCAAGCTCGACGGAGTATGTCAACATCCATCTTGCAATACTTAAAAATTTCTTTTTCAAAATCAAATGTTACGGCTTTATCGACTTGCTCAGCGTACCATTCGTAAAATTCCGCGCGGTCTGGTTTACTCATTGTGTCGGGCTAGTAATACGTAGCTGCGGGGAGAACGCCGTTATATCCTCGTGCATCTTCAGTGTTGAAGAGGTGCGGGAAATAACCCTTGGTCAGTTGCTCGCTAAACCCAAAGGCTTTGGATAGTGCACTGAGTCGCATATGAAAATAATTTATGTTGTCTATAAAAGTCGTGCGGCCCACTTGCATTGAAACTATTGAATTACCGGTCAAGATTATACTGGGTGTGGGCATATCCGTGGAACGTTTTACGATACTTCGTAATACAAATTGGCTGTCAAATGCCTTGGCGTATGTGTGCAATACACACTATAATGCGAAATTTCGTAGAAGGTCGCACGGCCAAATCTACAAATTCATCTACTGGATTAGTTTTTAATAAAAACTCTCGTACACCGCACCACGAGCAACTGCTCAAGGGTAGATGCTCCCCCGCTGAAAAACAAAGCTCACACAGCTGTTGCGCTACACAATGAGTGAGTACGTGCTCAAACGAGTCGTCTCCCGTATTTGGAGTAATATACGGCCTATCCTGTCGCGTTTCAAAATCGTAAAATATAAATAGCGTTTCAGGGTGTCCCGCGACCGGTTCCAATTCTTTCCGTGGTTTGACAATTTGCATATAGCAACGATCATTGTAGCCATGCGAACTACGACACAAACTACAAAAAGAAACACCGCATTCGTGAATCTTGTGATGATTACTCATAACTTTATCACAAGATTTACAAATACGGTAAGTCTCGCAAATAGATTTTTGAAGCTGTTGCAGCTTATAGCGGTTAGCCAACGGTTTTTAATGGGCCGGGCACAAGCTCTTTATCAGCCGTTGGGACTAACTCTTTGATACAGGGCGGCACACTGAAGCATCGTAAACACTTACTCGTGCAACGATGCTCGAATTGATGACGGTAAGATTTATTGCACGGTATACAATAATTTTACCACCTGCTGCGCCCATTAGGTTGATGATTGGCGAATAGTGTTTTAAAATAGCACTATACGCTATATTAACAACCTCAGATGGCCCCTGCATTACGAAAGACGTTTGTCCATCAAAAAGCGGGGGTACACCTGTACCGAGTAACTCCCAATCGTATACCGTGATAGCAATCCTCAAAGGCATGGATTGTACCAAAGGTATCTTTGGAAATTTGTTATTTCCGGAATACCACAGCCTTCTAGAGGTATTTGCACACCAGCCAGCTGGACAAGAGATTGCGCTTTTTCACGTTGGTCGAGCGACGCCCCTTGTCGTATACGCGTCCAAGCTATTTGCGAGTCTTTGCTACGTTCGCGTTTATGTACGTTGTTTGCAAGAGCTACAACGATCGAGCGAGGAAAACACAAATTATCACCGTTTTGTATTATACAAACCACGCATCGACTCTTCACCATTAACACACGGAGCCCCTGACCAGTAGGCACCGCTACATACGTAACGGTGAATCGCAACGTGTCAGAGGCCGCGAGAACCCTCGAGCTCTGATTCACGGCACACATCAAAGCCCATAGGGCTTCATCAGTGAACCGTGAAATAGGCCTCAATGATATACCCTGTGACGTAGTCACAACCTGAAAAGGATAAAAGAAAATAGAATAATATAAAACACAAATTACTACGAAGAAAATTATTTATTTACACAAATACAAAATAGCAAAAATAAGAGATATATAAAAGGAATGAAAGAAATGATAAATTCGCAGCAGAGTCGATGCGATACCGCTAAACAGGCTGAATCCTGTCGAATTCCTTCACTGACAAAAAACAGCGGGTCAGCGACCGGCGGGCCTCGCTCGAGCAGTGAGGGGACGTAGGGGCACGGTGGCGGGGCTAGCTGAAACAAAAGAAATTACATGAGATATTAGAAAAAGAAGAGTCAAAATAAGAGAGTGGGAAAGGAGAGAAAGCTATATAAAGCAGCTTCAAACTAAGAGAGGGGCTTATTCGTTTTGGACAGTCACAGAGTCAGGAGTCGCTGGTGCGCTAAATAGAAATATTAAATATTCTGAAATTCATATTTAAATCCAAGAAGTCTATTAGAAAAGGGTGTGAGTGAGCCCATAAAATTTGTAAGGACATTAAAAAACAAAAGAATACAGAACAGTCAGTGGAGGACTAATAAAAAGATTTATACCGAACAGCCTTGAACCGTGCAAAGACAGAAAATATTATAAATAACTAATTAGGAATAGGAAGTGGGTAGCATTAGGATGAATAATTAGGATCATTTTAGGAGAATTAAGAAAATAACATAAGAAGGTTTGGGTAGAATAATTAGCAATACGTCCAGTTAGATTCTAAGAAGTATTATTAACGCAGCGCATCGATAAGTGGTAAAGACTCGGTAGTGGCACCAAGAGGTTGCCAAATGAAAAGCCTATAGAAAGGAAAAAGTGAAACAACAAGGAGAAAGAAAAGAGAATAACAATAACAGTTAGAGAAATTATAACTTAAAGACATAATACAGTAGATTTGAGATCTACGATAGGTCCCCGCTTCAAGAGAGGAGAGACACTTGGAGCAAGATTTTAAAATAGAGCTTGGAAAATTAACCAACAAGAAGGATTAGGAGGGCACTAGTGAAACCGACAAATAGCAACTTGATTTAGAATTTTAAAATAATTAGAGAAATAGTTAGGAGGGAAACAATTTCAAGAGTGTTGTCCAGCGCGTCACAGGAAAACGACACCACTCAACAGTCATAAAAAGGAGGAGAGAAAGATGAATAAAAAAAGGACCAACTCACCAAGAGCGAAGAAGAACCGGAACATCCAGGTCCAACGCCAAAGATTTCTGGAGGAATCCATCGACTAAATAATGAAAAATTAATAATCACTGGGGAATCATAATCCAGCAACTGTCATTATTCCACACATAGAAAACATCACTCGCGAACCCGGACCACGATTATCACGGAAAGACACACTCGAAACACACGGGAGCGGCACGAGGAGAACAAACGAAGAACCCGCACGCGGAATAACACAAAAAACAAAGTATTTCGATTATTTAACAAAACAACGCGGACGCGGACAAAGACCCGGCGTCCATACCGGCTGACCGACGCGCCAGCAACAGCGAAGCAAGCCCAGCAGACCGCACGTCAGCCGCCAGGCGGGAAAAAGATCAATACGGCTGAGCTCGATACTGCCTAGTTGAGATATCCACCGCTCAGCGCAGAAGTCGGAGTCCGAACACCACGGGTAAGGAAGAGCGTGGAACCATCAGAGCGACTAAACGTTACAAAGAAATTGTACGGCGAACGGCGCCAAAAAGCCGAACACTACTGAATTCTATGCTAATCATTGAATAAATCCTACTTATACCTCCTATAGAAGTCTACAATTAATTATTTTAGTGTTCGAGCCCGAATTCTTCCCCTCAGAAGAATTAAATTTAATGATAACGTGAAAATACCGTTACAACCCGCTTTGCCGTCTGCCATCCCGTCAGTGACAAAACCCACACCTATTAAATCTGTGTCATCGCGATCCCTTACGAAATAATCGTGAATATCTCGGATGGAGTTACGGATCCACGAGACCGGATTTATAGATACGGGTGGTTGTACTAACGCTAGATTGATCTGTCGCGCTGAAACCCCGAAACGCCGTAAATATTTATATTGCTCCGCACCCGCGACAACAAAACGATTTCCTGGCGGTAAAATATCGTCCATATCATCGATGCTAACCGCGCTGTCTCGGATCTCTGTACCTGGGTTATGATTTCCAATATTAACTACGCCTGCTACTACGCGATTAACGTTATTACCCCCGGCACCAGTTAAACCCCTACCTATTTGAATTTCGGGACATACCTCGAGCGATGACGCTGTAGAGGCTGGGGGCGCTGACGATGCCGATGGCGATAATTCCGCTTCATCCGACGACGAGCACGTTGATGACCCCGACGATGATGATGATGATGATGATGATGATGATGATGATGATGATGATGATGATGATGATGATGATGATGACGACGACGACGACGACGACGACGACGACGACGACGACGACGACGACGACGAAGAGGACACGGTGGAAGCCAGTGACGGTATTGGCGACAGCAGCAGAGGCCAGTGAGCTATAAAATATCCAGATTTAAGGATTTATTTTACGCTCACTCTTCAGGGGGGCCAAAGCATGCCTCGTACAACCGCACAGCAACAAGATCATCGTCCTCGTCGCAGAAGTCGGAGTCATCCCCGACCGTATCATCCGCGTGATAGTAAGGTATCACGCGGGTGCAAATAACCACCGCCTCTTCGTGAAGGGGCCCAATACCTTGGGCTCGTGAGGCGGTGGTGACTCGGGACTATCGGGGATATCCGCGACCTCGCGCACGACAACATGTGCAACATCTTGCGGCTCATCATCTATTAGAAAATGAATTTTATTAATTCATCTTCATAAAATAATCTAATACTAAATATTTTAAAATTATTTTTACGTACCATCATACGAGTCATCCGCGGACTCTGTAGTTGCCTCGTCTATATTAACAGGCCTCTGCGCAACCATCACTGATTCTTCGTCTTCCTCTATCCCCGGCTGCTCAGGATCCGGGCTAGCCGGACTGCTGGGAACATCATCGTCGGTGGAGCTGTCGCTGTCGTCTTCCTCCTCATCCTCCTCCATGGCCTCATCATCGGCGTCTCTCAAATGCTCGGGTTCCTGGTTGTCCTGTTGTGATTTTACATGTGTCAGTATATTAAAATAAATGAGCGAGTAAAAATAAAAATGTATCGTCTTTAAAGAGAAACGTTTTGTTTTTATTAAAATTTGTTAATCACGTAAAAAAAATTTACTATTTTTCAAAAATTGAATAAATACATTGCCGACACCGACGAGTTTAACGAACCAAGTTTTACATTGATTGATGAAAGTGTATTAATTTTCGCGCAGCAAAGCGAAAGTGGATTAAAAATTAAGCCACTTTTCGTCAACCAGTTAAAATAAAACTTGGTTCTCGACGATATGACGCTCACAATGTATTTTTATTACATTTTTGACAACAATAATAAAATTATTAAATTATAAAAAATTGGTTTTTATATTATACTCGTTCAATCCTTTTAAGATTGATAAATATTTAAATAATAAAAATTATTTCAATGAAATAAAAAATACAAAATGAAAGTAAAAAGGAACACATAACAAAACTTTTTTCTTTTAAGACGACAAATACATTTTTTCAAATTGTACTCACCATGGCGATTTTCAGCGGCCATAATCAATTCGTTTAGCGGCCTGTGTAAGAGTCCACCGTGATTGGTAAGATGTTCGACCACATATTGTTGCACAAAACTGGGTGCTCGCCGTAACGGGCCACTCACATAAGCAGCGGTAATCGATTCTGCATCACCACGCAGCAACGCTTCACTGAACTCTGCGCGGAGACGTTGGAACGTAAAGTGCGCGATAATTACGAACCAACGCCGTGTAAAGCGCCGCACCAATCGCGGTTCCTGACGCATGCATACGCGAGCTGTTGCGCGTACTACGGACAGAAGGACACGTCTACGTGAATCCATTTTTTTAAAAACGCGAAATAACGATGCTACACTGTCAGGATGATAGTCGTAGAACGTTTGAACGTTCAATAATACGAGGACTACGGTTTCACGCAATTTTATACCTTAACTCGAATACCCCCACTACCCTCTATATATATATTTCGTCTTCACCATAAATGCAGAAATCGAAGAAAATTTTGAAATATAGCAACCTTGAGTCCCTGTACAGTGACAGTGTCTTCACAAGGGGTTGAGGGCTACACACAGCCGTGCACTATTTCTTAAAAATAATTTATTTCGTACTACCTCTTTGGAAATGCTGTAAACATGAACCCATGCACGCCTACCGTTTTCTCTAGAAAGCTGCATTGTCTAAACAGACATTCTTACAGCGATAACGCACGCCTACCGTTTTCTCTAGAAAGCTGCATTGTTTAAACAGACATTCTTACAACGATAACGCTGCTTCAGTGTCAACTAGCGTAGGCGCCTACTATTTCTTGAAGATGATTTAATTCGTACTAGCACTTTGGCTAGAGTGTAAACCTGAAGCGCTACACTCCGCCCGTTTTTCTAAGAAAGCTGTATTGTCTGAAACAGACATTCTTAATTTACATCTATATATGCACTTTTGGTATCTATTTACAATACGGTAATACGAAACGTCTGCCGTTTTTATACTAGACTGCATTGACAAAATAGACAGGCTCCATTTATATATACATCTGTAACACGTGTATATGCAAGACAATAAACGCAAATTCTACGATAGCTTTTCTATCAGGGGCTGTGTATTTACACAAACAAACAAAAAAAAAAAAAAATACCCAACATTTACATAAACGCTTGTGAACTAGCTTATTTTACATAATTATATTCAGTATACATTCTTATAATGAATTCATTTTCAAAAATATATTAGGAGAAATTTTTCGTTCTCGCTACTCTTTTTACATTTAATTATATTCATATTTACTTATTCAGAAATGGTATACCCGGCAAACGTTTCATTGTCAATCAACCCTTACACTGCTACGACAATGATAATTATCAGACTTTAGTCGAAAAGTGAAAACCCTCGAGCGATGTAATAAATTATGTTCCAATGTACAGACGCTAGCTAATGAATTTGTTTATGGTCAATGCAATACGGCGCCTGTTTATACATATCTACAGCCAGTCGTACTGACTGCGCTGACCCTCGAGGGGGGGGGGGGGGGGGTCATAGATACTTTCTCGTACAGGTAGACGCACAATATGAAAATTCGTATATTTATTCTTATACATATAACGTTCAAGTGTTTTCCATCTACCGTAGACTCATTAAAATGCAAAATTCTTTCGACCATCGCTGAAACGTAACTACATCAGGCCAGAGGGGGGGTTTTCTATAATGTTTTAAATTTTACGCTATGAAATATCTATTTGTGATGAAATAAACAATTTTTACACTACAATAATTTGTAGTATACAGAAGTATAACTTCTCTATATGCTCTACTAAGGTTACGTTGGTGGGGGTAAACTCTTGCCCCCACCATTCCAACATATGAGATGATTCACACCTGTCTATAAAAACATTTGTAGAGAGGATCGGGTGGCAGTCCGACCCGTGACAAGCTACGAAATACAGTTATCGTAGCTTCGTTTTCCTCGTCATTTATTCATTTTCCGTGTCGCTCTGTTGTATTTTTTATCGACCATGGAACATTTTGAAGCACCATTGTTGCTTGCTACAACATACAATTTGAACTACTCGGAAACAAAGAGGATAACTGTGGGTCTTCAGGTACGCGCAAGCGGCGACGTTACACCGGTCGTTAAGCTGCAGCATAATAACTCGTCGGGTGGTATTACCTTTGAATCTACAATGTGGTGTAAACTACAAGATGCCTTGACCGAGATAGTATCATATTTCGGAGCCTGTACGAATTATGGCTGGAAAGCTGATCAACGCATCCGTAAAACACTCAACATCGATGACTGCGAGATTCACTTTGCGTCCTCGTTTAGCTCAAAATCCATTGTTTTCGACCAAGCCAAGGACAATGTGGTCGCCGAGAACGTCAACCCTAACGATGAAAATATACAGCTGGGACCACCACCACAGAAGAAGAAGAAGAAAAACATCTATTCACCGAGTATAGTTATGCAAAAAAAATCTTTTGACGGACTATGCATCGTAACACCGTGTGTCGATGAGCGCTTCAGGCGGCTTCAGCGCTACGTCGTTTATGTTAAAAACTGTATCGATGTTCTATGTGCTGAATTAGTTATACATATTCCCGCTAAAGAACTAGTCGAGAATGTGGACCAAGTGCGTATTAAAACTCTTTTAACACAGAATAGCTCTAATCTGTGTGAAGCTGTACGTCATCGAGTGGATCCCTCATTCCTTAAACATTTCGATATATTGTTCCTGGAGTTGCAGATATTTTGTGTTCCGTTCATAACACAGAAGGTGAAAAAATTAATCAAAGACATTTCTCTGGTGCCTTCAAAACCGTTTGAAGAATGATTGGAGAACGATTGCCCTCGGTTACGCAAGAATGAATTTTTCATAATTCACGCGATAACACATGATTATGATAATAATAATTAATTTTACCAGTTGTACAGGGTGCGCCATCTCAATCTGGTCGATGGAAGTATTGAATAACTTAGAGAATTTTCAACAGATTTCACAAAGTTGTATTTTTTTATTAAATTTGATTCATTACAATTTATTTTGATTAGTTTCCAAAAACCACATCGATCAAATGTCCACCTTTATTACTGAGACAAAAATGAGCTCTTTTTTCGGCATTTTCCATTGTATTTGCCAGCGTCTCGGGCGATATCGCTGCGATTTCGGCTCGAATGTTATTTTTTAGCTCCTCTATGGTCTTCGGCTTGTTGGCATAGACTTTACTTTTCAAAAATCCCCACAAGAAGAAGTCCGGTGCAGTCAAATCCGGCGATCTTGGTGGCCAGTCAATATCACCTTTCTTTGATATCACACGTCCTGGGAACTTCCGACGCAAATAGTCCATTGTTGAGCGCGCAGGGTGACATGTCGCACCATCTTGTTGGAACCAAAATTCCTTAAGACCTTTTTCACGCATTTGTGATAAAACAAAGTGTGCCAACATCCACCGATATCGATCCCCATTGACAGTTTCACCAGCTCTGAAGAAAAATGGTCCAATGGTGGTTTTTGAGCAAACACCGGCCCAAACTGTCACTTTCTCATCGTGCAATGGAGTTTCGTGAATAATATGAGGATTATAGGTGCCCCACATGCGACAGTTTTGTTTGTTGACAGCGCCAGAGAGGGTGAAATGAGCCTCGTCGGTCATCAGAATTCGCTTCCAAAAATCCGATTATTTTCAATGTAAAGCGAAACTATTTCGGCGCGTTCTTTCGGCGTATAGCGATACATGGTTGAAATTGTACTGAAATAACCTATACGGAACGTGTTGTACGACGCTGGTCGGTTAAAATCTGTCAGAGTTATTCAATACTTCCATCAACCAGATTGAGATGGCGCACCCTGTAGATGTTAAGATAATTATTGCATTATGTTGAGATTTTCCTTCCGGATGTACCTTGACTGCCTGTGAATATATCGGAACATGATGAAAACTCACTCGAGGCAAGAGGAAAATAAAACCAGACACCGAGATGTTATATTGAGGAAGCGGTTTGCTACCTTCCTCTTTTATTATAGAAATACAATTTTAAATATAGAATGTGTGAACACTACAAGTGAAAATCAACACCAAAATTAATTTAATTTAGAAAACCATCCAAAATATAAATTTAGAAAAATGCAAATTATAACAATAAATAAACCAATTGAGTTTTGAATATTATTGACCAGCACACAATCATATTGATTGTGCGCTGAGTGAATACATGAGCAAGCGGTGCATGCAGCGTAGTGATAGCTACGCTGCATGACACGCTCAGATTGGTGAGTGCAAAAAAAACATAAATGATCTAGTAACTTGAGTTTGGCATTGTAATGTGAGCAGCACACAATTATCTCAATTGTGTGCTGAATGTGAATTTGAGATAGCGGTGCGTGCAACGTAGCAACAGCCACGCAGCGCGACACGCCGATGCCATTGAGTGTGAAACTTTGTGCGTAATTCACTGCAACCACTCAGCACTGTATTGCAAAGTGATTGCAGTGAATTAATGAGAGGATGTACAATAACCCGCGTCTGAGTGCAGTGATTTTGTGTGCGACCAGCTACGCAATCAGCACTGCTTAGCACACTGCAAACAGACACTGAGGCTATACAAATGAACTGCGTATAGTCACCGTGCTTTCCCAGCAGAGTTTCTGGAGGAAAGCACAGTGAATAGACCACACCGGTATAATTGTATTAATTATACCGGCTAAAGCAAGTGAGGAGAGCATGACGCCACATGTGCTGCAGCGCATGCCACGAGTGAGCCAAAGTGGTGATGCACCGTATCTCTCTCCTCACTGACATTGAATTTATGCCAAATTATGTCAATGTACTCTTACCTTGAGCAAATGAGTCCTGGTGAGTGAGATGTTGAGCGAGTCCGATGTATAAATCCATGAAACAGTTCGAGAGTCTGGATGCGTGCTGTTCTTGCCGGTGTGTGTCGCAAAAGTGCCGAATTCTCAAGATGGCTGCGAGTATGAAAGTTTCGTTGGGCGCTGGAGTCAGTTGAGCGAGATAGCCGATGAGCGAAACCGAAGTCAAGCGAGAGAGACATCCTCTCGCTCGACGCGGTGTGCCAACGAGGCACATCCTCGGCTTCGCGAAGCCCATGCTTCGGCTATCTTCGACTCAACCGAACACCGCGTAGTAAAGCAGCGCAACAGGTAGGCGCACGACGATTATCGATCGCCGTGCGCCAGCTGATTTTCCAACACATTACTTTTCTTAAATACACACGTGGCTCGTCGTCGTCGATAACTCTTCCCACCCATGTCTCGCATCAGTATAAATTGAAATTATTAATATTTTTATGTATAATACTCTCTCTACAATAAAGAAACATGTATGCTATTTAAACGTGTTTTTTACTCAGCATCATCAGCATTAATAGTTGCTTTGAAAAATTTATTTAACATGTACGTCAAATAGTGAAAAACAAAAAAACACAATCTTCAGAATACACATGCGCTTTAAAAAGCTAAATTGTGCGCATATGCCGCGGTGACATACGCTCGCTCATAAGCTTATGACCAGGCGAGCGTGTGTCTGTATAAGCTGAACCGCGCCCGCGCACACGTCTGATAAGCTAATAACGACGTTTGGGTACGCGTCGCCGCCGCCGCCGCCGCCGCCGCCCGGCTGGGGAACACGCTTATTGTGCACTTGGTGTATGCGATTTTGCATCTCGTTGCTCACGATATTCACCGTCATCATCATCATCATCATCAATAGTATCGTGGATTTGTCACGCTTTATAAGTAAAAATAATGGATGTACGCTGGAAACATCCGTGGACGTCGCTGATTTGTGGCCCCACTGGATGTGGGAAAACAGTTTTCGTGACGAAATTTCTAAAGTTTCTCAATTCAATGAGTAACGTTGAATTTGACCGAATTATATTTTATTATGAAGATACTCTCGATTCTGATATCGCTGCTCTGAATAACACATGTGAACAACAACGACCGTCGTCGTTAATTACTAAGACTGGGAGTAATAAAAAATCCAAAATCCCAAAAATTGAATTTAACGAGGGTCTACCGCAACAGGAGGATTTGAGCGACAATAACTTGAAGAAATTGGTTATTATCGATAATTTAATGCGCGAATCCTCAAATAATACCATTGTCGACCTTTTTCACAAAAGGTAGCCATCATAAAAATATTAGTGTGATTTTTATCACACAAAATATTTTCCATCAGGGACACAGACAACGTGATATATCATTAAACGCCAATTATATGGTGATATTTAAAAATCCACGTGATCGAGCACAAATTACACATCTAGCGAGACAAGTATACCCCGAGAATCCACGATTTCTAACCGAGTCATATTACGATGCTACCGCACAGTCACACGGTTATCTACTCTTGGATCTTAAACAATCGACACCCGATCATTGTCGATGTCGTACAATGATATTTCCCGATGATCCACGAATGCTGGTCTACATGCCGAAAAACACTCGTCAACGTATTTAATTGGAAGCACACGTAGACACCACATCAGTCGCTAATGGATATGAGTCGTGTACGCATCACGCGAAACACTCGGGAATTCACCCGTAATACATCTACTGTGAAACGGTAATAATGAGGGATAGCACCAGCGCGAAGAAAAAGAAGAAGAAAAATACACATTACATTCCATTCGATGAACGTTGTATAGCCCTACTTAACGCTATTCGTCATTCAAATAAAAAACAGCGAAAATTAATATTGCGTAATGCTGATAAGCCTCTAATCAATTGTATCTGTGAATGCGCGTTAAACATTTTACAAGGAGTTGTTTGTGTCAACTCAAGTGTTAAAAAACGTTTAAAAAAATATAAAAATATACTTCGACAGCTTGTCTCAGGATGTGTGACAAAACAACGTGGTGGTGGTGGTGGTGTTTGTACAGTCGCTCGTAAGCAGCGGAAATATAATTGGAGAGCGAAGAAACGCTTTATAATTCAAAAAGGGGGTTGTGCTTTTTAACCACTTTTACTGGCTTCCATAATCACACCTTTATTTAGTAAATTTTTCAGTGGTAGTGGCGATTGACAAAACAATACTGTGTTAAGGATAAAAATTCATCCTCGTAATGGAGCATGCGAAAAAAATGTTTTTAGTGCCAATGTCCGAGGTAAAGGACGGAAATAGTAATTGCAGACGGTCGTTACGACGAAATACTTATGGTCGGTTCTGGGAATAATCATGCACCAGCGGCAAACGAAAAAACAGTACAGACCCAGGGTAATCCTATTTCAAGACTAGACACTGAGATATACAAAATTTTTAAATCAAACAAGTATGGTAAAGACGACGCTAGTAAATGGAAAGAGTATTTACAAGTGCTGCAGCGTTATCTATATCTCGTTGGTACGAAAAATGCATTGTTTTCACCAGCACTACCTGAAACATCGTCTGAGTCAAATAATGCAGAAGCCACGAGCGATGCTGACATCGTTAATAGCGTTCCAAATATGTATAAACGCCGAGCGACTGCGTTATTAAAGTTTCTACGCAAACCCACGAGTGATGAATCAAAAAGCATAAGATGGGACAAAAAAGGATGTGTAACAATAGACAGTATCTTCATTCCAAATTCTAATATTGTCGACCTTATAAACGATGCAGTACGAGGTAGAAAAAACTTTAAAGCAACAGGCAGACACGAGTTTATCGTTAGTCTACGCACAAAGAGCGTTCCGCGTGAATTTATAGGCAACAGTAGATTGTGGGATTTATGCGTATCTAGAGGTACTAAACGACCAAGAAAAGATGTTCAGATGATGCAACATAACGACTCGCATTCTATGAATGTGAATGCGGTTGGCGACAATTCCAACGACGACTACGACGACAACGACCATACACACCCTGGGAATACTACTTCAAAACGTCGGAAAACAAAAGTAATAAAAGTATTCGAAAAGTGGATAAAGATTTAGAACAAGCTGTACAACGAGCGGTGAAAGATGACTTTCGAAAAAGTGTACTACGATCCTTCGCATCCAGCTAGATACGCTGGTACGCGACGTTTAATCAGTAGCAAAAATAAAGCAGACACCGTATATGACTGGCTCACTCAACAGGATAGCTATTCCATTCATAGACCCGTGCACCGTGTCTTTCCACGACTGTATTACAATGTTACAAATATTGACGATGTCTGGGAGGCCGATCTCCTAGATCTATGTTCATTGAGTAGCTATAACGACAACGTCTCCTATCTGCTTATTGTAATTGACGTTGTCAGCAAATATGCCTGGGTCGAACCCTTGCAGGACAAAACTGTGCACGAAGTAACAAAGGCATTTAAACGTATTCTCGAGCGTAACGATGGTCGTACACCTGTTTCACTACAAACCGACCGTGGAAAAGAATTCCTCGGTGGTCAACTTCAAAAATTTTTCAAAGATGAAAACGTACAATTTCGCGTTGCTCGTAATCCTGATGTAAAAGCCCCGATTGTCGAGCGTTTTAATCGCACTCTCAAGGAACGGATGTGGCGCTACTTCACACATCGTAATACTCATCGTTACATCGATATACTACAACAATTGGTTTATGCGTACAATCATACTGTTCACTCGAGCATTAAAATGCAACCGGCCGCCATAACGCTATATAATGCCGATACAGCGGTGCGCAATATGACAATTAGCGCGATAAACCGACGTGAAAAGAGACGTTTTACAACGTATAAATACAAACCCGGCGATTACGTTCGAATCAGTAGAACTAAAGGCACCTTCGAAAAAGGTTACGAGAAAAATTGGAGTGAAGAAATTTTTCGTATCAAAAAAGTTTTACATAGACAGGGCTTGTATGTGTATGCGTTGTGCGATCTCGAAGACGAAACTATCGATGGTTTCTTTTACCCCGAAGAATTAACGAGCGTTCATGAGAAGCGTATGGAGAAGAATAAAGAATTCAAGATTGATCAAGTTTTACGGACAAAAGGACACGGTGCGAAAAAACAAATGTTCGTGAGTTGGGTGGGATGCCCGGCGAAACTTAGCTCGTGGATACCAGCGTCAAACGTTCACGGTCTCGAATAAACGAAATTTTGTCCAAACGATGCATGACGAGGAAAAGTTTTTTCTTGTTCTACCGAGCAACAGCAGTATGAAGTATTTTCCCGATAATACAACACATTTTATAACTCAATTGCCGCGTGAAATATCGTTAAAGGGTCGCTGGGTTGTGGGCTTATCGAAAATTCATATACCTTGTACAATGACGCATTTACAAGAAGCAGATACGATAATCAGCTGGATGGCTTGTGAGAATAAAGAAGTTACTACAAACCGAATACCTCGACGTTTGTACAAAAATCACGAAGAAATTGTGGAAAATATCAATGATTTAACGGGGCTGCGAGAAGCAAGCATAAAAATTGTAAATGTTGAAAGGGCTAAAGGGTACGTTGCCCTCGAGCCTGAGGTAACAGAGTCGTGCCCTGAACCTCTAGGCTACCCTGGAGTATTACGAATGAGTAGTAAAATAGCACGTATATTGGGCTTTGAGAAACACGAAGAACTGCTGCTGCTTGACCGAGAAACCCCAGGGGGTCTTTACCTGCAGCTTATGCGAGGCGTTCCACGCGTAGAACGAGTACCCGCGTGTATAAATAGGGCTCTGCCCGATCAGCTTTTTGTCTACAGCGATATTTGTGTACCGTATACGGTAGATAGCATTACTCAGACAGCACTACTCAGGATTGTACATTTAAATACAAAAAACTACACGTATGGTATAACGCAAGTAAAATGTTTCTCATCGTCAAATTACATAGGTTTACTCAACAATTGCTTCAGAACGATCGAGGTGGATATAAGAGATTGTCTGGGTAATCCTATTGCATTCGAGTATGGAACGTTAACGCTCACACTTCATTTCAAACGACTCAATTAGACAATATGTGTGCTCATTATACGACGTATTATGAGAATCAAATAGGTGGCGGAGGTGGTTATATAGGTGAAGTCGGAGCTCGACTTATTCACCATACCTCCAACGCAGACGGCTATAGAAGCATCACAATGGATACATTACAAGCTTGTGTCGTCCCTGACGGATGACGGGCTCCTGGAATTTGTCATACCTGGCCAGGGTGAAGAATACCTGGACCTAGCTCATACAATGATTATTGTAAATGTTAGGGTTATTCCAACAGCTGAATCACAGTATAACGTAGCACCTGTTAATAACTTTCTGCATAGCCTTTTCAATCAGATGGATGTATATTTTAACTAGAAACTCGTGGCACCGCCAAACAATGCATACCCCTACAGAGCATATATTGAGACATTACTCAATTATGGACCGGCTGCTAAAAATTCTCACTTAACTTGAGGTTAAAGCTTTTACGATGCATAGCGGTATCATTGGCGATACTCTGGATAACGTTATTCTGGGCCAATTACCTAAATGAATGATTCTTGGTTTTGTTAATAATCGAGCATTCAATGGCAGTACAACGTTAAATCCGTTCAACTTTAATAATCATTCGATAAATTTCCTCTCTCTGTATGTTGATGGTCAACAAATACCGAGCAAGCCTCTTCAACCGGTGTTTGATGGTAACGAAAAGTGGATAGACAGTTACCACACGCTCTTTAGTTGTACAGGTATACACTTTCAGAATGAGGGTCTAGATATTACCAGAAGCGACTATCCCAAAGGCTACTGTCTGTATGTCTTTGATTTGACACCGGACTTATCAGCAAATTCCTTCGGTAACTGGAATATCGTAAGACACGGTAGTCTAAGGATCGAAGTACGGTTTGCAACGGCTCTGACATCTATCAGGGGTACAAATTGAAAATGCGGGTTTGATAACAGATGGCGTTACTAACGCTATACGCATCAGGCAGTACTGTGACTATGTTCATGTCAAAGCTACGTCTTATAGCTTTAATTTTCAGTATGTGTCAATTTGTCGCAGTGTCAAATTCATAGTTTTTTTGAGCTCTCAATATGTCGAGTTTCGTGCCAACAAAACAGCATTTGCGGGAAGTTTTAATTTACTTCTTTAATTTGAAGAAAAGTGCTGCTGAAGCACATCGATTGGTCTCCGAGGCTTATCCGAGTCATGTTCCATCGGTTTCAACGTGCGAGAGATGGTTTGTGCGGTTTAGAAGTGGTGATTTTGACGTTGAGGACAAAGAGCGGCCGGGCCAAGTGAAAAAGTTTGAGAATGCTGAATTGGAGGCAATACTCAATGAAGACTCGTGTCAAACTCAACAAGAGCTCGCAGATTCATTGGGAGTGACACAACAAGCCATTTCCCATCGTATAAAAGCCCTCGGAATGATCCAAAAGCAAGGACATTGGGTGCCGTATGAGCTGAAGCCGAGAGACGTCGAGCGCCGTTTTTTTGCATGCGAACTGCTGCTCGAACGGCAAAAACGGAAGGGTTTTTTGCATCGCATTGTCACTGGTGATGAAAAGTGGATCCATTACGATAACCCGAAGCGCAAAAAATCATATGGTTACCCCGGCCATGCATCATCATCGACGGCCAAACCAAATATTCACGGCGCCAAGCTCATGCTCTGTATTTGGTGGGACCAGCTGGGTGTGGTGTATTATGAGCTATTGAAATCGAACGAAACCATCACAGGAGCACTATACCGAACTCAATTGATGCGTTTGAGCCGCGCACTCAAAGAAAAACGGCCACAATACGAGCAAAGACACGACAAAGTAATTTTGCAACATGACAACGCTCGGCCACATGTTGCAGCGCCGGTCAAAACATACCTACAAACGCTGAAATGGGAAGTCTTACCCCACCCGCCGTATAGCCCAGATATTGCTCCTTCCGATTACCACCTTTTCCGATCGATGACACATGGCCTAGCTGACCAGCGCTTCCATTCTTACGAAGAAGCCCAAAAATGGGTCGATGACTGGATAGCAGCCAAGCCGGCCGAATTTTTTCGCGACGGTATCCGTAAATTGCCAGAAAGATGGGAAAAAGTTGTGGCTAGCGATGGACAATACTTTCAATAATTCATTTGTTACCATTTTTTCAGAATAAACGTTCAAAAATAGAAAAAAATCCCGCATTTTCAATTTGTACTCCTGATACATTAAATTGTGTGGTATACGCCGAGTATGATAATGTAATAGAGATAGATTCCACACGTCAGGTCATTACAGATTTTAGTGCGTGAGGGGGCGCCACACACGACGCTGTAATATTTAAACTCGTCTACGCAACCATACCTGGTATCAGTCTACATCAAACCCTCATAATGGACGTTATAGTGGATATTCAAGCGCTCTACGATGCAAACAACCGTTTTCTACCAAAGGAGATTGCTGTGACGACTCTTCAGGAAGAACATTATGGTCATTGGCTTGTCGAACCACCATATGACTTTGGTGAACTACCAAGGAGTATACGTGCGAGCAACAATAAACTAACGTGTTTTCATCATGGATTGGAATGGCTTGACGGTGATACACCGTTGAAAAAAATATACACCAATCTACGCTTACTGTGTTGTTATGCCTTGCGTATTTACTCAAGAGGCTTGCAAAAAGCCGAGCTTTTACGTGACGTTCTGGGGCGCGAAATCATCAATCTGGAAGAATACGAGGGTCCACCGTTAAAAAATATGCCAATCAACAACGTTTACTGTATTCATCATGGTATTTCGAAAGAAGACGATGTAAAATGTGCTCTAAATAACGTGGCAAAAATACGTTCGTGGCTCCTGTTTAAAGAGCTCGACGCGGTTAGTCACATTTATTCACAACCTGTCGATAAATCAAGACCTATTAAAAATCAACAAAGCCAACCGAACAACGAGGCATCTAATGAGGAAAATACTCTCGATATATCAAAAAGCGTAGAGTATATATTCAACGATATTACACTATCGTGCAACAGTGATGAGTCGGCGCTGCGAGGAGGAACTGTACCGGCTAACGATGAAATACCTGTACTTTTCCGTGGCAGGGAAAAACAAGTAGTCTCACCGAGTGCTAAACAACCATCACTACCCCCACGTAACAAACACCAGCCAGAGCAACCACCGCGCAACAATCATTGTCATCAGCAGAGACAGCGTCAATCACACTCTAAGCGTCACCACCAGTTGTGTAAACAGCATGAACAGCCTACAGATATTAAACGCTCTACAACGAATGTCTGCTCAGACGAAAGGAGTATTTCCGGCCGATCGCATCCCGAGTGGCTGGTCTCGACCCGCAGCATTGGTTCTAAACACAGACGAGCATAATCTACCTGGGCGACACTGGGTTGCCACTTACGTTGATAAAAATGGACATGGAATCTTTCTCGATAGTTATGGATTGCCCCCACTCATTAACCAACACCATAACCGTCTACGCAGAAACTGTCGAAGCTACGAGTGGAACACGCAGCCCCTTCAATCACTCAAGTCTAAAGTATGCAGTAAATACTGTATTATGTTTCTTGATTTTATGGCTCGTGGTTATACTCTGGATAATTTTTATAAGAATTTTACGACTAACAGAGTGAAAAACGATCGCATAGCTGCACAATACTACAAACGCGTAAAATATTTAAATCGCAGAAAGAAACGTGTGAAAAATGTAAAACACAATAATATTAAGGGCTACGGTTGTAATAAAAACACATGTATACAAACTTGTACAGATCGATTTGGATGCTACTTGTGAATTACTATGAATAAATTCGAAACTTTTGAATTTCCTGTCTTATTATTCGAAAGTACTCCCACCATACACATTTTCATATTTAACTATGATGGCCATTTACGCGAGATGTATATATCTAATGGTAACAGCTGTGAAAAAAAGTTAGTTTAAAAGGAAACGTCGTTGTGAAAGTATCTTCGCCTCTCTTTCCAACCACAATGGATACTATTGACAGTATACTCGTGATCGGCTGCTGCAAGGATCCCCGAGACTTCACCAAAGCTGAGCTCGCGTACATACTGAAACCGCTGCTGCTGAAATATTGGGGCGAAAAAATAGAAATTCTGTATGACAAACTACCGGAGTATCTGAAGGTTGACCGTGAGGTCTCCTCGTACATGCCGTGCTATAAACATCTCATCAAACCGGGTCCCAAAACAGAAACTGACGGTCCAGCACCAGCTCGCCGTAACTGCCGCGGATGTCATTGAAAATTACGGATGAACAATACATGTTTGTTGGACGAGAATGTTAAAATAAAACCGTTTTTTATGAAATTAAAAAATAACGAGGGTGTTGGATAATCAGCTGGCGCACGGCGATCGATATTCGTCGTGCGCCTACCTGTTGCGGTGCTCTAGCACACGTCGTTCGGTTGAGCCGAAGATAGCCGAGGCAGGGCTTCGCGAAGCCGAGGATGTGCCTCGTTGGCATGCCACGTCGAGCGAGAGGATGTCTCTCTCGCTTGGCTTCGGTTTCGCTCACCGGCTATCTCGCTCAACTGACTTCAGCGCCCAACGACGCTTTCGTACTCGCAGCCATATTGCATTTTTGGACACTTTCGCAACAGCATCGAGGAACAGCACACACGGAACTTTCTCGGACTTTTCTCGTTGGCTTCTAACTCTGGACTCACTCATCGCTCTCAACAGGACTCAAAATCAGGTACGAGTACGTTGTTATAATTTACCGTAAATTCAATGGCAACGAGGAGTTGGATGCTCATCGGTACATAAGCATTTTGGTGTCACTTTTTGGCGGCATTGCAGCACATGTCACGCCACGTTTTTCTCAACATAATTTGCCGGTATAATTAATATAATTATGCAGGTGTACTATATTCACTGTACTTTTCCCCAGGACATCTGTTGGAAGAGTACAGCGACTATACACTGCTCATTTTGTGCATCCTCATTATGTGTTGTATTGTGCTACGCAGTGCTGCCTGCGTAGCTAGTCTCATGTATGTAGAGCACTCAAGCAATTTCAATTGCAAGTGCTCTCATCTGCAACTTCTCTTCAATAAATCTACTGAGAGCTTGCAGTAAATAATTCACACATCTTATGCACTCATATTTCTCTTAGTGTGGCGTGCTACGCAGCACTGACAGCTGCACACGCACCGCTCTCAGTGCTCACAGAACACAATTAATATAATTGTGTTCTGGTTCTCATCTCATAAATCAAATTCAGCTTAGCTAATTAAATTCAATTGTTCATTCTCAGTTTTTTGGTGCATTTATTTATATTATTTTGTATTTTTTCTAAATTTAGTATATTCTGTGTTTCTTTATCATATTTAACTAAGTGTTTCAAATTGCATTATTACATTGTTTATGCGGAAGGTGTAATAAACCACTTTCTCTAATTTAACATCTATGTGTCTGGTTTATTCTCACCCTGTCATCGAGAGAAGCTTCATTAGTTTCAATATATTTCAGATCTGTCATGTTCAGTTTTCACGCCTACCAAGCACACACTCAACTCATGCACACGCTACACTCACAATCATCTGACGCCTCGCGTCATATGGTATAGCTCGCAGGTATGCTATATCGATTTATCGACCGCGCACTCAAGCATATTGTCCATCTGCTCACATCCTCGATCGAAACTCACTCAAGCGGCCAACGCTGTTAGCGTGGCCCCATCGGCAAGACCACTCACAAGGCTCGCCTTCCATCACTGACAGCGAATCACAAGCAAGCTGTGACGCACGTCCGTCTTCTTGATACTCTGCCTCGTGGTCGAGGGATGTAGCCATTGTTCTCACTTGAGTCGCTCGCAGTACACGTTCCCGCGTAAACTCACAGAGATATTCATTCGTTCCAATCACTTTTGTGCGCATTCAGTATTATAGTGTAGTACATTCTTGATCAAATCACCCGTGTGTAAATTCAGTGTCAGTGCGAATCACAGCAACTCAACAGGACTAGTGCAGCACTCACATAACCGTCAACGGCGTGGTTCGATCGTTGGCAGCAGAGACGCCATTCTGCCTCGCACCGATCATCGGCGTCCAGACACTCACCAGCCTGCCGTGTGGCTTTACTCGAGCTCTACAACCAGACCGTATCACCAGGATCAACCACACGGAATCAACAAGTCAACTCAGAGGCCTGAGAACCTACTCACCAACAGTACATCAACACGCAGGCCACACAAATCACAGTATATATTTGTTATAATCACCAGGTATTTTTTATGCAATCACTGTTATATAATTCAAATAAACATTGAATTTATTATTGTTCATTACTGAGTGCATTTAATTATTTATACTTGTCACCAGGATCCTTACTCTTACTATTCGCATCTGTCACTCGACATGCTACGTGTGAATGTATCGACTTGCTACCTGTCGACAAATTAAAAATAATTTTAAACTCAAACTCAGACTCACACTCACTATCATAACATTTTTTGGTCCTACGAGCCGGATATAATTTACTCATATTCAGTATCATAACATTTTTTGGTCCTTCGAGCCGGATATAATTTACTCACACTCATTATCATAACATGTCAAATACCATCATCGGACAGATTCTCAAACAGAGGGTTTTCATTTACCGTTGTTGTAAATAGTCGTTTAAATTAATAAATTTTTTTAATTAACAAAAATTTTTAAAAAGCTACGGAGGGGTCTTGGTTATCGACGATTGGGAGAAACCGGTTGATGGGGATGCAGAGTATTATTTACCGCGAAACCCAGTCTACTTATCTTCGGTAAGTCCCAAATTCGCTGTAGCGATGGTCGGCTACGTACCGACGGTTGACAACCGATCCGCTTTACCGATAGCCGATACATTTTCTTCTAGACCGACTGCCAACGTTTAATCTTCTTTACCGCCGGTCGGTAACACGATAACCGACAGTAGAAGGCGCATCGGCAATTAATGTTCTGCTAGACCGTCTGCCAGCATTTAATCTTCTTTACCGACTGTCGGTCACACGATTACCGACGGTAGATGGCGTATCGGTAGTTTTCTGCCCGACCAACTGCCAACATCTAATTTTTTTTACCGACAATCGGTAACACGTTTACCGACATTAGATGGCGCATCGGCAATTAAGTACAGGTCAAAATCCGGCAGATGGTGCTGCGACGCTGCACCAATCAGAACACTAGGATAGGTGGACTGGGGGTGGGGACTGGTGGGGACCAATCAGGGATGGGGTAGGGGCGGTGGGGGGTGGTGACGGTTGTGGGGACCAAACACGAACGGGAGTGGGGTAGTAGGGGTAGACACGCCCCCTGGAACAACCAATGAGGAAGCATCAGGGGAGGGGGTAGTGGTGGGGAGGGGGCGGGGTTAGTCTAGACACACTCTGGCGCTAGCCGGCCACGCCCTGTCTTTCTATAATCGGCCCCTTCTACTACTATGCATATGAGTGTCCGACAAAGAAAAGCAGGAACAATGGTGGTAACGAACGATCAAACGATTGTGCGTTCGTCGGTGAGGAAAACAAAAGGGCGCAGTGTGAGACAAGTCCGTTCGCAGGACAGTCGCGAGAGTTGCCTATGGTCGATCAAAAAGAAATCTGGCTTGCAGACAGTAGTGCTTCAAGACACCTGACATATCGGAGCGACTGGCTCACAGATTACCGACCGATCTCGAATGGTGGAACAGTGGCGCTCGGTGACGGCGAAGAGTGTAACATCTTTGGCGAGGGGGTCGTACTCGCGTAAAGACTTGTGAACGGGTTGTGATGTGACGCTTGGATCGAAAACGTTCTCTACGTTTCCGGGCTGAAAATAAATCTATTTTCTGTCGGTGCCTGTACGAAAAAAGGTTTAGAGGTAACATTCAAAAATAACCACGTGAATATATTGCGTGGTAAAGAGGTAGTCGCGTCGGGCGTGAGACAAAACAATGACATCTACCGGATGTTCTTTCGTGTCGCGAAATCTCGCGCGGAAGAAGCATATACAGTCACGCATAACCTACGTATGTGGGACGAGGGACTGGGCCACGTTGATAAACGCGCGATACGTGAGCTTGTGGAGAAATGACTCGTTCGCGAGGTGTCAGTGACAGACATGACGGATTTCGTGTGCGAGATGTGCCACCTGGGGAAAGCACATCGGCTGCCATTCAAACAACGAGAGAAAGTGTTGAGAGAACCCGGAGAAGTCTTTCATACTGATGTTTGCGGTTCAATGTCCGTCGAATCGACAAGAGGCTCAAGGTTCTTCCTCACGTTCAAGGACGACGCCACCGAATTCAGACATGTGTACTTCTTGCGACACAAATCCGATGTTTTCGACAAGTTCAAAATTTTCGAGAGGTTACTTTCGAACAAGTTCGGCCGCTCCATGACAATTCTACGATCAGACAATGGCAAAGAGTTCTGCAACCAGAAAATGGATGAATATCTGAAAAACCATGGCATCAAGAAGGAGAACACTGCACCGTACTCTCCCCAGCAAAACGGCAAGTCTGAGAGAGACAATCGAACCATTGTCGAGAGCGCTCGGACAATGATTCACACAAAGAATCTTCCACTAAGTCTGTGGGCCGAGGCTGTTGATACCGCAGCACATGTGTTGAATTGTACAGTGTCGTCAGGCGGTACAGCCACACCGTACGAACAATGGGTTGGCAAGAAGCCGAGAATAAATCACTTGCGAATCTTCGGTTCAGTCGCGTTCATTCATATACCCAAACAATTTACAAAGAAATTTGATCTGTGGGGTCAAAAAATGATTCTTGTTGGGTATGAGAATGAGTCTACGAACTACCGAGTTCATGATCTGACAACAAAGCAAGTGAAAGTTACACACGACGCAACCTTTCACGAGCGAATCGGGAAAGTAAAGTTCTGCGAAGAAAGAGACGCGGATGACGACACGATAGTATTTCGGTCAAACCAACAGGAAGAAGTCGCGGAACGCGACGATCTGGACGAGCAAGAGAACCCTCAAAATAAAGAGGTAAGAGAGGTCGATAATGGAGGTCGTGAAGCTCGAGACGAGCAGGAACAGCAACAACCGTCTTAAAGACCGCTCGTGAATCAAGAACGATTACTGCGAGATCGAGACTCGATTCGTCCACCTGCGAGATATCAATTCGAGGCTGATATTGCCGAATACGAGACACCTACAACGGTTGAAGAGGCAACACGAAGCATTGACGCCGCGCAGTGGGCGCATGCTATCGACGAAGAGTTGCTTGCGCACGGTACAAACAAAACCTGGACAATCGTGCCAAAACACCAGAAACGAAAACAATCGATTCCAAGTGGGTTTTTAAAATCAAAGAAGACCCAAACAAGAAGACTCAACGATTCAATGCCAGGCTGTGTGCTCGTGGATTCCAGCAGCAGCGCGGGATCGACTTTACGGAGACATTTGCACCAGTCGTGAGATACGACTCACTTCGAGTACTTTTGGCAGCAGTAACCGAGAAAAATCCCGAGCTGCTACAATTTGACGTCCAGACGGCCTTCCTCTATGGATAACTAGAGGAAGATATCTTCATAGAGATCCCCGGCGGGCTAAAAATCGAAGAAAGTGAAGTGAGAAAAGTAGTGTGCAAATTGAATAAGTCACTATATGGGCTTAAGCAAGCACCTCGGTGCTGGAATAAGAAATTCCTGAGTTTCCTAAGCCAGTTCGATCTTAAGTGTAACAAAGCGGACCAGTGTATTTTCGTAGGACAAGTACACGGCGAAACCGTGTACCTAGCCCTATTTGTAGATGACGGCCTTGTCGCGGCAAAGTCAGAGTCAACCTTGAATCACATAGCGAGACAACTGCGCGAAGCTTTTAAAGTAAAAATCGGTGACTCAAGTTCCTTTGTCGGTATGCAGATCGAGCGAGATAGAGTCAATAAAACCCTTTCGATTCATCATCGAGCGTATGCTGACAAAATTCTAGGTAAATTTGGGATGCGAGATGCAAAACCCGTAAGCGTACCGGCCGACCCACAAGTAATTTTGTATCCAGTCGAAGAAAATGGTGAGACACTAAACATTGTGCCTTACCGAGAGGCAGTCGGTTCCCTTGTTTTCCTCGCAGCTGTGTCTCATCCAGACATAGCCTACGCGGTCAATAATATGAGCAAGTTTCTAAACAAGCATAGTTCAGAGCTCTGGCGGGCGATCAAGTAAATTTTCGCATATTTACAGGGAACAAAAGACTACGGACTCGAGTATAAAAGCGGTGGTAGTGATCACAACTTAACGGGGTTTTCAGACGCAGATTATGCGAACGACATTGAAATACGAAGGTCAACAACAGGGTACATATTCTGTGTGTCAAACGGGCCAGTATCATGGTCCTCACAGAGACAGAAATTAGTCGTGCTAAGCACAACAGAGTCCGAATATGTAGCAGCTGCGACAGCGACCAAAGAGGTCATATGGCTAAGAAAATTAATCTGTGACTTAAGATACTCGTGTGATCACAAGCTAGTCGTATATGTGGACAACCAAAGCGCAATACGCCTTGTGAAAAATCCTGTATACCACAGACGTACAAAGCATATAGATATTAAGTACCACTATATTCGCGAGAAATCGGAAAATAACGAAATAAGTATCATGTATATTCCGTCTGAATTACAGCGTGCGGATATTCTTACTAAAGCGCTGCCACGTGATCGATTCAGAAACTTATGCGAAATGATAAACATAACCTCAGTTAAAAATGTACGCTCCCACGGCAGTAGTATTGAGGCAGTTGGTTTCTCGCGTACTACAAGGAAGGAAGAGTCACCGTACGACGCGCTTTAACTTCGGCTATCTCCGACTGCGTTCGGGATCGTGCGAGGTGCTCAAACCGGCGGCCAAGTTAGTTAGTCGTCTTCCGTCATGCTAGCAGAGAGTATCACTGTATCATACAATTATCGTTAAAGATCAAACGTATTATACTTTATCAATAATTTGTGTGTCTTATTCTCTATACCTGAGTTCTTTCCTCACAGGGCGTTAATATAGACTAGATCAAAGTAACATTTAACAGCTCGTGAACACTCATTTCTGAAGTTCATGAAATTCTTGGAGTTCTTGGAGTTCTTAGCATTTTAGAGTTCTTGGCGTTCGTGAAGTTCTTGGAATTTTGTCCATATGATGCTGGACGTTCGTGTGGATGCTCGTATTGTCTCCCCTTCATGATGGTTGGCTCCATATGATTTGGTATAAGGATTCGTCGATCATCTAGTATAAAGACGAATGCTTCCTTTTACTCTGAGTAGATGTTTCGTTAAAATATCCAGTGCGGTACGGTGGCCTTCGGAATGAGTGACTTGTAAACTCTTGTGTCTGTGAAACATAATGTGCATTACTAATGTGCGATATCATAGTGTGATTTATTATTATTATTATTATTATTATTATTATTATTATTATTATTATTTTCTTTGCTCCCTTTTTTTTCTTTATATTATTTTATTTTATTTTAGGTATATATATCAGGGGTACAAATTGAAAATGCGGGTTTGATAACAGATGGCGTTACTAACGCTATACGCATCAGGCAGTACTGTGACTATGTTCATGTCAAAGCTACGTCTTATAGCTTTAATTTTCAGTATGTGTCAATTTGTCGCAGTGTCAAATTCATAGTTTTTTTGAGCTCTCAATATGTCGAGTTTCGTGCCAACAAAACAGCATTTGCGGGAAGTTTTAATTTACTTCTTTAATTTGAAGAAAAGTGCTGCTGAAGCACATCGATTGGTCTCCGAGGCTTATCCGAGTCATGTTCCATCGGTTTCAACGTGCGAGAGATGGTTTGTGCGGTTTAGAAGTGGTGATTTTGACGTTGAGGACAAAGAGCGGCCGGGCCAAGTGAAAAAGTTTGAGAATGCTGAATTGGAAGCAATACTCAATGAAGACTCGTGTCAAACTCAACAAGAGCTCGCAGATTCATTGGGAGTGACACAACAAGCCATTTCCCATCGTATAAAAGCCCTCGGAATGATCCAAAAGCAAGGACATTGGGTGCCGTATGAGCTGAAGCCGAGAGACGTCGAGCGCCGTTTTTTTGCATGCGAACTGCTGCTCGAACGGCAAAAACGGAAGGGTTTTTTGCATCGCATTGTCACTGGTGATGAAAAGTGGATCCATTACGATAACCCGAAGCGCAAAAAATCATATGGTTACCCCGGCCATGCATCATCATCGACGGCCAAACCAAATATTCACGGCGCCAAGCTCATGCTCTGTATTTGGTGGGACCAGCTGGGTGTGGTGTATTATGAGCTATTGAAATCGAACGAAACCATCACAGGAGCACTATACCGAACTCAATTGATGCGTTTGAGCCGCGCACTCAAAGAAAAACGGCCACAATACGAGCAAAGACACGACAAAGTAATTTTGCAACATGACAACGCTCGGCCACATGTTGCAGCGCCGGTCAAAACATACCTACAAACGCTGAAATGGGAAGTCTTACCCCACCCGCCGTATAGCCCAGATATTGCTCCTTCCGATTACCACCTTTTCCGATCGATGACACATGGCCTAGCTGACCAGCGCTTCCATTCTTACGAAGAAGCCCAAAAATGGGTCGATGACTGGATAGCAGCCAAGCCGGCCGAATTTTTTCGCGACGGTATCCGTAAATTGCCAGAAAGATGGGAAAAAGTTGTGGCTAGCGATGGACAATACTTTGAATAATTCATTTGTTACCATTTTTTCAGAATAAACGTTCAAAAATAGAAAAAAATCCCGCATTTTCGATTTGTACTCCTGATATATATATATTTTTTTTTTCTAAGATTTCTCTAAGATTTTTTCTAAGAATAATAATAAAAAGAAAAAGAAATCTATTGCTAGAGTATCTGTTATGATCATGGGCTGTTTAGTTTTTACGCGGACTAATTTTTTTAGTTGACATTGTAAACACCGTTGAATATACAATTGGACGTCAGTTTTTAAATTTTTCCAATAATACACGTGACGAATTTGATTATATGTTTTACTGACACCTCTGTGTCCGCCTATGGTTGACAAATGCATTTCTTCAATAATCTCATTTTGTCTTTCCACTGGGGGTTGTCTAACTAACCCGTGACAAATGATGATTTTGACATCGCTTTGCGCGAATATTAATCGAATTTGAGTCATAATATTTTCCCATGGCACATTTAACATAAAACTTGATTTTGCAATACTGACGGTCTGCAATGATAACTTGTCAATTAAATAACGAGCACTTTTTAAAGCTTCTACTATATTTTCCAAAATTAATGTGGGACCTTCTCCAGAATTATCTGTGATGGGCAAAGCTATATTGAATTTGTGAGCTCGTTTCATAATAGATTGAGCATTCTTTAATTCTAGATTCTTTAAGTGTGGAAAATTGTCGTTAGCTCGTAATGCAATAGCTCCAGTGTCTATCGGTGCACAGTCGGTGGAAACAAAATAAATTAAATTATCTTTTCGAAGGTGAAATAAGTCTCGTGGATGTTTGACGTTGGAAGCAATAATCCTACCCTTCGTAGTTTCATGCTGGATTGTGGCGGGCAATATAAGTGAATTCTCAGATTCTACGTCGGATATGTTGTCGCTTAAGGGTTCTGTTTCGCTACGTTTGAAGAGTTCACATGCATGTTTTCCCTACACTGTTCTGTCTGAGTTTTCTCGAGGGTTATGGTCCTTGAGTTCGCTTTCGTCGCTAGATTTTTTGTTCTTAAGAGGCACATCGTTGTGGGATCGGGCTGGTAACAGCAAATGTGCTTGGTTACTCGGTCGATCTGAAGAGGTGTCGGATAGCAGAGGAATGCTCTCAACACTGTAGGTCACTTGCTTATTCTTTGTTTCGATGTTTTTATTCTTGCGTGTCTCCCGAGGCATATTAGCTTTCATTTTTACGGTGGGTTTCTTTAGTGGTGCCTTGTTCGCTGCAGGCGTCTGAAAAATTTCGTTTTCGTGACCAGTGGTCGTTTATTTGTATGGAGAGGCTATGTCTTCCAGCTGTTTGAAAGGATCAACCGACTCACGTACCCAGTCACATTCTTCTACATCGTTAAGATAACCGAAATTTCCAGGGAAATCGTTGCTTAGATTTTCCTCCTCTTTTGTATCTTCTTCTAATAGCCGAGGTATATCAGTATCTGATAAAATACGTTGATTCTTTTTACGGTGACTTTTTGAAGGATTCGTGCGAACCATGTAAATATCATCTGTAGTAGTTAATGACTATATGGGGTTTCTTGAGAGCGCATCGGCGTTAACGTTTGTTTTTCCAGCCTTGAACACTACATCGTATTCGTACTCGGCGAGTGTCAGTCGCCAGCGCAGAATTTTAGGATTTCCATCTGTAGCCCGTCGGAACCACAACAGCGGTTTATGGTCGGTTACTACAATGAAATGGCGCCCATACAGATATGGCCGAAAGTGAAGTATAGAGTAAACTATAGCCAATGCTTCCTTTTCGTAAGTGTCGTACCGTTCTTCGACTAGAGTCCACGCTCGCGAAGCGTAAGCGCATGGATGATCGTTGTTAATTTCTCCTTGTGAAAGGATTCTACCGATAGCATAACCCGATGCATCTGTTGTTAAAATAAAAGGCTTGGAAAAATCAGGATATCGCAAACTGGAGCCGTAAAAAGTTTATTCTTTAGAATTTCGAATGACTGTTGTTGTTCGCGTCCCCAATCAAATATATTTTCTTTGCGTAATAAAGTCGTGAGGGATTTTGATATCTTGGCGTATCCTTCTATGAACCGCCTATAATAACCTGTTAATCCCAGAAATGGTCGAATATTTTACCATTTTTGAGTATGGGATATTCACGTACAGCTTTTCATTTCTTAGGATCGGGCCGAACTCCATTATGCCCGATTATATGTCCTAAATACGCGACTTCTCTTTTTAGAAATTCGCATTCATCTGGTTGTAATTTTAAATTTGCTTCTTCTAATCGTTTAATTAATTCGCGATATATATTCTCGTGTTCTTTGAGATTGTAGGCATAAATGACAATATCGTCCAAATAAACAAATAATCCTTTCCCGAGGAGCCCACTTAGCGTGAGGTCCATTGCTCTTTGAAACGTCGGAGGGGCGTTCCGATGGCCGAACGGTATTCTAACGAATTCGAAACGGCCACGTAGCGTAGTAAATGCGGTCTTATGACGATCCTCTGGAGGGACTTCTAGTTATCTGATGAAATCCCGATGCTAAATCGAATACAGAAAAGTATTATGCACCGCCTAATTGATCTAATATATCGTTGATATTGGGTATGGGGTACGCGTCAGCGATCGTTTTTTCGTTTAGCGATCGGTAATCGAACACGACTCTCCATTTTTATTACCCTGAGAGTCGGCTTTCTTGGGAACGACCCAGATAGGACAATTGTATGGTGAGGTAGAGGGTATTATTACTCCTTTACTGAGCATATCCTCTATTTGCTTACCCATTTCTTCTTTAGTACACTCTGGCTATCTGTAGCCTCGAGTATTTATAGGAAGATCATTAGTAGTAGGAATGCGATGTTGCAATATTGTGGTGCATGTCACCGTATCTCCTGGGATTTGGTATAAATGTGCGCTTTCCTTTAAAAGCGTCTCGATACTTGCTTTTTCTTCTTCGTTCAATTCGACGAGTCTTAATAATTCCTTAATTTGATTATAGCGGTCGATCATTACCGATTCTGATATTACGTAACATGATTTTTCGCGAATGAAAGGTTGAATTTCGCGAGTGATGTTAGCTATACTGAGTTTTTGTGTTAACGAAACGTTCATGATTTTCTACGTTTTTGGGCTATATTTCTCGCTTCTCAAACGTGGTTCTTTGTCTTTAATATTTTCTATAATATTTTCCTTTTTTGACGGTTCAAGTGTACAAGTTGTGCGTGAATTCTTCAGGTCTTCATAATTTTTTAGATTCACAGTTTGTTCGCAATGATTCAGAGGCACGAAAGCTTTAACAGGTTTATGGCAAAGTACTTCTTTATTTTCCATCGTTATTACTTCCTTTATTGACTCTGATGCTTTGTTAAAATCTGAATAATTGACTTTTACTGATTCAATTGTTTCAACGTTTCTATTCTCTCGGAGTATTTGTTCTTTGGTTGACTTTCTAAATTCCTCATTGTAATTATTAAAATCATCAAAGGGTTCTGTCCTGTCCATGGGCACAGATATCCCTATAAAATCTGGATCGAGTTTTCGCATATCTCCAACAAGTTCTGTCCGTTCAGTCGGCACAGTTATGTCTGTGAAGCTCGAACAACGCCGCTTCATTAACACAATTAGACTCGCTATGTTTTGCCGATATTCTTGTTTTTATTAGATTTGAATTAACGGCGTTTTCTTCTTGAACATAATTTTCATAAACTTGAGGAGTTTTTGTCCCTTCTATAGGCACAGATTTTCCCGAAAAATTTAAGCTGAGCTCCTGTTCAGTTTTCACGCTTACCAAGCACACACTCAACTCATGCACACGCTACACTCACAATCATCTGACGCCTCGCGTCATATGGTATAGCTCGCAGGTATGCTATATCGATTTATCGACCGCGCACTCATGCATATTGTCCATCTGCTCCCATCCTCGATCGAAGCTCACTCAAACGGCCAACGCTGTTAGCGTGTCCCCATCGGCAAGACCACTCACAATGCTCGCCTTCCATCGCTGACAGCGAATCACAAGCAAGCTGTGACGCACGTCCGTCTTCTTGATACTCTGCCACGTGGTCGGCGGATGTGGCCATTGTTCTCACTCGAGTCGCTCGCAGTACACGTTCCCGCGTAAACTCACAGAGATATTCACTCGTTCTAATCACTTTTGTGCGCATTCATTATTATAGTGTAGTACATTCTTGGTCAAATCACCCGTGTTTCAACTCAGTGTCAGTGCGAATCACAGTAAGCCAACAGGACTAGTGCAGCACTCACATAACCGTCAGCGGCGTGGTTCGCTCGTTGGCTGCAGAGACGCCATTCTGCCTCGCACCGATCATCGGCGTCCGGACACTCATCAGCCTGCCGTGTGGCTTTACTCGAGCTCTACAATCAGACCACATCACCAGGATCAACCACACGGAATCAATAAGTCAACTCAGGAGCCTGAGAACCTACTCACCACCAGTACATCAACAACCAGGCCAGAACAAATCAAATTACATTTCTTGTGTATTCAACAGGTATTTTTTATGCAACGAATATTAAGTAATTAAATAAACATTGAATCAATTATTGTTACATACTGAGTGCATTTAATTATTTATACTTGTCACCAGGATCCTTAACCTTACTTTTCACATCTGTCACTCGACATGCTACGTGTGAATGCATCGACTTGCTACCTGTCGATAGATTAGATATAATGTACTCATACTCATTAACATACAGCTCCCTTAACTCTCCAATGAGCGCTGCCTGTTTTATCGGCACAGACACCCCCGTGGAGCCAAGGCAAGTCTCCTCTTTAACACAGTTTACTTTCGTCTCTATCAAATTCGGATAGACAACGTTTTCTCTAGGTACAATAATCTCTACAGGTTCAATATAAGTGTTCCCCTTGCTTGAATCCGACGTACAAAGTTCCATAAAATTTCCCGAACTAGACTGCGAATTTTCAACTTGATCTTCTATTTTTGCTTTACCAATTTCTTTACTTTATTTTTCATTTTTCACACGGTTTTCGTAAACTTCTCCAATAATTTCTGAACAATTTCTTATTTCTTCTTTAATTATTTTTTTCACAAAATCAGACATAGTCTCTAAAGAAGTTTCTGTATCTTCGCGGGGTAATGTCTCCGATAAGAACGCATTCTTTCCCGTCGGAAGGAATTTTTTTCCAATATTCACACTTGAATTGACTTCATCTTTATTAGTTTTATAACTCAGTCCGTTTGAGGACTTCTTTTCTTTTATTAACCCCTTGCACTATTTTCACGAGTCTGACTCGTGATGAAAATTTTAGGCCAAACTTGAATATCACGAATATGGCTCGTAATTGATATTTCAGTCCAAACATGAATATCACGAGCCGTACTCGTGGTCTGAATCTCGGGCTAAACTAGAACGTCTGAAGTTAGGCACGGCTTGTTCCGAATTTCAGCGTAGTGCAAGGGGTTCAACTTTACTTGTTACCTGTCGTTCCTTTTCCGTCTTTGGATCGTTAGTAGATTCTCTTGCTCCCGTACTGTAAGTTAATTCCTCTGATAACATTAACTCTAGTACTGGTACCTGGACTTGAACCGAATACCTATTGCTATTTGTCACAAAAATGTAAGCTTTACCATTATTATTAATGATAAACCCGCTTTCTATGTTTATACCTTCACTTGAATCCAAGCGAGGCAGATAACCTTCCCATAAATCCAAATTCTTTACTCTCACGAAGCACATTTTGGTTCCCTCTGCAGGGATAACAATAGTTTCCTAAGTTGCAAATGGTATTCTTACATTCTGCATTTTCAATTGTCTTTTCTCATAGTCAATTTTCACGCGATTGCTGTCAAGGTATTCCGAACCCAATATACCAGCTTCCTTTATGGGGAAGTTATTATCGACAATATGGTAAGTAGCGAAACGTCCGAAGGCTTGTATGGTAATACGACCCAAAGTAAAAATTGCATTTGTTGTTGTTGTTGGATAATCAGCTGGCGCACGGCGATCGATATTCGCCGTGCGTCGACCTGTTGCTGTGACCATAGCACGCTGCGTTCGGTTGGGCCGGAGATAGCCGAGGCAGGGCTTCGCGAAGCCGAGGCTGTGCCTCGCAGGCATGCCGCGTTAAGCGAGAGGATATCTCTCTCGCTTGACTTCGGCTTCGCGCACCGGCTATCTCTCTTACTTGACTTCAGCGCCCAACGACGCTTTCATATCCCGCAGCCATGTTGGAAATTGAGACACTTTCTTGAAACATCCACGGAACAGCGCACGCATCTATGGAATTCTCGGACCTGTTTTCGCTGAATTCACCGGACTCTCCCATTTGTCAGCCGAGTGTCCTGTTTTTTTTTACAGATCTGGCATATGATAAATGAAGGCGCTTCGAGGCTTGGTTTATTGTTATTTGAAGGTGGAAAATTATTTAAACATTTGTCCGCCGAGTGTCCAGACTCCTGACAGACCTGACATATGCTCGGTCCTTTATCGACATTTTCCGAATTTTGTAACCCAACAGCCAACGCTTGGCTAGTCTTCTGGGTCGAACATTCTTTAGCATTGTGCCTTTTTTTATTGCACAACTGGCAATACACTTCTTCGCTTGCTACCACGTGTACTCCTCGTTTCACATCGGGTTGAGGGACCCTTGGACTCGACGCTACTTGCTCACCACTACGCACCGCTGCTTGTGGCACTAAACTCTCTTTGGTCTGCACTGCTAGCTTTATTAATTATTCGAGATTATTATTGGGAGTCAATCGTTGTTCAATTTCCGGTTTTAAACCGTGTAGAAAACAAGTTGGAAGGCTTTGTCTAGTATTATCGATAAATGCGCCAGCCAATGGATTATCTTCGCTCGCATCATAATTTACAAGTATCAAATTTCCCAAATCTCGTACACAATTCGAATATGCAATAACAGACTCAGTTTCTCTTTGGTATATTAATCCTAATTCACCTTGCAGCTGATATACGTTTCGCGTGGGTGCATAAATATATTTGAGAAATGTACCCAAGTCTTCTATTGTTTCAAAAGTTTGCCCTTGTATAATGCGACGGGTTCGCCAATTATTTTTATGCGCACTGCTTTTACTAAATTTGATTCAGCACCTGACCCCATCATAGCCAAGGCTTCCTTGCATCCTTGGATAAACATACCCAATGACAAAGTATGACCGTCATAATTCGGTATGACAGCCAGTGCATCTCGAAGAGACAACGTTTGGTTATTATTAACCATTATGGGCGGAGGGTCGAGTACAGGGTGACTGGTCTCAAGAGAAAAGTTCTCTGGCGGTATTTTACTGGTTTTTTTATCTGGACTCGACCTTTTTCCCGTGCGGTGGGAGGAGCAACCAGGGGTAGCAGGTTCGTATTCAGATAACAGGTGTAGATTTTTCAATAAATTCTGTGGCACAATGTGGGAAGGTTTAATTATTGACGTTAATTCAGATTTTTCACAAGTATTGCTTTTTTCTTTTGGAGTGGACAGGGTTTTATTATGGCTCACTAGGGGTTGTATACCGATGGGTGAGTCGAATGGGGTAGACTCCCTGCAGGAGTGTAAAATATGTCGCTGGAGTTGGAAAGGCCTAACGCAGGCGTGGTGCCTACGGGGTTCGGGATAGATATGACTGGTGTATCTGTACCTGGTGTCTCGTGTGTAACGGGTTGCAACTCGACGCCTTTTACAGTATGTTCAGGGGATGCGGGAATCCGAACTGGAATTTTGTTACCGTGATCTCTTATATATTACAAGTGGTAAATATTGGTGACCAGGTTCTTCCAAAAATCCAACCACAGACAATAAATTACTTCCCGATCTCGCTGTAAGTGTTTCTTGCACTCGGTTCGTGAATTGCTCAAAACTTTCTGAATTCTCTGAAATTTCTTGAATCTGTAAGGGACTATTTTATGTACTATAATTATCAAGATTGTGTGATAAAATTTCTTCATTACTTGAAGAGTCACTTGCTTCCTCGCAATTTATTTCTGTTTTTGTAATAATGAAATGATTTGACGTTAATTCCAAAGATTGTATACGGCTGTCTTCGTTTACTTTAATTCTTCGACTGTCTCAAATTGGGATTTTGGAGGGCTATATCTTCGAGATTTCTTTTTTCGGTCTTCGGGATAATTATGTATTACATTATCATCAAGTTTTACCTTTGATCGAGTTGAGCTCATTTATGATGTATTTTATACAAGTATAATTTTTTTGGTATACCGCAACAAAGAGTCATGCAGCAATACCTAAGAATATTATTCAGGTAGAAATTGGGCGGGAGAAGAGAATAGGAATAACTTTTTTTTTATTATATGTAACAAAGAAGAATTATAGACTTTTCCTCTTATAATTTCTTTTCAAAATTTCCCTGAGGTGAAATCAAATGTGGTTTTTCCCTGAGGAAGATGATTTGGTGTTTATTCAACGGTTTAATCTTAGTGATTTGAGGTTTTGAGAATGTCACAAACGGATGATATCGTATCCCAAGTCTCGAATAATCTTCGTAATCAGCAACAAGTTCGTCTAGGAATTTTTTTCGCTCAGTTGCTCGAGTTTCTTTAAGTTGATCTATTTGGTTGTTACCAGGTATTTCAGTGCCAGCAATTTGAAAGTCCCGACTGCTGTCTGCTTTGTATGCAGTCGCACTTACTTGGTATGTTCCAACTTCCGAGTGATTTTTACACTCCCCTACTTGTTTACCTAAACGTTTCTGAAAACCTATTATTTTTTCTCGGTTAATGAAGATACCTTTGTTATCTTTTGTAGATTTGATGCTAGAGACTCCAAAATGTAGCTTGTTATACAATTCACTCGCTGTTACCGTTAGAGGACAATTCGTTTTACTAGAATTTAAATTTCTATTCCTTTCTTGCCTCGAGTAGCCGTTATGTACTGCAATTGTGTCGTCGCAATGTTTCTTATATTCTGTTCTTTCTCTTTCATCGAGAGGGATAGTTTTATTATCGCTTTCTATTTCAATGTCAAAGACTCTAGAATTTTGCTCGTTATACGATTTGCACGCAATTGTTGGAACTAAGTACTGTTCTTTTAAGATTCGTCGTTTTAATCTCTGCGCTTGAATTTTCCTTCCTGCTCTATGGGTTTTTGGCATGGATGAATGATTCGGGTCGATAGTGGTAGGGTAATTGTCAAAATAAGTAAGTAGTACGTGTAGTTATATTTGTCTTGTTTGTATGATGTGTTTCGTGAGTGAGCCTTGCTAGCCTTAACCCCACTTACGCGAGGAGCTAAAGCATAGGATTTCTTTCACTAGTGTAATGTGTTTCGTGATCAAAACTTGCCAGCACGGACCTCACTTACGCGAGGAGCTAAAACATAGGATTTCTCTCACTAGTGTAATGTGATTCGTGAGCGGACAAATCTGGTCGCCCAATCGTCTCTTGTGATGATTGTGTTGTCAGTGATACGTGCGCGGGCAAATCTGGTTGTCCAATCGTCTCTTGTGTTGATTGTGTTGTTAGGAGTGGGTTGGATAATATCAGTGGGATGCGAATTAAGTGGGCTGATTTGATGACTCTGATTCTTGGTCGCTGTGGTAGTTATTAACTGAGGTCGTGCTTCTTCGGATATTGAAAGGTTTCTGAACAAACAATTGATTTTTCTGAGTTGGTATTTCCGCCCTCCTCTTTTTTGTTTACCCATTAATGGGAAAGAAATGAGTACGTTAGGTTTAAGAAACACTAGAGGCTATTTGTTGTACTAATATTTTCAGAATTGCATGCACACCGCTTTAACACATGGTAGGTTGACAGTATATATGTAAATGACAGTACAAGGAAGTTACTGTTACGGAGCGAATCGTATAGAAACAACACAGGAAGTTTGATGGTAGCTTGGTTAAAACAAATATAATATTACTCTCTATAGTTAATATTCGGGGAAGCTATTTTCCTTGTAGTTCTCCTCACGTACGCTTTAGCGATTATTCTTTCTTGCTGTTTTATTTGTTCTAAATCGAGTTGACTTAAGAAAATTTCTTGCAAGACTTGTTCAATGAGTTCTTGCACGAAAACCTCGAGTTCTTCTATACGCGCTTGAAGTTCCAATAATTTTTTCCAATGGTTCCATGCAACGGAGTATAATTTATAATTATATATATATCCACGTATATGTCCTTCAATACGAATTCTATCTCTTTTTATTCACCAGTCATTATTGAATATTAGTTTCCACATTAGATTTCCACAAGGTCAATTTACTTACGAAAAAGGCTTACCAAATAACTTGAATAATAGCGGGTAAGACGCAAGCCCGTTTTTTAGTCTAACCTGGGCTGGAGTGCGTTTTGTTCTTTGTTGGGGATAATCACTTCACGAATAATGGGGTGGGACTTGAATGACAATTTCACGCGGAGCAAGATTTCACTTTAATTGGTAAAAGAAAATTGTACTTACGGTAGTTTGCTGCTGTGGTTCTTGCTGTTGAACGTTAGTTGGACGTAGACTGGTGTAGTTGGACAAACTCGAAATCGAACGTATGCGTTGGTGCGTATTAATAATTATTTATTGAAATAAAACTACATGAGTAGTCGAATATTGCACGTTCAATATTCCCGATTTTGCACGCGTTAATAATTATAAGTACTGTACTCGTACTCTGTACTACTTGAAACTATACTTTGTGAAATTGAGCCGCGGTGAAAAACTATCGAACTGTACTACTCTACTCCCCGGTAAACAGTACTACTTGCTGCCTTGGGAAACTGTGGCTCCTTTTCTCCCCGTGAAACTGTCTTTCTTGTTTCCCTGACAAACAGTACTACTTGCTGCCCGAGAAATCGTGCTCTTTACTCCCCGTGAAACTGTGTCTCCGGCCGATTTTCGCGGCCTTTATAGTGCTTGAGCGTCGAAAATTCTTGTCGTCAAGCGCGTTCAAAGAAAAGAAGGAATAAAACCCTATCCTGATTATAAGAATTTTCCCGTGGTCGATCGCAACCATACACGTATTCAGTCCCCTTACCCCGCAGAGTAGCTTCCCGACATTCAGAGCCATAGGTCTATGCAAGTGCATCGATATGACGCGCTCTGATTTGTCGCGCAAGGTGATACACAGAGGACCACGCGATTAGGTGAGGGAACGCGCTCGAGGCGTTTTTCCCCTGAAAATGAGGCGATTTTTACCACCCCCCTTCTTGGCCTACTCTCGATAGAGTTTCTTAGACTAGGTAATATCCTTATGCTCGCTTCTATGTAAATGTGTCTATGGTAATGGCTCAGAATTTCAGCGTTTGTACGGAACTTAATTAAATCCTGCAAGATGATTTTCGCGTTAATCTCTTATTAGTATAAATATTTTTGTTGAATTATGGCTTAGTCTAATCATTATTGGTTATTCGTTTAATTAGTAATTACTCTACTTATAGTTAAACCTTTTTTCTTAAGTAACTTGTTAGTCAGACAATTATTCTCGTGTTATAGAGACGAGAGCGAGAGAGGGAGAGAAGGTATTTTACTCGAGAGCGACTCGCCCGACTCGGCTACTCGTACATTTCGTCCGTACGCAAGTCAGCTAGATCGCCGTTCAGCCCTCGCGCCAAGGCGTTTATCGTGACACGGAGAGTCGGCCAGCCTCGTTTTCCTGCAGAGGAAGCTTTATTGAAGCATGTTACAGTTTTCTCTCTTTCTCGCTTCGTCTTACTTTTGGTATTTAGCTGTAAAATAATCTTAACATTTTATTTTATCCTTTCTATATATGTGTAACACATATATATAACTTGCTGGTAAAACAAGTATTTTTATGCATACAAACGAGAGAGAGCGAGAGAGTACTTTTCTTGAGAGCGACTTGCCCGACTCGGTTACTCGTATATTTCGTCCGTACGTAAGTCAGCTAGATCGCTGTTCAGGCCTCGCGCAAAGGCGTTTATCGTGACGCGGAGAGTACGGCCAGCCTCGCTTTCCTGCAGGAGAAGCTTCATTGCAACTCAATTCAGTCTCATCTCTTTCTCGTTTTGTCTATTTTTCGCTATTTTACTGTAAATTAATCCTAATATTTCCTTTATCCTTTCTATACATGCATAACATATTCTATATATATATTGTAACGGTAATTTTTTTATCGTTAACAATTAATTTCATTTTTCGTGGGAAATTCGGACTCACACACAGGACTAATTAATGTTAGACTTCGAGGTCCATTTCCGATAATTTGTCGACGGTATCAAAAAAGTCATTTACATGCTCACGAACGCTGCCGCTATCCGCCATTTTTTGTAGCATTAGTTTCTTCAGGAGCGTTGCTTTCCTCGCGGGTCCCGTTGACTGAAATATTGTTTGAAGTCGTACCCATGTGTCGTTTGCCGTGATGCAATTCTTCACTTGTTTCAATTCGCTCGTACTTATTGACAAAATTATGTCCGAAGTGGCTTTGCTGTCGTTTCTCGTCCATGCCTGGGTTTCTCCTGTCACTGGTTTCACTATTGTTCCGTTCACGTATTCCCACAAATCATTTTTCACTAGAATCGCCTTCATTTGAAGCTTCCATGTGTCGTAGTTGTTTTTCTTCAGAAGCTCAATTCTCGAAGTATTCCCGGAAGTATTCATTATCGATTTTTCGTGGTTTTCACAACACTCACGTTCTGCTGAACTTCTCGAACTTTCTTATGTTCAGAATATTATCGGTACTCAATTTTCGCTTTCCATCACTTTCTCTCCGCTTGGGTTCCTGGGCCCATAACCTGTTGAGGATATTGGATCGTGGGAGCAAGAAATAAACGTGATGTTAAAGCACAAAGAATAAACTGTATTTCGTAAAAGCGTAATGAGTACAAAGTCGGAGAACCTTAGGCGGTGACGAACAGTCGCTGACTGGCCAAACAACCGTCACTACGGTTGACGCGAATGTTGCATGGCAACGCAGTAACACTCAGACACATGCGTTCCTTTGATACGAGGCTCAATAAAATATATATGTTCTAACAGAATAAACCCTAATACTTTACGCTCTATTAATGTTAAAAAAGCTACACATAACAATAAAATAATTCCTACTAAAATTATTATTAATAATAATAATAAACAACAAAAAACAATTTGTTTAATAATTATCTATAATATATTATATTACATATATAAATTCTAAATTTATCGCACTAATCTGCCAAGATAATTAAGATTAAATTATTCTAGTAAATAAATTATTTATAATTATTAGTCCTTTTGTACAAAATAACTAATATATTTTAAAGATAGAAACCAACCTGGCTCACGCCGGTCTGAACTCGAATCATGTAAGATTTTAATGGTCGAACAGACCAAAAATTTTAAACTTTTCGATTAAAATTTTATCTTAATTCAACATCGAGGTTGCAATCATTACTATAAATTTGATCTTCCCAATAATATTACGCTGTTATCCCTAAGGTATTTTATTCTTATAATCTAAAATTCAAGATCAAATAATCATAAATTAATGTCCAAATTAAATTAAAGTTAAATTAATTAAAAAATCTCCCCAATTAAATTAATATTTTCTTATAATAATTTCAATAAATTATTAAATAAAATTTTATTAATTCAAATCTATAGGGTCTTCTCATCTTTTAAATTCATATTAATTTTTTAATTAATAAAAAAAATTTTATTAACAAATTTGACACAGTTAAAATTTCATTTAAAATCATTCATTCTAGCTTTTAATTAAAAAACTACTTATTATGCTACCTTTGTACAGTTAATATACTGCAGCTATTAAATTAAGTAATCATTGAGCAGATTAGACTTAAAATTATAAACTTAGAGCCATGTTTTTGATAAACAGGTGAATTTTATTATCAATTTAAATAAAAATTGCCTAATTCCTCATATTTAATTTATTTTTATTTTATATTAAAATTATATTTATAATATACTAATTTAATTTTTTTTATATTAAAAAACCTAATTTAATAAAAAATTTAATTAAATATATAATTTTAAACAAAGTGTATAAATTATCACATTTTTACTAATAAATTTTTTTTTATATATATACATTTAATATCTAAATTTTTTTATAATTATAAAAATCTGCATTAAAAACCTATATAAATTTTTTATAAAAAATGAATTAGATTCATTTATTAAATAACTAGATATCTTAATATATGAATAAAATTTCTTTCTTATTTAATTATTATTAATAATTATTCTATATTAATTAAATAAATTAAATAAATCTTATTAAATCAAGAATTAGTTTATATAAAATTTAAATTTTTAATCAACCCTGATACAAAAGGTATAAAAAATCAATTTTTATTTTAACTATATAAATTCTATTTTAATTTAAATTTCAATTACTTTACTTAAAATTTTTTTTATTACTAATAATTAATTTTTTTTTTTTTCTTAAATACAATATATAAATTTAAATTATTTATATTAAATTTATAAAATTATAACTTATTAATGTAAATAATATATTGTTTTAAACTAAAATTTATAATATCTAAAAACAATTTCCAATACCTTTACTTTGATACGACTTGTTTCATTTTATACGAAAATGACGGGCAATATGTACATATTCTAAACCTTTAATCAATCTAATTAATCAATTAAATTTACATTTAAATCTTATTAATAAAAAATATTAATGATTAATTAAAACAATTAATAAAATTATTATAATTCATTGTATTTTAAATAAAGCTACATTTTGACCTGAAATATTTATATATATATATATATAATAATAATAATAATAAATTTTTAAATAATAATTAAAAAAAATTTTTTTTATGAAAATATATAAACTTAAAATTTAAATATACCTTATCGTGGATTATCAACTAAAAATAAATTCCTCTAAATAGATAAAAATACTGCCAAATTCTTCAAGTTTAGTGATTAAACAATTAATACCTAAATAAACTAAATAAATTTATATAATAATAATAGGATATCTAAAGCTAGTTTATTAAAAATCTTCTCAATTTTACATTCAAAAATTATTAATTTTTTTAAATAATCATATTTCACTAAAAATTATTTAATACAATTAATTAACTAATTAATTAATTATAATTTATTAAATTAATTCATAACAATTGTAATAATAAAAAATATTCTAATTATAAATTTCTTTAATTATTAATATTTTATATTAAAATTATTATTAATTATTTAAATGAAATTCATAATTATATGTATTTTATTTATTAATAAATGTATTATATAATAATCAGATATATCCATTTAAAAAGTTAATATTATATAACGTTTAGTGATTTATCCATTTAATTTTAATATACAGTAGCGGACAAAAGTTTAAGACGGAGAGGAAAAAAAAAGTAATCGTTGATTTTTTTATGAAAAGAATTGACTCAGTGGATTTTTTTTTGTATTAGCTAATTAATCATTAATTCATATATTTATTACATAAATTCAATTTTGCGCGTAACAACATTAGATACAATAAACAAAGAAAACATAAATTTGTTTGATATCTTCGGGGACAAAAGTTTAAGACTATACGTAAAAAAATATTTTTTGGTAGAAAATATACAGATATTTTCCTCCCTTCAATACTTTGTCCACAGTCCATTATTTTTTATCACATCAGCACATCTTTGAGGCATTGAATCAATTAATTTTTTGCAGTCGTCCACAGTTGTTTCATTCCACGTTTTTTCAACCAAAGAGTACAAATCGTCAAAATTTTTTGGTTAATTTCTTTGAACCCTTCTTTTTATGGTACACCATAATTTTTCAATTGGATTTAAATCCGGCGACTGCGACGACCACGGTAATAAAGTGATTTTTTCATCTTGAAAAAAACTTTTCACTACCCGAGCCGTATGCTTTGGGTCATTATCTTGTTGATAAATAAAATTATCGCCCATATTTTCGTAGGCATACGGTAACATAGTATTTTTCAATATATCCAAGTATTGAAAACGGTCCATGATTCCATTAATTCGGCGTATTGGTCCAGGACCATTGCGAGAAAAACATGCCCACACCATTACGTTTCCACCTCCATGCTTAACTGTCGGTAAAACACATCGAGGATTTAAATCTTCGCCAATTCGACGTCTTACATACAGTATCCCGTCAGAACAAATTCGGTTGAATTTGGATTCGTCCGAAAATAACACATTTTGCCAATCCTCACTTGTCCAATGCCGATGAGCCTTAGCAAATTGCAGTCGTAATTTTTTTATTCTTTTTACTGAGCATCGGCTTCTTCCGTGGCTTTCGTGCTTTCAAATTGAATTCGTCTAATCGTCTTCGGACAGTTCTTACACTAATTTGTGCATTATTATAACTGGATATTTCAGCTCTGATATCGACTGCTGAACGAAAACGATCTCTCTCGCTTAATCGATGAATCCGACGATCCAGCGTTGGCGTGGTTTTCCGCGGTCTACCGTTTTTTGGTCGATCAAAATAGTCCCCAGTCTTCACAGACTTGTACCACGCTTGCTTACAAGAAGTTTCTGATCGATTCGTTTGAGTTGCAATTGAAGAAAATGTCTCATTTTGCTTCCGTAGAGACACGATTAGTTTTCGTTCAGTTGATGACAAATTACGGGCTTTACCCATACTCTTTTCGTACGTAATTAAACTTAAGACACTGGATGATACACCACAAAGTATTTACAGTATTAATATATCAAATTATTGCGTGGATCGACTACGAGTATCTTGTTCGACAGATCGTCTTAAACTAATGTCCGCTGTTTACAGATGGTTGGAAGAAAAAAAAAATCGTATAATCCATATTGTTTACATTTGACGACCGAGACTTCTACATTATGAAGGTCAAACGTACACATGTATTGTAAAAAAACAACAAGCCGAAAGAAACGTTAGTACTTGTATGACAGATCTATGAACCAAATTGTAATTCATCGTCTTAAACTTTTGTCCGCTACTGTATATCTCTTTGCGGACGAGTGTCGGCAAATAGCCGCCCAAGCCTCTTTACCGTTGCGGACGCGTGTCGGCATATAGCCGCCCGATTCTCGCGCTGCGTCTGGCGTACGTCTGTCGTTCTAAACGATAACATGCGCATGGGTAGGGTCAGGGTCATAGAGTCCTAAGCCATGGTAGGGTCAGAACGAATTTCAGTTTTCGAGTCAGTCTTTCACTGTCATTGCCAGAGAAACCAGCAAAGTTTTCCAGATAATTTATGTCTTATAACATCCTATCCACGATGGCTAAAAGATCCAGAGATACGTTCAATAGTGACAGTACTGATGAGTTCCAGTCTGAATCTGACAACACAGAAGATTACGACATTGCTTCATCCAGTGGAAGTGAAATCCTTGCAACAAAGAACGCACTCAGGCGTTTCAATGTGGGCAGTGATAGTAGCAGTAATGAAGAAACGAATATTCAGGAAAGTGATAGCAGTAGTGATGATGAATGGACGAATGTTACAAACCACGATACCATTCCACGAAAAATACTATTTAGATCTGGATCACGAATGTCTGGTTCACAACTAAATTCAACTCATACAAAACCATTAGATTTCTTCAACTCCTTCTTTACCGATGAGTTGATCAGGAAAATAATTAAAGAGACTAATCGGTACGCAAATCATACGATACAAGGGAAACATCTAAAAAAGCGGTTCGTATGGCATACATGGACTAATATTACACCAAAAGAAATGCGAGCATTTCTCGGCATAATATTGCTTATGGGGACAATAGCACTTCCGAGCGAGAAAATCCAGATACTATTGTGCTACTGGTTCGGCTAAGCCGGCCTTGCATATGGGTGATTGCTTCGAATTATACCATACAAAGGTCGAATATAAAACGTCTCATATGTAACCAGGACTAAATTTGTTTGTTTATGATTTTGTTGGACTTTATGAAAAAGTTATTTAAATAAAGCTTTAGTTTTTATAACGCAAACGTGTGACGTGAACATTTTCTTTACTGCGCGCTCCAATACCTATCGTCCAGAGCGACGCTCGCCCGTCGGGCGGCTCCGTCCGCAAAGAGCTAACAATCGAATCATTAATTATTTTTGTCAACTCTGATTGCCTCACTCATTCATTAAGAATTAATGAGGTAACCAGACCTGACCATTTTTTAACTTCTAAAGAAATCGTGAAAAAATACTGCCACAGCCCGGGTTCGAACCGGGAACTCCAGAATTCTAGCCTGGTACGTTACCAATTACGCCACCGCGGCTCTAGCAACATAAACTCTATTTTTAATGTCAAATAGTAAACCTTTTTTCAGATTAATTAACCCACATCAACGTCTACGTACACTCTTGAGTTTGTTCGACTTCCCCAGTTAACGTCCAACTAACGTTCAACAGCAATAACCACAGCAAGAAAGAACCGTAAGTATAATTTTCTTTTACTAAATAAAGTGAAATCTTGCTCCGTGCGAAATTGCCATTCAAGTTTCCCAACAAAGAACAAAACGCTCTCGAGCCCTATCCCGAGTAATTTTCCGCGAGGTTAGACTCATAAACGGGCTTGCTTCTTCGGTATTTTCTCGTCGGGTGTGGTAAAGGGAGGATTTATTGTCCTTGACCAGAGCACGGAAAATATACAACGAAACGTGAATCTATGTTAAATTCATGGGTTTCGTAAAATAGGCCGCGATTTTGACGTAACAAATTCTGGGGGCTCGTCCGAGATCTTAGAGTGTTAGTTTTGTTCACACTAATTTTATAAAAAATCAACTGAAAAGAAAATATTTTTACTTTTCCCTTTTTTCTGTGGTTTTGTAAGTCGATTAAATCCTCTAAAATCGATTTTTTACTTTTTATTGATTTTTAGTGATTGGATTCATTTCACGAAAAATCATCCTTCCTTGCTACTGAATTTTCACAAATCGATTTAATTCATAAAATCCAACTTTTCCCTTTTTACCCCATTTTTGAGAGTTGATTCATTTCATATTAATTGATTTTTGACTTTTTATTGAATTGTAACGATTCAATCCATTTCATGAAAATGTATCATTCTTCTCTACTAAGTTTTTATAAATCGATTTAATTCATAAAATCCAACCTTTCCTTTTTTACTGCATTTTTGAGAGTTGATTTATTTCATAAAAATTTATTTTTACTTTTTATTGAGTTTTAACGATTCAACCCACTGTACGAAAATTTATCATTTCTTGCTATTGAGTTTTTATAAACCGATTTCATTCACAGAATCCAACTTTTCCCTTTTTACTGCGTTTTTGGTAATTTGATTTAATCCACAAAAATTGATTTTGTATATTTCATTGAGATCTAGTAATTCAATTTACTACAATAAAAATGTATCATTCTTTTCTACTGAGTTTAATAAATCAATTTAATTCTTAAAATTCTGATCTTAAGTGATTTAAAGATATATTTTTTTAATTTTGAGAAAATTATTGAATCCCAAATACAAGGAAAACGTTATAACGATTTATTGGAGACTCTGAAAAATTTGGTGGACATTCATACGGGTCTTGTAGAGCTCTAAGTTAGCGTGCGAAAATTCATTATTCAACTCACGCATTAAATTTTCGTAAGGAAAACCAGTGTTATGCCGGTACCGAGTAATTGGATTATTCGGTAGTCGGTATAATATTAAAAGTTATTATTTTTTGGGATCGTTTGCCGATAAGGAGATGGATCTCGAGTAAAAGATGGAAACGCGAATTTATATAAAAGGAAGTATTTATTATAAGCAACGGTAACTTTCCGTTGCCTATTTATATATCAAAGTAAGAAGTACAATAATGCGTTGTTTCGAGTATTAAACGAGGAACCAACCGTTCTCTTTTCAATCTAATTTAATACTGTCTTTTCGTAAAGCAGTTGCTAACTGTCTTCACGAAAATCCCTTAATTCGCAATTTCAGCGTTAGCCTATCGCCGAACGCCAAGCGAGTCGCTCATGCTGCGTCGGCGTTCTTGGGGTCGTTTATACGATCGGGCATTGGACTTCGTTTCTTGTCTTGAACGAATTCCAATGTTACTTTGCTATGGAATATTCCCGAATATACTAAATACGGAGTGGAATATTCCGCGGCACAACACCAGTTTAAGAAAGGTACAACGAAAAGCAAGAGCTGGTACAAAGAGACACGATCGAAGAACTTCGAGAAAATAATTGGTTCCAATACTAAGTCTAAAGAATAATCATATTCGTTTTGGACAGCAACTGTCAGTTTTCTTACTTTATTTTTTATACTGCTCGTCTTGCATCATTGCTGCATCTCAGTTTCA